>JAPXFQ010001271.1:0-140000 GCA_028564705.1 Apricaphanius iberus
TTTTAGTACATCAGAAAGTTCGGCTACATTAAAGTAGTTTAAGCATATATTAGGTTCAACCATTTTTGATGCTGCCTCATTAACTAAGGAGGAAGCACGCATATTTAGAAGGTTCCCAATTATCTTATTTTTTATAGAGTCTATTTTATTTATAAAGAATTGCATGAAGTCGTCACTACTAAGAGCTGGGGGAATGGTTGGCTTGATAGAGCTATGATCCTGTGTGGGTTTGGCAACTGTATTAAAAAGAAACCTAGGATTATTTTTATTCTCCTTGATTAAAGATGAATAATATGCTGTTCTAGTTGTTTGAAGGCTCTTTTTATATAGCAATAGACTATTCTTCCACACTTAATAGGAATCCTGTAAATGCGTGTAGCGCCATTTTCTCTCTAGTTTTCTAACGTTCTTCTTCAGGGTACGTAGCTCTGAATTAAACCAGGGAGCTAATCTCCTATGGCTAGCTACCTTCCTTTTTAAGGGGGCAACTTTGTCTATTGCCAGAAGCAGGGAGGAATTAACGCTATGAACAAGAACGTCAAGTTGTGAGGAGTCACGAGTTAAATCACTGTTTTCTATTGGACTTTTATGTACTGAGGAAATTAAAGTTGGAAGAGCTTCTTTAAAATTTGCTACAGCATTGTCTGATAACTTTCTGGTATAATGAAGTTTTCTTTCAGGTTTGATATGATCCGTTAAAGTAAGTTTAAAAGTGATGAGAAAATGATCAGACAGGATAGGGTTATGTGGAAAGATTGTTATTTCTTCACAGTCAATGCCATAAGTCAGCACAAGACCTAAAGTGCTGTGACCCCGATGGGTTGGTCCCTGCACATTTTGAGTAAAGCCTATTGGGTCTAAGATAATGTTAAACGCTGTATTTAGACTATCACCTTCACTATCAACATGAATATTGAAGTCTCCGACTATAATGACTTTATCAGTGTTTAAAACTAAGTCAGGTGGAAAATCTGAGATCTGATCTAAAAATTGAGAATAAGGGCCTGGTGGACGATATAAGACTTGGCTTTACTGCTTTGTTATGTGTATATGGACGATTATGGATGTATATGGATGATTAAATGCTCAAAGGAACTGCAACTATTATTTTTTGGGGGATTAATTAGTAAATCTGATTGAAAGATAGTGGCAGTAAATCTGATTGAAAGATAGTGGCTACTCCACCTCCTCGACCAGTACTTTGAGGGACACTAAAGTTTAAGTAGCTAGGGGGAGTTGTCTCATTTATTGTGACATGGTCCTCTTCCTGCATCCATGTCTCTGCAAGACAAAACAGATCAATATTATTTTCACAAATTAAGTCATTCACCAAGAGTGTTTTTGAGGGGAGAGATCTTATGTTTAGTAAACCCCATTTAATTGATTTATTTTTTCTGTTCAGTCGGAGTTGTATTTATCTTTATGCGATTTTGTATACTTTGTTCTAGTAGCATTAACTTTTAATCTATTTGTTTTGGGTAGTGGACGGGAAACGGTCTCTATAGGGTAGTGGGTGGGTGGCGGTCCCTGTTCCCTGGCCTGGACTCTGGGTTGTCACGGCTTTGGGGAACTAGAGATAACCCTATCAATGTTCCTGGAAAGAAGAGAAGCTCCGTCCGCGGTGGGATGGATGCCGTCTCTAAGTAACAGTCCAGGTTTTCCCGAGAAGGTCCTCCAGTTATCAATGTAGCCCACATCGTTTTCTGGACACCACCTTGACAACCAAAGGTGAAACGACAACATACGGCTGTACATGCCATCGCTAGTACGATCAGGCAGGGGACCAGAAAAAATTACAGTCAGACATCTTTCTGGCAGCCCTGCACACCGAAGCTACGCTACTTTTAGTGACCTCCGATTGCCGTCGCCGGGTGTCATTGCCACCAGCATGGATAACAATCCTGCTATACCGTTGTTTGTCCTTGGCCAAAAGCTTCAGATGGGACCTAATGTCCGCAGCTCTGGCCCCTGGAAGGCATTTGACAGTGGTCTTTCGTGTCTCTGGAGCCACGTTCCTAACTATTGAGCTGCCAATTACAAGAATCGGCCTCTCCTGCTCGGCGGGTGCGTCGCTGAGCGGGGCGAACCTATTGTTCAGAGAAAGGAGCTGGAGGTTGGCCGCGGGCTGGGGTCTGGCGCTAGGCTTCCTACGAACCGTCACCCAGCTCGCCTCAAATCCTGGCTGCACGGGAGCTGTTGGAGGACAGCTAAGGGGTCCTGTCATGACTGACTCCGCGCTAGCTAATGCTGGGCCTGGCTGTTCTACAACGCGGAGCCGGCCTCTAGCTCAGAAACCCTCGCCTCCAAGGCTACAAAAGTGCTGCACTTATTACACCTACCATCATCACTAAATGAGGGGGAGGAGTAGCTAAACATCTGACAGAGAGAGCAGGAAAGAGGAGGAAGTTCAGAGAGAGACGGAGGAACATGAGACAAAGCTGCCGAAGCCATGCTAGCTGTGAAGCTAAGCTAACCTAGCGGTACCTTACCGAGCCCAGAAAACCAGTGTAACGCTTAACGAGTCCCAGAACGTGCAAAGAACACCAACAGAAAATAAATGTTTTAATGTGTTTGTGTGTTAAAGCAACTCAGAAAAACTTCTGGACAGAGAAAATTAGATTAATTCAAGAGAGAGAGAAACCCCGACTTGCTACAACCGAGTGAGTCACCAAACAGGAAATGACGCGATACGTCTACCAACGCGGTCTCCTCTCTGCCACGTTTGGAGTTCATGATAATAAAGGATAGTATATACACCAAACCAGGGTTATTGTACAGTAAGTATATACAGCAGTGCAGAGTTTTAGTTTATTACGCCCACCAGCAGCTTCCAGAGGGAAGCATACACACACTGGGCAGGAGGTTCTGATCATGGCCTGTGGGTCGTGACAGTACCCCCTCCCCGACGAGCGCCTCCAGGCGATCCTCCAGGCCTCTCCGGATGAGCGCGATGGAAGCGCCGGACGAGGGTGGCGTCCAAAATCTGCCGCCTGGGGACCCAGCTCCTCTCCTCGGGACCATAGCCCTCCCAGTCAATCAGATATTGCAGGCCGCGGCCCCGGCGGCGAGAATCCAAAATCCGGTGAATAGTATACGCTGGCTGGTCATCGACGAACCGGGCGGGTGGAGGGGCTGGCGGAGGAGGGAGCAGCGGGCTGATGAGGACAGGCTTAAGCAGGGAGAAGTGAAAGCTCGGGTGGACCCTCAGAGAGCGGGGCAGCTGGAGGCGGACGGTCACAGGGGTGATCACTCTCTCGATCACAAAGGGACCAATAAACTTGGGTGACAGTTTCTTAGACGTAGCTTTAAGTGGAAGATCCCTTGTGGAGAGCCATACCTTATCACCCACATAATAGTTGGGTGCAGGAGTGCGACGATGGATGGCTTGGCGTTGGATTTGGGCCGATGCCCTGAGCAGGGCGGCGCGGGCTCGGTGCCAGGTGCGATGACATCTCCGAATGTACGCTTTGACCGAGGGGACTGCCAACTCTCTCTCCTGAGTGGGGAACAGGGAAGGTTGAAAGCCATACACACATTGAAAGGGTGACAGACCTGTGGCAGATGTGGGGAGAGTATTGTGCGCATACTCCACCCATGGGAGCTGAGATGTCCAGGATGAGGGATTGGAGGATGCCAAACAGCGCAGGGTGATCTCCAGCTTCTGATTGTCCCTCTCTGCTTGACCGTTGGCTTGGGGGTGGAACCCAGAAGTCAAGCTCGCAGTGGCGCCGATAGCTCGACAGAAAGATCTCCAGACTGCTGAGGTGAATTGTGGACCTCTGTCGGATACAATGTCTAGTGGCAGTCCGTGAACGATGAATATTGCAGAGACCAGAAGCTCCGCGGTCTCCTTGGCTGTGGGTAATTTAGGTAGAGGCAGATAACGGGCAAACTTACTGAAACGGTCAACCACAGTAAGAACCACAGTCATACCTTTGGAAGGTGGAAGTCCGGAGACGAAGTCTAGAGACAGATGGGACCACGGGCGTCGTGGCGTAGGTAGGGGCCACAGAAGACCAGCAGGTGGCCGATTGGTGCCTTTATTCTGAGCACATACAGGGCAGGCAGAAACGAAGGTTTGCACGTCAGTTCTCATGTTTGGCCACCAAAACCGCCGGCGCAGAAATGCAAGTGTGCGGGCTGCTCCTGGATGGCAAGAGAGTCTGGAGGAGTGCCCCCACTGTAACACAGAAGATCTGACAGAGAGAGGTACGAATAGGCAGTCCGGGGGACCGTTACCTGTATCCGGCTGATGCTGCAATGCCACTCTCACCTCCCTCTCAATCTCCCAGGTGGCTGTCCCGATAACGCAGGTCCTTGGAATGATGGTGTCTGGTTCTGTAGTTCTCTCCTCCCTCTCAAACAGTCGAGACAATGCGTCAGGTTTGATGTTCCTAGATCCAGGTCTGAATGTGAGGGTGAAGCGGAAGCGACCAAAAAACACGGCCCACCTGGCTTGACGGGGGCTGAGGCGTTTAGCACAACAGATGTACTCTAGGTTTTTATGGTTGGTCCAGACCACGAACGGATGTTCCGCTCCCTCAAGCCACTGCCGCCACTCCTCGAGAGCCAGTTTTACCGCCAGCAGTTCGCGGTTCCCAATGTCATAGTTCCTCTCTGTGGTGGATAGACGATGAGACAGAAAAGCACATGGGTGTAGCTTATTATCTTCTGGGGACCGCTGAGACAGAACCGCTCCAACCGCCACATCCGAGGCGTCCACCTCCACCACAAACTGCCGAGAGGTGTCTGGTTGAGTGAGGATTGGAGCTGATGTGAATCTTCTCTTTAACTCCGAGAATGCTCCCTCAGCTTCAGGAGTCCAAATAAACGGCTTAGCTGGGGAGGTAAGAGCAGTTAAGGGGGCGGCAACACGACTGTAATTCCTGATGACGCGTCTGTAGAAGTTTGCAAAACCCAAAAACCTCTGAAGCTGCTTCCTACTCACAGGTTCGGGCCACTCCAGGACTGCTCTCACCTTCTCTGGTTCCATCCTTACCTGACCCTGGGAAATGATGTGGCGGAGGAAAGCGATAGTGGAGGCGTGGAACTGGCACTTCTCTGCTTTTATGAACAATCGGTTCTCCAGCAACCGCTGGAGGACCTGATGACCATGTCGGATATGTTCTGCTTGGTTCTGAGAAAAATTAGGATGTCATCGAGGTAGACAAAAACGAACCTGCGCAGCATGTCCCTCAATACATCATTTACCAGACATTGAAACACAGCAGGTGCGTTAGTGAGGCCGAATGGCATTACTAGGTACTCAAAATGTCCCAGGTGTGTGTTAAACGCGGTCTTCCACTCATCCCCCTCACGGATCCGTACCAAATGGTAGGCGTTCCGCAGATCTAGGTTTGAGAAGATGGTGGCTCCTTGGAGGGACTCAAAGGCAGAATTCATGAGGGGAAGAGGATATTTATTCTTTACCGTAATGTCATTCAGTCCTCTGAAGTCGATGCAAGGCCTAAGGGACCCATCCTTTTTCCCCACAAAAAAGAACCCGGCTCCCCGTGGTGAAGAGGAGGGTTGAATGATGCCCGCTGCTAGTGAGTTGGTGATGTACTCCTCCATAGCTGCGCGCTCAGGTCGGGAGATGCTATACAGACGACTTCGGGGAAGCGTGGATCCTGGTAGCAGGTCAATAGCGCAGTCATATGGTCGGTGCGGGGGTAGAGATAAAGCCCGTTGTTTGCAAAAAACCTCTGAAACCTTGTGGTAGTCCTCGGGAACCCCAGACAGGTCTGGTTTGGGTCTCTGGTTAGTAGTGACAGGGGGCAAGGCAGAGCGCAGACAACTGGCAAGACAAGTGGGACTCCAATTACTGACAGTAGCTGTGGTCCAGTCAATGTTCGGGTTGTGCTTAATTAACCAGGAATGCCCCAAAACCAGAGGTATGTAAGGGGAATCAATAACAAAAAACGAAAGAAGCTCAAAATGGTTACCTGACAGCTGAAGCTGGACTGGACTGGTACGGGTGGTTATTCGGGCCAGCAGTCTCCCATCGCGCGTGTTTGCCTCCAGCGGTTTCTCCAGTACCTCCGTGGGAAGCCCCAGCTGTCTGACAAGCGTGGTGTCTAAAAAAAACTCTCGTCAGCTCCAGAGTCAATGAGTACCAGGAGTTCGAGTTTTTGGTCTTTCCAGCAGATGGGGGCATGCAGCTGGGTTCGAGAGCACGTCGACAGAGGTACGGTGGTTCGGCTCGCTAGGATTCCTCCTCTCGCTAGCGAGCCCTTCGGTTTAACAGGCGGCTGGGACAGGTGGCGAGGTAATGACCGGGCTGTCCGCAGTAGAGGCAGGAGTTGGTGGCTAGCCGTCGCTCCCGTTCCTCCGTGTTGAGCTGGTTCCGTCCCAGCTGCATCGGTTCGCCACCGGGGTTTCTTCTCTCGCCGCGTAGGTTCCTGTGGCTGAGCTGGGCAGGAAACAGGTTGGGGCCACCCCAAACCTGGGGAATCCTCTCTCCGGCGGGAAGTGACGTCATCACTGGGATTTCGCCGCTTCTCCCTTTGACGCTCACGGCAGCGATTGTCTATGCGGATCGAAAGTGCAATTAATTCATCCAAATCCTTGGACACAGGGTGAGAAACTAACTAGTCCTTAAGTAGCTCACTCAACCCGTTTACAAATACAGCCTGCAGAGATGCCCCGTTCCACTCACTCTCAGCTGCCAATGTATAGAATTCAATAGCATATTCTGCCACGCTCCTACGTCCTTGGCGGAGAGAGAAGAGTCTCATGGAGGCGTCCTTACCTTGAACTGGATGGTCAAATACCTTACTCATCTCAGCGGTAAAGGACGCGTAGGTGGCGGTGGTCGGGTCCAGTTTCCTCCAGCGAACAGAAGCCCAATCTAGTGCAGATCCCCTCAGCAGTCCAATCAGGTAGGCGATCCTCGCTCTCTCAGAAGCATGTGAGTGGGTGGAGATCAAGACAAGGCCACACTGCATGAGAAATGTTTTACATTTGCCAGGGTTCCCATCATACCTTTCTTTTATCATTATCCATTTTATACACAGCAGCAATAGTGATAAGGCTGGTATCTTTTGTGGCGCCGGGAGTGGTGGTGTGACTCCGACTCAGGCTCTGGTTCCAGGTTTGTAGTTGGTGGTGTTGGCAGGTGGCTGGTTCAGGCTCGATTTTGGGTGGTCTGTGATTTAGCAGAGCAAAGGTTAACACAGAATCTTGAGAAAACACAAGAATTAGTTCAGGTGCGGCTGGCGTGTCTCACAGTTACTGATACAACGATCCGGCGGGGTCTGGAAGGTTGGTCTGAGTTTAAATAGGTGCACTGATGAGGTAATGAGTTGCAGGTGAGTTGACCGGAGCTCCAGTGGCCACGCCCACCAGCAGCTTCCAGAGGGAAGCATACACACACTGGGCAGGAGGTTCTGATCATGGCCTGTGGGTCGTGACAATGGGGGGACCTGCCAGCTGGGATCAAAAGGAAGAAAACCTTGATTGCAGAACGACGCTGATGACCATCAAGTGTGATGATTAAAAGTAGATAAAGTTGTTTATATTTGCCTTTGTCTTAAAATAAGTCTATCTTATGGAATAGAATAAATTATGTATAAAGAAATCTGTGTATAATACACAATATTTTTGCTTGCATTAATTAAAAAATGCATGAGAAAAGCCCCATTAAAATAATTGCAAATTAAATCGCAATATTGAAGAAAAAAAAAATCGCAATTAGATTATTTTCCAAAATCGTTCAGCTCTACTTCTGATCTACTCTGCCCGTCCCCAGTCAAATCCAGCTCTGATTTTTCTACCTAGCTTTCCTAAACAATAGCGTTGGTTATTCAATGATTTTCTCACTTCAGGTAATGTTAATCATTTTTGAAATAAGGGATGTGTATTGGCAAGAATCTGACGATACGATATGTATCACGATACAAAGCTGATGATATTGCGATACCAGGGCTGGGTGATATGGCTAAATTTTTATATCCTGATACAGTTTAGTTTATATCCCGATAACGATATACTTCAGGATATAGCAATTTTTCTGTTAATGCATTTCATGAATAGTCATAAAAATGTACAATGTGGAAATGCAGTTTGATCATACAATTACAATAACACCACCCGGACTCATCATGTTGTGATCTCCTTCCATGCTATCAGTGATCTTTTAGTAGAGCGCCTCAGCTCTACACTCTGCCTTTGAATTAAACAGATTATTTGAAACACATCCAAAGTTTGCCGTGATACCTGCTGTCACTTATTTTCTTAACTTTACAGCACGTTTTGGCCGTAGCATCTTTTTTTCTCTCTCTTCATGCACCCTCTCGTTTTTATTTTTTTCACTATCTGCATGTCTCCTATGTACAAGAGGAGTGTTATGTTGTTCCCCCCTCGAGATGTGTTCGGACTCCACCCGCATAAGAGGCGGCTCAGGCTGCTGTTCGTAACTGTTAATCAGATGGATCACCTTAGGTTCAGGCATTGGTTCCCGAATAGTAGGATTAGGAAAATAGTGAAGTTATGGTTATCGATGCCATTTGGACCAAGTAGATCAAACAAAAGTTGTTTGTAAAGTTTACCAGCTCCCGGTCCGACCAAAGGACTCCAACACTACACATTTATTTTACCAGCTGCTCAAGAACCACGACAACGAATACAAAGAGAGTAAATGAGCAAATGCAGTCTTGAGTCGTGGCGTAACTCTGATAAACTCCAGATACCGATGCTGTAGCACACCACTGATGTGTTGCTAGCGAACAAAACGAGCTTTAGAGCCGGAGCCTCTGAGAGAGGCTTCTTTTCTGTTCAAGCTGCGCGTCTGGAGAGGAGGCGAGACACGCAGGGAGACATACTTTTGGTTGTCTGATAATCTCGTTTAGATCCCTGGTCTGAAACATATTTGTTACCGTCTTGCTCACGGTTTTTTTCATGTATTGCAGCATGCAGAGGAATGCCATAAGGTGCATCTTGACGTAATTTACTGACGTAAAACCCTATCATGGTTTAAACGATAGTCATATTAAAAGATAAACGTTTTCTATCATTCTATCATACAGCCGACTGGCAGGTAAGGAGGGGAGGAGGCGGGCGCCAGGTGAGCTGGAGTGGAGTTCTTTTGAAGAGCCCCAGATGGATCAGGACGATCTGTAACTTGAGAAGGCGCAAAGTCACAGTTCTTGAAAATGTTGGAATCGTAAGGCCATATGCCTGTACACTAGAAGTCGCCTGTAAGCTTTTCTGTGTTGCGGCTGCAGGCAGCACAATGCCTGGAATGTCTTAAATAATAATAGTTTTCCCTGGATTCCACCTCACGCAGTCGCACGCTGAAAAGGCTATTATAGATCCTGTAGGTTATAACATTAATGAACAGACTATTTGGTTGAATCCAAGGAGTTCTAGAACAACGGTACAATTAGAATGTATTCTCTCCTAAACATGAATGTTGAAGGAGCTGCGTGCTGATTCGCTCGTTCACCATGATGGCTCCGTTGCTGCAAGGGCTGGGTGGTATACCGAAAAGTTACAGATACAGAAATTAATTACTATTCCCGATGCCATTTTGCCTGCATCAGTAAATTTGGTATTTAATAAAAATGAAAAGATCCGTTTTAGTTTAACAGTTCTCCTGTCCCTTTAAGAAATGAGCATTGCCTTGAGTCACGTGAGTACGCACAGTAATGTGACATCCAGACGGAAACAGCCCTGCTAACGCAGCAACTGTGCCGCTATATTTAGTGAGTGTTTACTCATCTAGCGGCTGTTTTACAGAAAAGTGCAACTAGAGATAAATATAGTGACTTTTTATGGTGTTATTGGATACTATGAGACTCTAACGGGGAGCATGTATTATTGTTACTGCTGCACTGTTGCTACAGTTGAACTAGAGAATTTCTAACCCAGCAAGCTGTTGTGCGGCCAGCCCAGGTCCTGCCTGGCGGAGATGATATTAACCCTGCTGAGTCCAAAATGTTGATACACGACTTGAAGACATGCTTGTTTTATCTTCCAGTCTTTAATAAAATGAACTGTTAGGCTCATATAAGGCTCACACGTCCTGCTCGACCACGTCACTGGTCGATGTGAAATGTTGCACGTTAGCTAGCTGGTCAGCAAGATCCTGCCTGTCTTCGGTGTACACTTGTGGCAGTACTTCCGGGCAAAGTAATTGCAACTCCTATCTCGAGTCCGTGGTTTTCAGTAACTTTTTAAATCCCAGCCCCTCCCCGCTCCGTGCTTAAAAGAGAAGGTAGTGCTGAGAGCGACTGAGCAGCAGCTTGCTTGGAGCAAGAATCACAGCACAGTTTGAACTATGTATGTCGATATATGCAATATGGTCAAATTTCATATCTCGTTTAAAAATATATCAATATATTTTCAATATTAATATATCGCCCAGCCTTGGGTCATATCGACCAGCCCTATATGCTGCCTTAACATAGAACCTCTGTGTTCATGCTGGAATGTTCCATGTGTACTCCAACATAGAGCTGGGTATGGCCTCAAATTTATATTGCGATATAATCTGAGAGTAGGATCCACGTGCATGCCAAGATTCTGCATGTATAAGGAAAAGGAAAATGGTATTGTTTGATATTTTAAATAAAGATTTTTCAATCTGCCAACAGCACTTTGATTATATCTCAGCATGTTAGGTATAAGGTTCTTTCTGTTTAAGAGCAAAATATTTGATTAAACACAACATGAAAATATTTTATCTTTCTTTAACTGGCAAAACCACTGATTAGAATTTTTTTTAGCTCTCGTTTAGAAAATTATATAATTTAAAAGTGTCCCCTCTGCAATCTGAGCCCCAATTACAATAATCAGAAGGTAATGGATGGATGGGTGCTTTTTGCAATTCAGTTTGTTCACAGAGTTGTGCAAAAGCGAAGTAAATCAAATAAGGAATACCGTTTGGGTAAAGCTGTGCACAGCTTTGAACAACATAACAGTACATATTGGAAGGGAATCAGAACATCCAACACAAACAGTAGCTACTGCAAATCTTTCCTGCATATACAAAATAGAATGGTACATACTATGTCAGTTTGAGCTGAATTATGGCAGTCAGCTCTTACAAGCTCATTATTGGTTTACAATTTAAGCTTCACACACCCTTCCTCTTCAGTGAAAGGTGAGGCTCCCTTGTGCGATTGTTTTTTTTTTTCATTTGGGAGACATTTTATAGAGTAGGATGACGAAATGTATAAAATCCATTTGAAAGATTTTGACAACCTGTTCAGCATTTTTGTATGTTTATACTCAACCAATGAAATAAAGAATATTCATTTTTCATGTGTATAGTTGATTTTATTTACATGACATACAGTAAGTGAATGCGAATGTCCAAAAGCAGCACAGAAATGTATGGAAATGATTGATGTGCAAAAGCCTTTGCAATTTCTTAGATTGAATAAGAAACTGCTTCAGTGTTTACAAATGACTAAAAATTAGGGCTGTGCCATATGACATTAAATAAATATTGCAATATAATGAGCATTTCATCTCGATAACAATAAATGGATGATAACTAACTTATCTTGGAAGCACATCTTGATGGGGAACTCAGACCAACAGAAACCTATCATCAGGCTGTCTGTCTGTGAATCTAAATTAAAACTGAAAAATGTATTAAAGCACAACTTGGATCAACTGAAGCTCTCATCCTTTTGACATTGCTGTGGAAAAACTGAGCAGTGGGATTCAGGTTGAGCCCAACTCCAGGTTTATTACCTGTTTTCAATAACAAGGCATTTTCACAATGACTTAAACAGATAAAATGAAATATTGGATGGATAAAAAGTGAACAATGGATCTGCAGTCTCATATAAGGAGAGCGAAAGAGATGAAGATGCTGAATAACACCGGAATACAAGGTGACGGCTGGAGGATAAATCTGTTAAAATAGGAGTAGCAATTAATTCATTTTCAAAATATAAAAAAAAACAACAATTTTTTATCTCGCTAAAAAAATTGGAAAGTCAAAAGTTAATATTCTCTGCCTACTCATATCTGTGCGTAATTGGCAGTACTCACTCAGAGGCTGCAACACCAGGCCGTTTTTCTATAGCAGTACAGCCCTACTCTGTGTCATGAGTGGGAACAAATTAATCAGGAGTTAAGCTGTTACCATAGCCAGGATGTTGCATGAGTTATACATGTAAGATTAGAGGGATTACAGTGTACCCCTCACGGCCAGTTTTATCAACTTTGTGACGTTTTTATTTATAACAACTTTTCAGACTGTCTTACCAACCTTTTTTCCAAAAAGTGCCTTGCAACAAATCTAGCAAGATTTCTGACCACCATTAGCTACTTTCTGTAGAACTTTGTCACCCATATTCCCAGAAACCCAGCCTTCTCTGCACATGAACAGTCCTTTCAGAGGTTTAGAAAGTGAATGAGTTCTGCATGTCTTTTACATTTATTGACAATAGATAATTCACAGATGTTTGCATAGATGAGGCAGGTCCATGCGCCCATCCCCCAATGGCAGAGGACAGGTGCACGGGTCAATTTTTATGATTTTTATATCCAACCAGGTACCCGTATTTATCTCCCGATCAAATGTTTTAGCCCATTGATTTAAGACCCAAGCAAGGACCTGGACATGCACACTGAGACATCAAAGTGCTATATGTAATGTTTTGTAAATAAGTTTTCTGCTAATTTTCAGCAGACCTTGCTTTGGTTCTATAAATTGTGTAAGATTTTTTAGTTGTGCAACCATTAAAAGAAAATGTCAAAGATAAAAATAACGCAACGTGTGATTGAATGTGAAATATTTTCCTATTTTTTTCCTTTTAATTTTTACTGAGATGAGCTAATTTAAACTATACAAGCAGCTTGGTAAGAATAAATCAACTGTGGGAGTAATTAATAGAAAATGAAATAAATCTGCAAAGTTATGGTGTGTGTCTTTAACTAGTTTCATTTGCCTCATAATTACACACTTTGTGGGTTAATGAATTTGTTGAGAACTGAAAAACTGGAATTCATAAAAACAGAAATGGAAAAGGTAGATTTTAAGAATCAATAAAACAGAATTCAAAAACGAAAAAAAAAAAAAATTCATAGGGCCCTTCTTAGTATGGTCCCTACTTTAGCTCTATTCCAATGTCAGTTGATTCTCATGCTCATTTAAAAAAATGGCTTACTTAACAAATAGTCACATTGATTTTTTTTTTTAGATGAACCAATCAGCATTTGTATTTTAGCTTCCAATAACCAATACATGTATAACTTCACCTGAAAAACTTTAAGTAAACCACACTTGTTTTAACTGTATAATGTAGAGACACAATGAGTTATTGTATTACCTCCCCACTAAGCATGGATTTGGGTCTTGTTAGGCTGTCACATTCTGATTGTTCTCCGTGTTACCATCAGTAGGGTCAGCTTTGCAGCTACAGACGGGGCTGTGGCCTCTGCTAAATGAGTAAAACCAACTGAGCAGTAGATAGAGGGAAGAGGCGAAATGAAGGTCAGCCATCGCAGTATTAAATTCTTGGCAGTCGTCACAGCAGCTGACCATTAAAGAGGGAGCGAACAGGGAGGATGGAGGGGAAACAGAACGTGAAGGAGGAGAAGCAATTCGGAAAAGGATAGAACTACATCTTTTGTCTGAGGTTAGTGTTATATTTTATTTCGATTTTGTAATCCCAGGGATCTTTTTTTATAAATCATGAGCTATAAAAAAGTAAATATTTTAATCAAGCAAGCTTTTTGGCATATCCTGTATAGTATCCGGGTTTCTTTTTGCCTTCAAGTTTGAACATTGTTTTGCTGCAGTAGAGAAAAAAAATGGGCTTCATGTTCGCTTTAGACATATGAAATTTAAAAAAGTTTTTTTTTTTATTCAAATGCTCAAAGTAAAAAAAAAATGGAAAGTGGTTTCCCTAAAAATGTAACATAATGCTATAGATTTTTCAGTGATGCAATATTTCAGTATTGTATCGAAGACCAATGATGAAAAATATACTCTGTGTTAGGCATGAAGAATATTACTTGCAGTTGTGCTCAAAAGTTTACATACCCTGGCAGAATTTGTGATGTTTGGTTATTTTTGAGAATATGAATGATAACACAAAAACCTTTCTTTCACTCGTGGTCAGTGGTTGCTGAAATTTTTATTGGTCTACCTGACCGTGGTTTGCTTTCAACAGAATCCCTCATTTTCCACTTCTTGATTAGGGTCTGAACACTCCTGACTGGCAATCCTAATTTTTTGTATCCTTTTCCTGTTTTATGAAGTTCAACGATCTTCTCCAGCAGATCCTTTGATAATTCTTTTCCTTTTCCCATGGCTTGGAATCCAACAGACATCAGTGCAACACTGGATGAATCATGTCAGGAGCCTAGAGACTCACGTCAGGAGCCTCACAGGTGAGGATGGTTACCTTTAGTAGCCATTTACACTTGTGTGTGTCAACCTGTGTCCATGTTATCATGCCAAAACTTCCATGGTATGTAAACTTCTTATCAAACAGTTGTTTGATAATAAATGGCTTCACCCAACCATTAACCACGAGAGAAGGAAAGGTTTTTGTGTTATCATTCATATTCTCAGAAAAAATGGCCAAAACATCACACATTCTGCCAGGGTATGTAAACTTTTGAGCACAACTGTAAAAATATCACAAAAAATTGGGACTTCATTTAAGAAATGGTGTGAGTGAAAGCTTAAAATAAAAATAATACTTCAGGTGAATTCTATCAGACACAAGAGCTTAAAAATTAGGAATTTTAATTACACTTTTATTTTAAAATACCAGACCAGAAAGAAATGTGTTTCTGATAAATTTTCTGCATAATCAGTAGTTTTTTGACAGCATGCTGTTTTAAAGCTTCATTCTGTGGAAATGTTCATACAGATGATTGTGCTTCAGGACTAAACCTATGAAAATAAAGCAGGGTCAGCTCTATTTGAAAATAAAAACACCACATTTTAAATAAAAAAAAAATCAAAGATATATTCAAAAATATATATTGCGATATATATTGTGAACTTGGTAAAAAAAAAAACCTATAAACCTAAAACCATAACAAAAGAAAAAAATGCAAACCATACTTGAAAATATAAATAGTTATAGGAAACTTGTAACTTAAAATGGATTCATGTAAAAAAAAAAGTTTATTTGGTAAAACTGTGAATTTGAAATTTCAGATAATTTGACAGTTTTTACTTTCGCCTTCTCTTTTGGTCTTCAGCTTACTCTTACAATTCAGCCTTTTTGTATTTGAACCTGATTTTATGTTTTGTCTTGGCTTAGGCAAGTTAAATTTACTTGTATATCACACTTTCAACAGCATGGAAACAGCGTGCTCCTTTAAAATGATGTGCTCCTTTACAGATTAGATGGGGTGGATTAACATCTATGTGCAGTCATGTGAATCTTCCCCATCCAGTAGTGCTGCTGGATGGGGAGAGACATTGTTGCTATAGTTGTTAGACCCCCTCTAGTAACTCTTTTTCAAAAAAGAGACCAGCGACAAATCAAGCAACCTTTGTGGTGTTTTTGTAGACCTTACGTAAAGAATTTATCCTTGTTACTCTTCTCATCGGGTAGCGGTGTTTCAGTGTGGTGCTCTCCCTTCCAATGCTGCTTATAGCAGACGGCCAGTCCTAATGCTGCACCCCAGCCATCCAGGCCAAACTGCAGTCAGAGCAGATGTTAACCCCACCACTTCCAAAGTTACAATTAGCCCAATTAGTCAGGTCAGGATGTAAACGTAATTTTTTTGTCCATAATAAATCACTGCACAGTAACTAAATCACTGATTTTTAGTAACAACTTCAGTCACTTACTTTCCTTATCCACTATGTGGGTGTTTCTGTGAAATGGACTCTCAGGAATACAGAAAGGAGTGGAAATCGAACCCAGAATTAAGAGTGGTTGAAACAGTTTATGGGCATAATCCCTGTACGTAAGGCTGATTTTCATGCCATCATTATTGATATAAAAAACACTTGAACTTATATCTTCAACTTAACAGTCTCACCCAAGCCACACTGCTGTTAACAGTTAAAAATATTTTTTCTTTCTTTATTTATGTTTTCCCTTCTCCTAGAGCGTCTATTCCAATTAGATATGCAACGGACATAGTGACATCATTCAGAGACTTCCATTAACTTTTGCGACAGGAAAATGTTTTTCTGTTCTGAAGAATTTGCAACACTGCCATCCAAACATGCAAAAAGAAGGGATTAGGAAATGTCACTGAGCAAATGAAGGAGGCATAACTGGTCGAGGAGGAACAGATGGCATTGCCCCATCTAAGTGACTTTTGTTTTTTGTCCGTTTTTTGCTATCTAGGTGAACTTTTCAATATATTGTGATATTGATTTGAGGCCATATCAGTCAGCCATATAGCTCAGTGTCGTCTGCATAGTTATAGTAACTAATCTTGTTGTTTGTTATAATTACTTTAGTGGGAGCATGTAGATAACTGAACTGAATAGGTTCTAGGATGGAGCCCTGTTTTCATCCTTGTGAACTTGTTCACAATTTCTCACATGCTTCAATTAGTTAGTAGAATTGATTAACCAGTATAAAGTAGTGGTTGTGAAGTTGGGATTGTGAATAAAATTGTGGGTGGGTTTTTAAATTTTAAACAAATGCACTCTGAATATCATGGACTGGATTTGCTTTGCATGGAGACAAATTTATTTTTTTACAATTTTCATATACATTTGGATTACATGGAAAGTGCTTATGATTATCAATTCTAATGGCCAGGCACAGGGCCACTCTAGACAAAAGTATGCTTTAATAAATTTTTATTGTTATATTGTTAATTTTCTATCTGTCAAAATGTGTCTCCAATCTTTTGCAGCCTCTAAAAAAATGTAATCTCCCAGATTTGTACTTTGATTAGCTCTATCCATCTTCCCAGCAACTCTCACCAGTTCTCAAGCCCGTGCTTAAGAAAAGCATCCCTACAGCATGACACTTTCACAACTAGGTTTCCCACTAAGACTGTTTTCAGGGGAATGGCAGGTTTAGCCAAAGGTGTAGGAATAATTTTGTAAAGCATTGTGTAATTACAGACGTGGACACAATTGTTGGTACCCTTCATTAAATCAAAGAAAAACTCATAATGGTCACAGAAATAACTTTAATCTGACAAAACTAATAATAAATAAAAATTATATAAATGTTGCCCAATGAAAGTCAGACATTGCTTTTCATCCATGCTTCAACGGAATTATTTAAAAAATAAATGCATGAAAAAGGCCTGGACAAAAATGATGGTACCCACAACTTAATATTTGGTTGCACAACCTTTTGAGGCAATCACTGCAATCAAATGATTCCTGTAACTGTCAATGAGACTTCTGCACCTCTCAGCAGGTATTTTGGCCCACTCCTCATGAGCAAACTGTTCTAGTTGTTTCCGGTTTGAAGGGCGCCTTTTCCAGACAGCACGTTTCAGCTCCTTCCAAAGATGCTCAATAGGATTGAGATCAGGGCTCATAGAAGGCCAGTGTTTTCCTCTTAGCCCTTCTTGGGTGTTTTTAGCTGTGTGTTTTGGGTCATTTTCCTGTTGTAAGACCCGTGACCTGCGACTGAGACCATGCTTTCTGACACTGGCCAGCACATTTCTCTCTAGAATCCCCTGATAGTCTTGAGATTTCATTGTACCCTGCACAGATTCAAGACACCCTGTGTCAGATGCAGCAAATCAGCCCCAGAACATAACCGAGCCTCCCCCATGTTTCACAGTAGGGACCGTGTTCTTTTCTAGATATGCTTCATTTTTCCGTCTGTGAACATAGAGCTGATGTGCCTTGGCAAAAAGTTAAATTTTTGTCTCATCTGTCCACAGGACATTCTCCCAGAAGCTTTGTGGCTCGTCAGCATGTAGTTTGGCATACTCCAGTCTGGTTTTTTTAATGATTTGTCCTCTGGCTCAAACAGCGAAGGATGTTCCGATCTGACACTGATGTTCCTTGAGCATAAAGTTCAGCTTGGATCTATTTTGAAGTCTTTCTAGGCTCTTTTGTTACCATTTGGATTATCCGTCTCTTTGATCTGTCATCAATTTTCCTCCTGCAGCCACGTCCAGGGAGGTTGGCTACAGTCCCATGGATCGTACATTACTGAATGACATGTGCAGCTGTAGTCACAGAAACATCTAGCTGCTTGGAGATGGTCTTATAGCCTTTACAGTTAACATGCTTGTCTATGATTTTCTTTCTCATCTCCTGAGACAACTCTTTCCTTTGCTTCCTCTGGTTTATATTGAGTGTGGTACACACCACGTCACCAAACAACACAGTGACTACCTGGAGTCCTATATATAGGCCCACTGAGTGATTACAGGATTGTAGACACCTGGGATGCTGATTAGTGGACATAACTTGGATTAACATGTCCCTTTGGTCACATTATTTTCATTCTTTTCTAGGGGTACCATCATTTTTGTCCACGTCTGTAAAAGTAGGGTTTAAACAGTTTTGCTCCCTAAAGTAAATATGGAAACCTCTTAAGTTTAACTACAAATAAAAATATAAAGATTTGGAATTTCTTCCTCATGCATGCTCCAGCAATGCCCTGGTCAGTAGAATGAGCCCTGGCCTTTTCCCCACGGTTGCCTCTATATTCCTGTAAATACACTTAAATAGCAAGTTCTCGGGTTGGACAAGCAGATTTCCCAAGTGCTTTCAGGGGCAGCATAATGCGTAACGACATCATGCATGTTAACTCTCAGGTATAGTGTTCGCTATCCCCATCATAAACAGCTGCGGAGCGAGAGGTAACTGAATGATTGGTTCAGCTGAGCATAAGAGGAGAGCAACTTCAAGCACTGGATAAACTCCAGCCCGGACCCTAACTAAACTTTACACAACAGTGCCATTTCTTACCTCAGTCGAAGTCATGCCTGCAAATCTGTAAATTGTCCAGGACGGGACTGACGCTTCTGCTGTTTCTGTTGGTTCATAAATTCTCACCAGCATGTGTGAGCCTCATGCAAAAGCTTGATCTGAGGGGGCCACTTGCAAGCTTAAAAGTTTCAAACTTCACATGGTCCCTTTAAATTTAAACATGTTCATTTCTATTTGACTATTAATTTCCTAAATTAGAGGTGTTTTGAGTAGACAAAAATTGTACATATGTAACAGTGCATTACACACCGAATGCGACCAGAGAGTCAGGTTTACATGTAAAGTCAATGGAGGAGCTCTATGAAGCGTGGCTGCGGGTCCTGTAAACAAATCAAACAGATTTACGTTGGGAAAAAGTTTTTCTGCCTGATTTGCGCAACCAAATAGTGTGGCTGGTGCGTTTACGGCATGACAGAAAATATGTGCTGCATTTTATGTAGTGCATTTTGTGCATTCACGCTAATCTGCTAATCTGCTACAGAAGATGGAGAAATCTCAACTTCAGGGTTCAAGTTGTGCCGCGACAACCAATCAGTTGATGGATGTCAGTGATGCAGTGACTGAGTGAATGGAGTCACAGAATCAGCAGGACATGGACACTGATAAACACCGTGGCTAATCACCCTGAGCTACATGACAGAAGCTTTTTTTTCTATACAGAAACAGGAAAACAAAACATTATAAAGAGGTAAAACTATTTAGACAGGAATACTCTTAAGAGGTTTGTGGTTGGCTCTTAAAAGAGGTGTTTTGGCTGCAAAAGGCCCCGCTTCCTCACCCGGACAGCCTCTCTGGACAACCCAGGCCTGTCTCCACCACAGCATGTCCCGTGCTGCTCACATATGAGGTTATAAACTCTCTTTTTCTGGATCCTTCCGCCACTGCTCGACTGGGTCTTTCCCCACAGGCACACATTTAACGTGGCCGTTAAAATGTGCCGAACATTTAACGTGGTCAGCTCAGAGACAAGAGTCCACTGGGAGCTCCCGGAGGGTCTGGAGAAGGAGGGAGGGCGGAGGAGGGCGAAGGAGGCCAGCGGAACGGTCCCGGTCAGGGTCCTCCCAAATTTCCGCTTCACGCACGCGATAATTACATAAATTAAAGCGCAACCTGTTCGCTTTGTACTAGGGATGCAACGGGACAGGGTAAAGTACCGGACTGTTCAGTACGCCCTGCACGGGACAATCCGTCCTCCTGTACCGCGGGACTTCAGTACTGCCATTGATTTTGAGGTGGTAATTAGTTACCGTTGGCCCGACATTACCAAACTGCGCCGCGCTCCCAGACACAGGTGCAATAAGCTCGCTGTTCCCCGCTCCAGCAGCTGGTTGGCATAGCGACATGTCCTATTTTCCACAATGCGCGCATCAAGGAGCACCGTGAGGAGCGAAAAAATGTATACTGTTTCGGTTGCGCTTTTTTCGGAAATCAGCCCTGGTGTGAGGTGCTGCTCAAATTTCTTCCGACTTGAACGCTTTCTGCCCGGATGGGCTCCAGCATTCAGGGGCGCCGTGTTGCGCTGTGTTCATCTCCTCTTTGCAGTGCGTCGGAGCGCGAAGCAAAGAGGAGATGTGCTGTGCTCCATTCATTGATGCACACATAAATGCTCTTTGAGTAGCGGGCACACGAAGAATATTTATCCGCCACCTGTGTCAGTGTGGTCAGATGCGCTCTCGTTTAAAGAACCGGTAAAATACAGAAAACATTCTGTTACTGCGGCCCTGTGTGTGAACCATAATCCCAGAGAGACGTACAGTTAGTTTATGTTGTAATCTCACAGCTTTCACCCGCCCACAGTTACAGGTGTTAAGTTAACTGTGACATTGGTACATAATTATTTTTTTCAATTTGAAGCCAAAAAAAAAAAAAAAAATCCACTATCAAATATTTAACCATCATTGAACTACTGAAGCCAGTACATGAATATATGTTGCAAAGGACTTCCAAGACAATCAATCTCAATCCAAGAGAAGTGGGTAGTAACTAGTTACATTTACTAGAGTAATTGTTTGGAAAAAATATACTTTTAGCATTATGGTGTAGTAACACCATAATTCTTACTTTTATTTATGTATTATCTTGTAGTATCACTACTCTTACTTGACTAACTCTTCTCGCTACTCTACCCACTGTGAGTAGCAATTTGAATGTGAGAAAAATGAGTTTTATTTAAAAATTCGACAGACTTAGAGACACCTACAGTTGCTGTTGAAGTAAGACTTCTTGTTTGTAAGCGAATTTTGTTTTAAAATAATATAGTGAAAAGAGGCCTAGTATACCATATATTTGGTATTCTTGGGTAATTTAGTCAAAATGTGTTTGATCGGCATTCACTGAATGATTCATTTAATTGATTGGATGTGGGCTGCACTTTGTAGCACTGTTGGTAGCAACAGGGTCCATGGTTTCGTATGCCCTGTGCATTTGTGTGTGACCTCTCTTCACTGTGGCGTCTTTCCACAGTCCAAAAACATGGCTGTTAGGTTATTTGGCCTTTCTAAATCGTTGTTACAGTGGGGAGAACAAGTATTTGATACACTGCTGATTTTTGAAGTTTTCCCACTTACAAAGCATGTAGAGGTCTGTAATTTGTATCAACTGTGAGGGATAGGATCTAAAACAAAAAAGGCAGAAAATCACAGTGAACAATTTTTAAATAATTAATTTCCATTTTATTGCATGACCTAATGATTTGATACATCAGACAAAAAAAACTCAATATTTGGTACAGAGAAAATTTTGTTTGCCATTACAGAGATCAGACGTTTGCACACACTGCAATAGGGATTTTGGACCACTCCTCCACATAGATCTTAAACAGAGCTTTTAGGTTTCGGGGTTGTTGGGCAAAACTGACTTTCAGCTCTCTCCAAAGATGTTCTATCGGATTCTGGTCTGGAGACTGGTTTGGAAAACCCAGCCAAGACCCATCTTCAATGCTGTTACTGAGGGAAGGAGATTGTTGGCCAAGATCTCATGATACATGGTGCGATCCATCCTCCCCTCAATACAGTTCATTCGTTCCTTCCCTTTGCAGAAAGGGATCCCCAAAGAATTATGTTTCCACCTCCATGCTTTACAGTTGGGATGGTGTTCATGTGGTTGTACTCATTCTTTTTTCTCAAAATACGGCAAGTGAAGTTTATACCAAAGAGCTCTACTTTTGTCTCATTCGTTCCTTCCCTTTGATGAAAAGCATCCCCAAAGAATTATGTTTCCACCTCCATGCTTTCCAGTTGGGATGGTGTTCATGGGGTTGTACTCATCCTTCTTCTTTCTCAAAATACGGCAAGTGAAGTTTATACCAAAGAGCTCTACTTTTGTCTCATCAGACCAAAATACCTTCTCCCATTCCTCCTCTGTATCATCTAGATCAGGAGTGTCCAAAGTGCGGCCCGGGGGCCATTTGTGCCACCTTGACTGATTATATGTGGCCGCTGACTTCAATTCAGAAATTCACAAATCTGGTTTCCAAAACCAAATGGCTGACCAAGATAGAATTGTTTTTATTTAGTGCAAAAAGAATCGAGACAATTTAAAATGTTATTACACTATAACATGTTGACGGCAACACCAAGTACATCTCTTTAGTTTTATATCTCCTGCAAGGACCACATCTGTCCATTGATTTTTACTCAAACAGAGACATTGCTGCACCCAAAATCTTCTTTTAATGAATTAAAAAAATGTACCTAAATACAGCTAGACTTCCCAAAGGAAGAGTGACCTAAATCCAGACCTGAACCTCCAGGGTCACATCAAGGCAATAACGTCGGCAATAACGTCGTTGTCTAACTTCCCCGCCTGGTTCCTGTTATCCCTTGCGGCGTTTTCGATCATCTAGAGTTCTTGCATCCTATTGTAAACAAATAATTCGAATGGAAAATAGAAGACTATTGGAAAACTAGAGATAAGAGATGAGAAGCTGAGATCTCGCGAGAGCTGTGCTTAAGTAAACATGGCAGTATACTGGTTAAACAAACAATGTCAGGTAAAACACTGCGAATGTTTCTGTCCCTTTAAACTAACCACCAAATTGTATCTTTCTTCTAAACAACCTGGACGAGGAAACCTTGGATAGCCTGAAGTGCTACCTAGACGAGTGCTTTGAAAAAATTGTTATGGATAAGCCACGGAAACCCGCATCTGACACGCCAACAAGCACTCCATCCCAGAAGCCAGAAGCGCACTCGTTCTGAACCCAGCGCTTCCACAACTCGCCAGATAGAAGCTACAACGACGTTCTGGATTTAATAGATAATAAGTCAGCTTAGACGCCTGTCTTGTGCTGGTTGAATTTTACACAAAGAATTTCACACTCTGAGAGAATCTTTAGAATTCAGCCAACAACAGGTAGCTTCGCAGAAAATCATTCATTGAAAAAAGACTCATCGAGGAGATGACGCAGCTGTCTGGAGAAAATAAAATGGTAAATGGACTGAACCTATATAGAGCTTTTCTAGTCATACTGACCATTCAAAGCGCTTTACACTCACATTCATACACCGATAGCCAACATAGCTCAGTAGGACGATATCGAATTTTTTGGGGTAAGTCCCTTGCCCAGGGGCACATCGACATGTGACTGGAGGAAGCTGGAATCAAACCTACGACCCTCCGACTCTACCCCTGTGGCACGACTCTTTCCTACTACTAATTATAAAATCTAATAAAATGTAAAAACATTTTACAGCTAAAAACCAGTTTGTTTGTATGGTTTTTGGTCACTTAGAGGTAGTAGTGTTGTGCCAAAAATAAATACTTTTTATTTGTATTTTTTCTGACTCAGTACCTAATGTTGGGCTGTGGGAGTAGCTAGCAGCGCATTTTATGACATGTAATAGACATTTAATAGACTTTTTTTTTTTCTGGGATACCAGAGCAGGCAGAGGAAGACGCGGAAACCACCATCCAACAGTTTATCTAACATCAGCTGAAACTGCCAAGCGACACGGTTAAAAACATAACTTTTCATCCGGTCCATCGGCTCGGAGGTCGACCAATTGTTGCTAAGTTTGAACACTTGGGGGGTGGGTCCGATTGCTGCGCTAGGGTGTTATGACCCTCACCTGGGGTGTGCTTGGACGGGGGTGGGGGGGTGGGGGTGTGCAGGTGGTACCGCGGCAATGGGCCCCGACTTTGATGTGCTGGCCTCCCATCCCATATTATACAGCTCACCAACAGCATGTATTAGGACCAATAATCAAACATCATCAAGGTTCTTTCTTCAGAGAGGTACCAAGCAGGGATGTCCACTTTCTCCCTCCCTCTTTGCTATTTTTATTGAACCATTAGCAGCAGCAATCAGGCAAAATAATAATGTTAAAGGTATACAATGCAACAAAATAGAACATAAAATCAGTTTATACGCAGATGATGTACTACTTTTTCTACAGCATTCACAAACTTCCTTGTATCAGGTAATTGAGTTAATAAAATCTTACTCAAGAGTTTCAGACTATTCCATAAATTGGTTAAAATCTACAGTCCTTCCTATCAACTGTTCTTACCAGAGTCCTGTTGCTTTACAGCTCCGGTCGGGAAATATTACATATCTAGGTATCCATATCTCACCAAGACTGGCAGACTTATCTAAGCTAAACTACGTCCCACTTTTAAAAAAAGTGGAAGATGATCTGGCAAGATGGAAATCCCTTCCAATATCACTTATTGGAAGGGTAGCTACAATAAAAATGATGGTTTTGCCTAGAATCAATTATTTATTCTCAATGATCCCAAGCAAACCATCACCTGATTGGTTTAGATCTCTGGACTCTTCTGTTTCTAAATTCCTTTGGAAAGATAAACCCCCACGTATCAGCTTAAAAACACTACAGAAGTCCAAAGATAAAGGAGGTCTAGACCTACCAAACTTTCGTCATTATTTCTTAGCCAACAGACTCCAATACACATCAAGATGGGTAAAACACAGTTATATCGATGAGTGCTGGGTAGATGTAGAACAGACACTATGCAATAAGATAAAACTTTCAGATCTACCTTTTGTTAGCTCAAATATAAAACAAAATGAATGTTTCAAAAGTATAAATATCAGCTCCTCTCTGACAGCTTGGTGGGAATTTCTTAAAATGACAAAGACCTCACTAGTCCCATGCAGGCGTACACCCATCTGGAATAACCCGGATATCTTACAAAAAAAATGCATGATCAACTTTCCAGGCTGGAGTTGTAAAGGAATTGAATACCTGGAGCATATATTTGATGGAACAGACTTTATCCCATTTAATACATTGGTTACACAATTCGGAATTAACAAGAATAAATTCTTAGAATACCAACAAATTAAATCAATTATAAAAAATAAATTTAGGCTCAATACAGTTGATTTACAAATTCCAGGAAAAGTTTTAGACTTCCTTAATCTTAACCCTCCCAAACTGCTATCTAAAATATACAAAACATTAAATAGAATAGATGAATCAATAGCCCTTCCTATTTCAAAATGGGAGATGGACTTGTCCATCTCAATAGACCAAAACCTCTGGTCTCAAATTTCATTAAGAACCTTCAAATTTCTTAAGAATCCTAATCTACGATTAATACAATATAAAATCCTTCATAGAGTGCATTATACAGGGCAACGGATGTTCAAGATGGGTTATACGCCGTCTGATACCTGTTTACAATGTACAAGCAATCTACCAGACAATTATATTCATGCTCTTTGGTTCTGCCCACCTGTTAAGAAATATTGGTACCAGATATGTGAAGATCTATCAAAGTGTCTGAAATGTAATATCACACCTGCTCCCAGAGTTTGCTTGCTGGGAAATATAGATGAAGTTACCATGGATACAAAGTCTATGCAATTATTTTACATCGCCTTATGCATCGCTAAGAAAAATATCCTCTTGAACTGGAAAAATAAAAATACTCTGAATATTAATCAATATAGAGATCTCCTTCTGGATTACATTGGTCTAGAAACGGCATCTGCCTCCAAATCTGATCAATCTTTCTGGTCACCCTTGATCAGTTCCATCACCTAGTGGGGTCGGGCCTTTGATTTGGGACACGGTTGCCGATGTGGAGCTTAAGGGTTGGTGGTGACTGGGGGGAGGTCCTTGGGGGTGGGTCCGCTTGCGGTTCGGCGATAGGTGCCGAGACCCTCGCCTGGGGTGGGACTTTGGGGTCTTTGTGTGGTGACTCCTAGTGGCTGCATGCGGCGCCTTAGAGGGGTCGTGCTGGCGGACACGGGTTACTGGCCTGGTGCTGTGCTGCTCTGGGGGGGTCTGGACTGGGCCTGGGGCTCGGGGTTCTGGGGCGGCGCGCCCCCCGGCTGGGGCCCTGGCGGGGCTTGGCCGGGGGGGGGCGCTGCCGTCGGTGCCGGCTGGGGGGGGGCTGTGGTCGGCCGGTGGTTGGCGGGCGCTGCTGCCCTTTCCATCTCCCCGGGCTGGTTCCTGTCGCTTGCTCCCCGGTGGCCGCTTGCCGCGTCCGGGCGTCGGCGAGAGGCCGTGGCGGGTGGCCGGCGTCTCCGGGCCCGATCGGCTATATTGACACTGGACATGGCTCCTGGGTCTTGGTCTTAGCCCTCGCGGGGGTGCTGGGGTGGGGGGCTCTGGCCGGTGTTGGTCGGCCTCCACGGTGACTGACCAGTTGGTGGGGTGTGGGCTGGTGGGTGGACGTGCTGGGTTCTGTTGCCACCCGGCCATCGGGCGGTAGTAGCAAGGCTGGAGGATGTCGGCCTGGGGATTGGCCGCCCGGGACTTCGGTCTGCTCACGGGCCTGGCGCGGCATGTCCGGGGTACCCGAGTCGGTGGTGCGCCGGGTTCCGGCCTCGGCCCGGGGGCCCTCGGACGCTGGCGGTGCCTGGGGCGTCTCTTATTGGCGGGGAGGCTTTTTACCATCTAGCACAGGCGCTCTTTTTAACGGGGTGCGCTTGGGACGGGAGGGGGGAGGGCGTTGAGGGTGAGGGGGGGCTAAACTCAACCTGGGTGTCTAGTGACATGTGTTTTGTTAGCAGTGTGAATGTTGGGAAGGATTTAGGTATGCCCCTGGCATGGGGGCTGGTGGATTGCCGGGGCCCCCATGGGGCTCGGCGGTACCGCTGCCGTGGGCCCCGACTGGACGTGCTGGGGCCTCCCACCCCTGGTGGATCGGGCCGAACTATTGGAGTCAGCAGGGGAGCTGGCTCCCTGGGGTTGGCAATGGTCACCCCAGTTATTTTCTCCCCATCCCCATGCCTCTGTCCACCTGCTCCTTCATTCTACCATTCACAAGGCCTTGGGACGTGGGCACGTCACTGGGGTGCGGGATGGAGCTTCCGTCTTCGCTACCCGGTGGCGGCCTGGGTCCCGATTTTATTGAGCAATTTAGACACTACACTTGCAACATTTACAGGGAACGCACATGTAGGGACCTGGCGGTGTGGCGCCACAGGCGAGGCCCCCCCGTTGTGGGGGCCTCGCCTGTGGTGCCGGCACCCACTGGTTAAACGCATCTAGACACTGAGGGCCCGGGGGGGGAGATGGGGGTACCCGGCAGTATTCCCATGCCCCCCCCCTCTGTTTTAAGTGCACATTAGAACAACACGCAACAACACCACATTGAGCTGGGGGAGAGAGGCTGGGGGGTCTTTCCACACCCCTGTTCGTTGGACCATCAGGGGTCGGAGCCCGGATAGAACATCACGCCGTCTGGTCGGGGTCCTGGGCTGGTGGGCTGCTCTTGCCGGTGTGGGGCCTTGGCGGTCTACTTGTCCCCGTCCTGGTGGGCAAAGGGGTCTGTCTCCTGGGTGCAGGGGCAGGGTTCTCTACTGGGGCGTCTGTCCCTGGGCCTGGGAGTATGGAGTATAGTGTACGTATGGGGGGTATGAATGAGTGTATAGCGTCCTTTTTTCGTATGTCCTGTATTTGTAAGAATGTGTACACATGAGAGGGAGGGTACGTATGAGTGTCTCTGTCTGTCTATGTCTACCTGTCAGGTTGGGTGTTTGGCTGCTCTCTGGCCTGATGCATCTTCTTCCCTCCCCGTCACTCCCCGTCGGTGATGGTTGCTCCTGCCCGCTGGTTGATGATGACTCTCGATGCATGGGGCTGGGGGTCCCGGTTGCGGCCCGGCTCGGTCCTGGTGCATGTCGGGCGGGTCCTGGGATGTCCGGTGTGTCGGGCGGCCGCTGTTTCGGGCCGATGTCCTCCTTGGATTGACTGGGGCACCTCTTATGGGGGTGCCGGGGTTGTAGAATAGGTTGGTGCCGTCCGGTGGATCGGTGGGGACCGGCGTGTGTTGTCCGTCGGTTGGCTGCGGGTCCTCCTTGCCTGCGGCGGCGGCGGGGGGCCCTTGTCGGCTGGTCCCTGGTTGGGGCCCCGCTGGGGGGCGGGGTGCCCCTGGTCCCCGTGGCCTCCGGTTCCTGGTCCGGGCCCGCCCTGGCGTAGCCGGTTACCGGCGGAGCCCGTGGGCTCGTCACTGCGATCTCTCGGGCCCCAGCATCGCGGCTGGTGGGTGCTCCCATGGGACTTCCATCTGTTCCCCTCTTGGCGGGTGATCGACCCTGCGCTGATCCGCCTGTGGACTCTGTACTCTGTGGGACGCTGGATGCATACATCTCTTGCCTCCTCCATGTCTGTGCCGATTCCTGTAGGACGGATTGACGGTTCCTTACACCAGCTATCAATCACTTGCATGGGGAAACCTTATTCAGACCTGCATGCTCGCACACACATAGGTGTGGGGACATAGGTGAGGACGGACATATCTTAAGCTGAGGTTATCATCATTAGTTAGTTGTTCACAGGAGCTTACCAGAAACATTTGTATTATGTTCATTAATCAATGCTTGTGTGTAGTGAATGTGTAATTCTTAGTTTATTCTACCAGATCCGAACTATTGGTTTGGTTCTGTACAGTTTGTTGTTTTTGTTTTGTATTACTGTTTCTCTGCCGTCCGGCAGAGGTGGAGGACGGATGTTTTCTTGTGTTCTTCTATTCGCCTCACCTGTCTTGTGTCGTCGGTTCGCCCCTCTGTTGGTCCGGTTTCTTTTCTTCCTTCTTCCTTTCTCCCTTCTTGTCTCAGTTTAATGTCCATGACGTCAGGAAATTGAACCCACAGTAATCACTAATAAAGATTTTTCATACATATACATCAAGTGGCGTACTACAGCGAAGCTGTAATACTCTGCTTGGGAAAGTAAAACTGTTGGGCTTGTACTTGGTACTCAGACACCAATTCTGAGTAGCATACTGCTAGACAGGACACGTTTAAACAAAAAAAAAAAAAAAAGACCATCAGGGGTTGGAGTTCGGGGGGTATATCAGGCCGTCTAGTAGGGGACCTTGGCTGGTGGGCTACTCTTGCCATGGTGGGTGCTTTGGTGGTCTGCTTGTCCCCATCCCGGTGGGCAGGGGGTTCGTCTCCTAGGTGCAGGGGAAGGTTGCCCTATTGGGGGCATCTGTCTCTGGGCCTGGGAGTATAGTGTATGTATGGGGTGTATGAATGAGTGTACAAGGTCATTTTTTTGGGTGTCCTGTGTTGGTGAGAATGTGTGTACGTAAGAGGGAGATTACGTATGATTGTTTCTGTATGTCTATGTCGGATCTACTTGTCAGGCTGGGTCTTTGGCTGCGCTCTAGCCTGGCAAATCTTAGGCCCCACACCCACATCCAATGGGGACTTTTTCCCCTCCGTCACTCCCTGTCAGCAATGGATGCCCCTGCCTGCTGCTCATTGGTGGCTCTCAATGTCTGGGGCTGGGGGCCTGGATGCAGCCCGGCTTGGCCCTGGTGCAGGCCCGGCTGGTCCTGCGTGGGCCGGTGCGTTGGGCGGCTGGTGTTTTAGGCCGATGTCCTCCTTAGATTGACTGCTGCACCTCTTATAGGGGTGTTGGGGTTGAAGAGTAGGTTGGTGCCGTTCGGTGGGTTGGTGGGGAGGCTGTCCAGGCCTACTGCTGGTTCTGTGGGCTCAACTGCCTGGTCGGTTCATTTGGGGGGGTTGTCCGGCATTGTCTGGTTCCCTGACCTTGGCGTGGGCCGGGATCTGGACCCGGGAGCTGGTATATCTGGGTGTACAGGTGCTGGCTAGCCGCAGCCTGGGGAGGGTGTACATCCGCTGCGACTTACTGTGGCTCCCTGTTGCGTGCGGGGGCTTCATTGTTGGCGGTGGGGATTGACCCAGGGTGGCAGTGGCGTCTGTCGTCCGTCGGCTGGCTGCTGGTCCCTCCTGTCTTGCGTTGGCGGCGGGGTACCCTTGTCGACCGATTCCTGGTTGGGGCCCTGCTGAGGGGCGGGATGTCTCTGATCCCCTTGGCCTCAGGGTCCTGGGACGGGCATTCCCTGGCGTAGCAGGTTACCGGTGGAGCCCGTGGCCTCGTCCCTGCAAAATCCCAGGCCCCAGCATTGTGGCTGCTGGGTGTTCCCTGGTGCTTCCATCTGTTCCTCTCTTGGTGGGTGGTTGGACCTGCGCTGGTCCGCTTGTGGCCACCGCACTCTGGGGGGCTCTGGACATATACATCTCCGACTTCCTTCATGTCTGCGTTGGTTCCTGTAGGACGGATTGACGGCTCCTTACACCAGCTATCAATCACTTGCATGGGGAAACCATATTTACACCTGCATGCTCGCACACACACATAGGTGTGGGGATATTGGTGTGTACAGACATAATATTGAGCTGAGGTTATCATCAATAGATAGTTGGTACCAGGAGCTTACTCGAAACATTAGTGTTGTGTTCATTAATCATTTTTTGTGTGTAGTGAATGTGTGGTTCTTAGTTCATATTACTAGATCAGTTTGTTAAAGTTGTTCTGTTCTATTGATTGTTTTTGTTTGTTTTGTTTTTCCCACTTCTCTGCCGTCCAACAGAAGTAGAGGACTGGGATCTTTTCTTGTGTTCTTTGTTTACCTGCCTATCTTTTAAAGTCAGTTCACACTTCTACTTTCTCCCTTCTTATCTCAATTATGTGACCATAACTTCAAGAAATTAAACCCACAGTAATCACTAATAAAGATTTTTCATACATATATATCAAGTGGAGTACTATAGCAAAGCTGTAATGCTCTGCTCGGGAAAGTAAATCTGTTGGCCGTGTACTTGGTACTCAGACACCAATTCTGAGTAGCAAACTGCTAGACAGGACACGTTAAAAAAAAAGTCAGCTTAAAAATCACCTGAGGAACATTTCTAGAGGACTGATGACACAATGAGACTTAGAAAAACTCATCTATGCATTTATTTCTAGCAGCCTTGTACGGGTGGGCGGTATGGCAAAATGTTCATATCACGGTATTTTTTTAAAACATAACGGTATTACGGTATTTAACGGTATTTTTTGCCATACGAGACAGTTCATATCCACATTATAATGAATGATATAAAAATGTGCTTTAAATAGCCCATTTTACTGCCATATGGACTGCATCATATTGTTTTTTCCAGACACAGGTGAATGATATGAAAATAATTAAAATGATTATGATTCTAGTGGGCTACACAGGTGTCTAACCTTTTTTGTTGTTTGTTTTTTAAATCAGCCTTTTCAAAAAAATTCGGCCCACGGCTGATACAGAAAAAACTTAATCCACCTCCAGACGGTCGTGGCAGATGACCGCTTGTAGTGAGCCAGGGTTCTGCCAGAGGTTTCTTCCTGTTAAAGGGGAGTTTTTCCTCTCCACTGTCGCTACATGCTTGCTTAGTATGAGCGTTTGCTGATGAATTGCTGTGGTTGGAGTCTGCATGATCCGGGCACAACCTCACATCGATGACTCATTGCAATCTGCTGGGATTTCTTACATAGAAAACTTAACTGATTGGAATGTTTGTATAATTGTATTGAGATGACTTTTGTTGTAAGTGCCTTGAGATGACATTTGTTGTGAACTGGCGCTATATAAATAAAAGTGAATTGAATTTAAAAAAATCTAAGAAACTTGAATCTGTTTTATTTTATATATGGTATAAAACCATTTGCTCTACGGTTACTGTTTTGAGTTTACCTTCATATTGTCTTATATTTGAAGTTCAATAAATATTTAAAGAGTTTTATTGACTTTTTCATTTATATTGCACACAGTCAGTGTTCAGTTGTCTTTCATAATCAATGTGCGGCAAAAAAGTATATATATATATATATATATGTCTGCCTAGGATATCAGCGTTAATAATCGGCTTTAGATATTGGCCTTCGGCGAACAAATGTTTTAAAAATTGGTATCGGCATCGGCCTTTAAAAAACCTGTATCGATCGGCCACTACATGCTTTGTAAGTGGTAAAACTTCAAAGATCAGGAGTGTATCAAATACTTGTTCTCCCCACTGTAGGTATGAGTGTGTTATTCCTGTATGTTCTGGTGTTGCGTACTGGCGACCAGACCAGGGACCCCACCTCTCATCCTGCAAGGGAAATGCGGTATTAGAGCTGGGTATCAATTCAGATTTCAAGAATCGATACTCAGAGTCCATTACTTAGAATCGATGATCATGATCCGATTTGATCCAATCTGTTCCAATTCTATATTGATATGGTGAAACGTTTTTTGAAGCTATTACCCTAATTATAAGGTAAAAGTAGTCAATAGTAACTTCGTAACAGTTTACTAGGGAAACACTGTATTAACCCTTTCAGGGTTCAGCGTACAAGAAAAACACTGTGTTAGGATAACTAACATTGCACATTACCCTGAACAGACTTGAATCAGTTATCTTCTCAGTGTGTCACCAGGTTCTGTAGAAACCTTTTGATGCTAACCCCCACCCCAAAAAAATTTGTAATTATTAAAAAAGGGTTTAATTACAATTTTTAAAAAAATAATAATACATTTTATTTAAAAGCACCTTTCAAAACACCTAAGGAAACTTTACAGAGGAATAATAAAAAATAAAAAAATACAATAACAAAATAAAAGCAAGCATATATAACCAGTGTTGAGGAGTAACGGAATACATGTGCTGGCGTTACGTATTTAGAATACTAATAATGAATAACTGTATTCCGTCACAGTTACTATTTTTAAACATGGTATTCAAAATACAGTTACTTTCGTTGTACCGTTGCACTACTTGTGTTTTTTCTTCCACCTGAAAGATGAATATATACATTTTGGGAAATGTGTGTCCCCGAGTTTTGTAGACTATCCCATAAAACCCCTAAACAACATGCTGCCGAAACCATCGATATTCTAAGGCCGAAACACTCCTGACTATCAAATACCAACATAAACGTGAGTTGCCAGGTTATGTCATTTCTCACAGTTCCAGTGTCTGTGTTGGTTGTATCTGATATGACATTAGGTTTATTATATGTAGTGATGGGTTTCCCGAAAATTATGGCTACAAGGATAAAAGCTTTGGAATGAATGTCCGTTTACAATACTTTGCATATTTATAACAGAAAGTCGCAAATTGCCTAATTGGCCGTGGCTGCAAAACAGCTAAACCTAATTTCAAATGACAAAATATAAAATCTAATAAAATGTAAAAAAAATATTACTGCTAAAAACCAGTTTGTTTTTTTGGTTAGTTTTTGGTCACTGCGAGGTAGAAGTGTTGTGCCAAAAATAATTAAAACTTTTATTTTTATCCAGTCAGTACCTAATGTTTAGCATTAATATACCCTCTGTTTTCCTACAGGAGTAGCTAGCAGCACATTTCGCTACATTTAATAGACTTCAGTTTTGTTTTTCAGGGAAGTATTCCAAATATTTAGAGTACAGTACCAGGATTCAGCAAAGTAACGGAATACATTACAAAATGTATTTCAAAGCTTATATTCAGTATTCTCTAACTAAATATATTTACAAAGTATTCTCCCCACACTGTACATAACTGAAGATAACTCAATCAAATGACTCAGGTGGAGTATGTTGGCCTAAATAACTGTGTTTTAAGTTTGGATTTAAACAGAGGAATAGAGTCTATTGTACGGAGGTGAGGGGGCAGAGAGTTCTAGATCTGGGGAGTGGAGTGGCTAAAACCTCTGTACCCTATGGTGACAAGTTTGGCTGGAGGAACTCAGAGCGAGTTAGGGTGACAATATTAAGAAGGTCAGATATATATGAAGGAGCAAGATTATGAAGTCCCTTGAAAGTGACGATAAGCATTTGAAGATAATTTCTTGTTTTATAGGAAGCCAGTAGAGTTGTTGCAAAACAGGGGTAATGTCGTGAGTAGAAGGTATTCATGTAATAATGCGTGCCGCAGAATTATGGAGGAGTTGTTGCTTCTGAAGATATTTGTTAGGAAGACCATAAAGAAGTGAGTTAAAGTAATCAATTCGACATACATAACAAGGCTTTGGAGTGGTTTGAGGGGTGAGAGAAGGATGGAGGCGAGAGATATTAAGCAAATGAGAATATGCAGACCAGGTAATATCGTTGATATGAGGCTGAAATGAGAGTGTCCTATCAAGGGTGACACCCAGACTCTTCACTTGAGGTGAGGGACAGACTGAGTCATGAATAGCAGTGGAGGGAGACTTAGATTATACTTACTAAACTTTTCATGTTATTTGTAAAATATTCGTAATTATTCACTCTTTGTCTCATAGAACCAATTTAAACTACATAACTAAAATTTAGCTTGTTTACAAGTCACTTTCTGGTTGGTAAAACATCAAAATTGTAGTATTGTCAGTGTTGATATTTGCCTGGAAAACATGTATTATTTGTCCAGCTCAACGAGAAAAATTGGTTAAAAACATGAAAACCTTATCAACCTGATTGCTATTCCACAAAGTGAGCTCAAAAAACCTAGGGTTATTTGAAACATCCTTGCTTGAGTTAGCCTAATAGTTCACTCCATGCTTATTCGTTTCCACGAACAATTCCCCGTTAATTTGAGAAAGGTGCAAAAAGCCAGGCTAATGCATGTCCAAGCTACATTAAAAGCAGCCCCTGTCAATAGAGGCTAGATAAGTGAGAATAGAACGAAAGATGTTCTTCTCCCCGGCAGAGCAAGAATGATTAATGTAGCCCATGAGCATAATGAATACATCATAACCCAAAAAAAAAAGCTTTTGAGGCTGCATTGTGTAATGTGAATTAGGTGTTGTTGCTTTATGGACAGTTTAAAGTGTGACACTATCGCTGAGAAGCACTTCTAAGACTAAACTTCAAAATCATGTTAATAAATCATATTACCTCATTAAGTAGGGCAAAAATAATCTGTCTGTTGTGAATAATTAATAACAGGATATAACACAACAATATTGCTGACAGGTTAAATGTGTTAGAAAATAAGAATGAGTTTGATCCATTAAAAAGGATTTAAAATATTATACAACTCATTAAGAACATTTTCTAAGTATTCTCAGTATTTCCTTTTAGATAAGTATTTGTTACCAGTTATAAGGACTTTAAGGTTATTTTTACAATTTTAAACAGGACAGTGTGTTGATTTTATGAGTCTATCTTAGACAAAAAGTGGTGTATTTGTAATTATTAGTAATTCTTGTTGTCAGGATGTCATTTTCTGTATAAATTTTTTCGAAATTTAAAGAAACTGAAATAATGAACTGAAGGATTAACGTAACATGAATGTATGTACAGTTGAATTGAAATTATTTTCCTTGTTAAGTGACTTGAGTGTTCTGAATTAGCATTATATAAGTAAACTGAATTTAATTACATAAATTTATTAAAAGACTGAACTGATAGAACTGTGACTTCATGTGGATGTAGAATATTTCACAATCCCTGTGATCTTCTCAGAAAAAGGTCATTTATTTTTAAACAGCTCTTGCTATTGTTCTCTCTTCATTTGGCAAATCTACCAATGCTTAAAAATGCATGATTGGTCAGATAGCATGAGAGTAAGAGACTTGAAAGGAAAATATTTCATGTTTTCTTTGGTAGAAAAGAACCAAAGGATGTTAGAGCCAACACGTATGCAGAGCCAGGCATACATCTCACCTCAGAGTCTCTCAGATTGGGAACACTGATACAAGAGCGAACATGCAGACACCCACTCATCCACACACTTCCGTCGGTTGTTAATTACAGTCACTGATAAAGAAAAGGCAGCCATACTTAGCCAATTAGTACAGGGGAACAATAAACGCACAGAGAGGATGATTGCTGTAAATAATAGACTGAAATTGGAGCGAGAAAGGAGGGAGGAAGGCAAGATGCTACTGGCACACAGAGAGATAGAAATATGTCAGTCTGTACTAACAGACAAATTTACACTGAAACTTTCAGCACTCGTACAGTTTGTAAGTAAAAACATAACGTTTAAGTCAAGAAGGAAAAGTCAGTGAAATGTAGGAAATTCCTCCAGAAGTTAGAGTTGAAGATGTTAAGAACAAAAACAATCAGCCCCCCAGTACAAATAAATGGTGTATATACTGTTACTAAAGTATTTACCTTTTACTATTTTTCAATATCAAAGTGTATTGGGCTGTCAGGGCCAGCAAGGCCTTCTCTTCTGCCCTAACACAATCAATTCAATTCACTTCAGGTTATGTATATAGCGTCAATTCACGACAGCTGTAATCTCAAGGCACTTTCCAAGAAAAGTAATTTCTATACAATTATACAGACCTTCAAATCAGTTTAAAATTTAAAATTAAATGTAAGAAATCTCAGCAGATTGCATCCAGTAATTGATGCGAGGTTGTGTCTCTTCCATAATCATTCCAACCACAGCAATCCCTCATACAGAGCAAGCATATACAAACATAATCAGAATACCTTTATTGTTATTATACACAGTACAATGAGAGTAGAGTCCTTCCCAATATCAGTGAAAAATTAAGTATGAACATTTCAATTAAATTCAATTTATTTAAACACAGTTATTTATTCACAACAGATGTCATGTCATGGCACTTTACAAGAAAAGTCATTTCAGTACAATTATACAAAAAATCCAATTAGTAGGTATCCCAGCAGATGGCATTGAGTCAATGATGTGAGGTTGTGCCTAGAACCACAACCAATCCGTCAGTAATCCCTCATACTCAGCAAGCATGTAGCGACAGTGGAGAGGAAAAACTGCCCTTTAACAGGAAGAAACCTCTGGCAGAACCTGGCTCAGTACAAGCTGCCATCTGCCACAACTGACTGGGGGGTTGAAAAGACAGAGAAGAGACACAAAAAGAACAAAAGGAGCTTATGTTTGAGTTCTTTCTATAAACAAAGTAAAAAGTTGACAACAGGACAATGAGGTTGTTCGGTCACTGAGAGCAACATCTGAATCCCTCTCCAAAAGGGTTTTGTTGCTGAGCAGGATACTAGACAAGGTGTAGCTCCCATCCAAAGAAAAACACTGAGAGAAAACAAAGGTAATAGCCGAAATTACAAGTACATAATAAAAATATGTTCAAAATAAAAAAAAATACAACCGGAGAGTAGTAGAAGAGAAAAGTTGCAAAGCAGAGAAAAGTTGTCAGTCTGTCCTTCAGTAGTCTAAGCCTACAGCAGCATAGTTACAGAGATAGTTCAGGGTAACCTAAACCATTCTATCCATAAGCTTTATCAAAAATGAAGGTTTAAGCCTAGTCTTAAAAACATGAGAAAATATATGAAAAAAATATATTTGTGAAAAACAATATAAAAGTATATACATTGTAAGCATGAGGTGAGGTATAGTGTAAAAGTATAAATATGCATTGCACAAAATGTAAGTTGTCCATTATTAGTGGTGGTGGAGAGGAAATTCTTCTTTTTTATCATAAAGAAACCTCCAGCAGAACCTGGCTCAGTACAAGTGGCCGCAATCGTCTGGGGGTTTGAGAAGAAAAAGCACAGACACCCTAAACTATATTTTCAACCTACATTATATTTGGTAAATTAAATTCTATTGATTTACTTCCAAAAGTCTAACATCTCTATTAGCAATGCAGCTTCCCTACATGTCTGTGGATTATCAATATTTCATCCAATCAGATTTCTGTCTGTGTGTATTGCTGGGGGCAATCTGATTTGCCCAAGGCCTTCAATATCAGTAGAGGAGGCATGCAGTTTATTAGCATTATTACAACTGAACATTTTTTTTAACCAATCAGCTTTCAGTTTTGCCTCAATGCCAGCTACCTGGCCTGAAATTATGTCAATTTTTTTCTTAGCTCTGATTGGATGGACAGAGCAAGGTTTAAAGTCCCATCTCTTCCTAGCAAAGCACATCTTCAGTGATTTGTGCACATTTATTCTTTGGAATTTTTAGATTTTGTTCACAAAGGCTAAAGGTGGAGGTTAGAGGATAAATTTGGTTGCAGATATACTCGCCACAGGATTTTCAAGATGGATCTTTTACGAAGCACAACTGGGGACAGATACAACTTTCATCATTAGCCTGTATTTGACAGAAAAAGATTTACTGGTGCACCTTAAAGCACACAGATTGATTGTAGCCTACAATACAACCATTGAGGTATTCTTGAGAAAAGAAAGAAAAATCGATTTGATTTTCAAGTAAGCAAGCGATGTGGAGATCCATGGTGGTGAATGCAAGCATTTTACTTGCATTTTTAATATGTTTGTATTGCTTTTTGCATTACTATTTATTCTATGGTGACAAAAACAAAGTAGCAAAAATTCGACACAGTCAATTCGTATCTGCTGCAATTTCTAATGTAAATAACATGATGCACTAACGTATTCAATTGTTTTACTGTTGCATTTTCTGCAACGCAATTGAAAATACTGTCTGCTTTACTTTTTTATTTTCATTATTTTGTTGTTTTCCTTATCACCTCATTGGTATGGTCATATGTATTTGCGACAATGCACAATTTATTGGGCAAATTTGTTTAAGCTCATTAATCATACTTTTGAGAAATTATTTCAAACGATTGACTAATAATTTAAAATACACATTGAGTTCTGTGATTTTACTGTAAAAGCAAACTTATTGATTTTCAATGATCCAGAAAAAATTGTAAATCTGAGGCTGTATGGATTCTCAAGCTGTGGTGTCGTATTGTTGGTATCATGCGGTGTATTAGTTTAGGTTGGACTACGTAGGATATCACTGAAGGCATAGGGGGGAAATGTACGGGCCACCACTGGTTAAAGGTATTTTTGGAGCTAATCTCACACAAAGTTGCACCATTCTTTGAAGTGGAAGGGAAACCATCCATCCATTGTCTGTATCCACTTATCTCTACAGGGGGATGAGAGGGATATTGGCAACATTTTTTTAAGTTAAAATGGAAATTAAACAAAGGTTATATATTTTAACCAAGCAATGATCCCCTTCTGGATATTGGAAGCTTGAGACCCTTTGTTGAACAGCAACTAACTAACCAACCTAATAACCAATTTAGGAATAACTCTCAACTCATGCCTTAAATTTGACAAATAGGTTAAGACGGTTGTGCAGAAAGTGTTTTTCCAACTGCGCTAAAATGCTAACTTTAAACCCATAATTTCCATGCCAGATTTGGAAAATATCATTTATCACTACACAACTTGATTACTGTAACCCATTGTTTGTAGGTATGAGTCAGACTGCTCTTGCCCACCTACAATTCAAATCAGTTTATCGTTGTAGTGCCAATTTACAACAGATGCCATCTCCAGGCACTTGACAAGAAAAGGGCATTTCAGTGCAATTATACAAACATTCAGCTCAGTTAAATGTTTCTATGTAAGGAATCTCAGCAGATTATGTTGAGTCATTGACGTGAGGTTGTGTCCGAACCAACCACAGAAACCAAGTTCGCCTGAAGATTTCTTCCTCTTTAAATGTTGTTTTTCCTCTCCACTGTCCCTATATGCTTGCTCAGTATGAGGGATTACTGTGGGATTGCTGTGGTTTGAGTCTGCATGTTCAAGGCACAACCTCAAGGCAACGACTCAAATCAATCTGCTGGGATTCCTTGAATTGAAAACTTTTAACTGATTGGAATGTTTGTACAATTGTATTGAAATGACTTTTCCCAGGCCCAGGGACAGATGCCCCAATAGAGCAAACTGCCCCTGCACCTGGGAGACGAACCCCCTGCCCACCAGGACGGGGACAAGCAGACCGCCAAGGCCTCCACCCCGACAAGAGTTGCCCACCAGCTCAGGTCCCCGACCAGATAGCCTAGTATGCCACTTGGGCTCCAACCCCTGATGGTCCAACGAACAGGGGTGTGGGAAGACCCCCAGCCTCTCTCCCTGCGCTCGATTGTGGTGGGCACCGGCACCTCCAGCGCCGAGGCGCATCCACCGACAGGTCCCCACATGTGCGTGTGTCATGTAAATGTTGCAAGTGTAAGTATCTAAGTTGTAAAGTAAAATTGGGATCCGGGCTGCCACCGGGTAGCGAAGACGGAGACTCCATCCCACACTCCAGTGACGTGCCCATTTCCCAAGGCCCTTGTGAATGGTAGAATGAAGGAGCAGGTGGACAGAGGCATCCAGGGATGGGGAGGAAACGACTGGGGTGACACAATGCCATCCCCAGGGAGCCAGCTCCCCTTCCTACTTCAATAGGCACCCCCGTTCAGCACGATCCACCAGGGGTGGGAGGCCCCAGCACGTCAAAGTCGGGGCCCACGGCTGCGGCACCACCAGCCACATGAGGGCCAAGGCCATCCCCCCACCCCCATCCCAGGGGGAGACCTGTTTGCATTTCCAAACTGCAATCTGGCTTTTATGTTCTTTTTGTGCAATGGCTTCCTCCTTGCTGATCTTCCTTTCACCCTCCTTCAGTGAAGGACACGATTCACTATGGATAATATCACTAACTTTTACTGGCTTTTGTTCTGGGGTTAATTTGCACATTTTGGACCAGAACACATTAATATCTGGGGCAGAGAATCGGTCTCCTTCCTGACGACATGATGGGTTGGACATTCCCATCATGTCTAAACATATAAGTGTTTAAAAATATTAAAACAACACCTTCAAGCATCTGAAAATTGTTTCAGATTAACCAGACTTGGGCAGCTCAACGATTCACTTCTTGTGGTTCCTGCCCCCAATTAACTGAAAAGAAACTATCATCATTTTTCCAAACCATGACGTCATCATGCAAGCTTTCCCTAATTGTTTAAATAGTATGTCAACTTTTGATTTGAAAACATTAATAAATAACTTTTTAACATATTCTTTCACTCATTAATGTGACATCTACCAATCTTTCTTTGGTAAATCTAACTGACCTGAAACAAAAGAAGTTCCTCTGACAAAGAGAAAAAAAGGGTGAATTTTTATTTTTATTTTATGTATGTAAACTTCTGGTTTCAACTGCACTTTTTTAAGTAGTGAAAAAGAGCCATTTTGGTTTCACCTGACCAGAGCACCTTCCTGCAGATCTTTACTCCGAGTCTTACATGACGTGTAAAAAAACCAAAACACTGCAAACAGGACTTTGGGCTGATATCTTTCAACAGTAGTTTTTATTCAACTCTTCCATAAAGGCCTGATTGGTGGAGTGCACAGCTAATGGTTCCCCTGCCAACAGATTCTTCTACCTGAGCTGTGAATTTCTGGAGCTACTCCAGAGTTCCCATGGGCCTCTTGGCTGCTTCTCTGATTAATGTTCTCTTCACCTGGCCCTACCTTTTTGATGAGCGAATATGTCTGCTTAGGAATAAAGTTCTGCAATAATCTTTCCGTTATCACATTAAATGACTACTGTTTGCAAGTACTCTGCTTTTCGTTGTAAATTTTCGCTAATTTTTTTCACTCGTGTACATATTGTTTTTAATTTTTAAAATCATCTTTTTATACTTTTTATCAGGGATGTGTATTGGCAAGAATCTGGTGATACGATATGCATTACGATACAAAGGGGACGATACAATATATTGCGATATATCATGATGCTATGTGCAAGACTATATACTGTGCTTTTTAAAAATTAATTTCACTGTAGAAAACCTGTCAAACCTGTTTCTTACAGATCAGAAGCAGTTTTATTACTAGATTTATTTTATATTGTAAACTGGAGTGGACCACCAACACAGATGCAGCATACAGGAAGGGACAAAGTCGCCTTTCCTTCATCAGGCGGCTAAGGTCTTTCGGTATTTGCAGTGACATGCTGCAGAGGTTTTACCACACGGTCATTAGAAGTGTGCCTCTGTATGCTGTTGTCTGCTGGGGAAGTAGCACTGCGGACAACGACTGTAGACGTCCGGACAAACTGGTCAAAAAGGCCAGTTCTTTGCTGGACCTTGTAAGAACTGTGGTGGACATTATCTGTGGCACTTGGCCTATAGCCTCGTGCCTACAACCGAATCACACCAGTGCTGATATTTGGCATAACAGCACTCCTTCTGATATTGCTTAGATGTTCTTTACCTAGTCTCTGGGGTTTGGTGAAGGTATTCAGAACTATTAGACTGAATTAGAGTCAGTGAGTACTTTTGCAAGGCACCATTGAGGAGTGTAACTAATTATCTCAGAATGTAATTTCCTTTTTTTACAAATTAAAAGTAGACTTTATCTTCTGATTAGGGCATTCTTGGCTCGGGTTTTGCCCTCAAAGTTCAGGAGCAGCACCGGCAAAAACATTTTGAGAATGTTTTTGTTCAATGTTAGACCCTGCAGCGGGCCTAACACAGGTATTTATAAAAGAAAAACTTAAAAAAGCATCACAGTTAGGGATGCAACTATACCACCTTTTTCAAAACCCATACCATGCTGATACTTGAATCAGAGTACTTACCGATACCAGGTACCAATGCGGATACTACTAACACACAAAAAAAGTGCTATCACAGAACTTAAATTAAAACATTAAAAACTAGTATTTTCTGTGAAAGTATTGGTGCATTTCTACATTTTAACTATCAGTTCCTGATATCGGTTAACATCAGCCGATACTGATACGAGTACATTAGGCAGTATTAGGGCCGATACCCAATACCAGTATCGGTGCATCCCTGATCACAATGTATTCATATCAAATTTCTGTTATCTGTTCTTGGTTAAACGCAAGTAAAAAATATATTTTTTCAATCTGCCTGGAGGTTTTATGCCACTAACCTCTCCCGCACAGATCTGGTGTGCACTTGGGATTTTTATGAGCAGACTGTAGCTGTATTGTGTAACCAGTGTATTAAATGGAGCAGGTGGACAGATGCATAAAGTTCCATCAAATATGTGCTCCAGGTATTCAATTCCTTTACAACTCCAGTTTAGAAAATTGATCATGCATTTTTTTGGTAAGATGTCCAGTTTTTTTTTTTTTTTTGGGGGGGGGGTTTGTCCCACGGTTTTTTCCCATTATCACCCGGTGTCCGTCACTAAGTCTAGTCCTGGGCATTGCTCTCCCTCCACCAACCCCAGGAGGGACCTACACTGGGATCAAGCCTCCTTCATGCTTTGAGGAGTGATGAACCCTTTTTTTTCACCTGAGGGGGTGGGGATTCCCCTGCTGGACGTAGCACGTGGAAGGATCACGTTATTCCAGCTAGATCCTCCCCAATCCCTCAGCCATGAGGGGGCAGTGTACAGCCCAGAACTACTGCATGTTTTTGTGGGAGTAGCTCACATTAGCTACTCTAGGGAACATGGGGAGAACATGCAAACTCCATACAGAAAGTCCTTTCACCAACCCCACCCAGGGTGTGGGTGCTGATGATATGGAGGAACAGACACACCCTCAGCACCCACAGCGTCCCCGGCGGGAATCTAACCCAGGACGTTCTAGCTGTCAGGTGAGCTGCGCTACCAGCTGCACCACCATGCTCCCCTAAGATGTCCAGGTTATTCCAGATGGGTGTACGTCTGCATGGGACAAGTAAGGACTCATTTAAAAAAATTCCTGCCAAGCTGTCAATCAGGAGCTGATACTGATACATTTAAAATATTCATTTTGATCATTACCCAAAATATTTTGTTAAAGATGGAAAAATCATGCATGACAATAAAGAAATCGCAATTGTATTTAATAAATATTTTGTCAATGTTGGACACACTCTTGCCCAAGAAATTTCTCCACTACAAGACACTACGGAAGTGGATATAAGCAATATCTAAAATAATATAAACTCATTCTTTATTAGAGGTGTAGATGATACCGAAATTATAAATATTGTTAATACATTTAAGAGTAAGAGGTCCACTGATAGCTTTCAGTTTGATATGATGCTGGTAAAGGAGATTATTGATAGGATTGTAACCCCTTTAAAATACATCTTTAATCAATCCTTTCTTACTGGCATCTTTCCTACAGCAATGAAAATTTCTAAAGTAATGCCAGTTTTCAAAAGTGGAAACAAACACAAATTTAAAAACTATAGACCAATTTCCTTACTTTCTCAATTCTCCAAAATCTTAGAAAAGTTATTTGATATAAGAATGAATACATTTTTAAATAAGCATAATATAATTAATGACCGACAGTTTGGATTTAGGGCAAACAGGTCAACTTCGATGGCAGTTATGAATCTGGTGGAGGAAATCACTTACTCAATAAACATTTAGTAACTCATGGAGTCCCACAGGGCTCTGCACTTGGGCCAAAATTATTCATTTTATATGTTAATGATATCTGTGAAGTTTTCAGAATATGCAACATATTCTGTTTGCTGATGACATCAGCCTCTATTGTTCTGGACAAAATATTGAACAGTTAACTTATACAGTTGAAAAAGAAATAGAATTATTAAAACAAGGATTTGACTATAATAAATGATCAATGAATGTGAATAAAACAAAATATATCCTATTTGGAAATAGGAGAACTGCTAATTCAAAAAAATTAAAAGTTAATCAAATGGAAATTGAGAGGGTGAGTCACACCAATTTTTTTAGGATTATATGTTGATCAAAGACTTAACTGGAAAGTGCATATAAATTATGTGAAAACAAAAACATCAAAAACAATTGGCATTCTTTGTAAAATTAAGGCAGTTGTAAATCAAAATGCACTCCATCTACTGTACAATACCCTCTTTCTTCCATACTTAAATTATGGTGTGGAACTTTGCCCCACAAATCGTTTTTTTTTTATGCCCCAACAAATCCTTTGTTGGGAGATGCATATCAGTAAAAGGTGTAAATATATGGAATAGTCTGGATAAAACCTTAGCAATCTCTACATCAGTAAATGTATTTTTTTTAAAGTTTTAAAATAATGTAATTAGCAGTTATACAGCACTCAAAAAAATTACAAATAATCTTGTGATTGAGTTGAGTCACATACGTTGATTAAATGTAAGAATGTTTGATTACTGTGAGTTTACTTTCAAACAGTCAATACAAATTTTGTTCCTATTTGCTAATTGTTGCTTGTTGTATGCTTGGTGCTCTGAGTTGTATTTAGAAATAAGGTTTGGCTCTAGATAAGTATCTCACTTCAGCCAGTCATGTATGTTATTTTCATTTTAATTTTTCAATTTTTGTTCATGTTATGATATTGACTGGAAATAAAATCACTACAACTACTACTACTACTACTACTACTACTACTACTACTACTACTAAATTCTGAACACCTTTATTTTCTGTTCTCTTTTTATTTAATGAGAATTAAATTATTTTAACTCTAATCACAGCTTTCCCTGCCTCCCAGAGAGTGGATGTCGACATACCAGGGAGGTCATTAAGTATGAAGCCCATTCTTTTTCAATATATTTAATAAATTCTCTATCCTTAAGTAATGATGTATTAAATCTCCAATTTTTGTATTGAACGGTTGCTTTCCTATTTACTGAAATCCAGTAAATAGGAAACTTTCTATAAACAATTCTATAAACAATTATTTATATTTAAAGAAACATGAGCGTGATCGCTAATAACTATAGGACGTATCTCAGTGTCTGAAATGTCATTCAACAGTGTGCTGCTGACTAAGAAATAGTCCAATCTAGAATAAGAATGGTGGACATTAGAGAAAAAAGTTGTTTTTTTTTTGGGATGAAGATATCGCCATGCATCGCAAAGTCCATAATCGCTCATGTACTGTTTAACTATATCTATGGATTGCCAGGTACGCTGAGTTCCTGTTGTACTGAGCCTGTCTATTTGTTCATTTAAACCAAAGTTGAAGTCGCCCCCGAGAACAAGTGAGCAATCCATCTGATTAGCCAAAACCGAGAAAAAGGTATGAAAGAATGAGGGGTCATCAACATTTGTACTATATACACTAACTATACATAACTTCTGGTTATGTATAAATTGTTTTAATATTATAAATCTACCCTCTGGATCGGTAACTGTCTTATTACTTTAAAATTAGTATTTTTTTGTATTAATATTGCTACTCCTCGTTGTCTAGAGATATAGCATGAAGAAAATATATTAGGATACTCCGGTGTTTTTAAATCATTAGCCGGTGAGCTTGATTTATGAGTCTCCTGTAGTAAGACGACATCAGCCTTCAATCTATTAGGATGTTAGAAAATCGTAATCCTTTTATCTTTGGAGCCAGATTGGTGAAAATTCCATGTTAGAAATTTGACAGAATTCATAGGGATAAAATAAACCTTAGACGTTTACTATCGCCACGGAAACTGATAAGTATAATTGTAGTCTTGGTATGTCCATGGAAATGCATGATTGAAAATCCAGAGCAGAGATAAAGAGAGGTAAATAACGTACCATTACAGGTTTGTAAAGAATGAGAGTATTATGGAAAAACATAAATATTCAATGACAAAAGTCTGTGTGTGTGACAGAAAAAGGAAGAAAAGTGCTAAAGAGATTTGATGAAACAAATGTGAAAAAAAGAAAAAAGAAAGCAGTCAACCTAGTGCACGGCCTTACCCCCGCCCACATTTAAAAACATAAACACACTGCTGAGCTGTGCTTCCTTAAACTATAGTTATCTGATAAAACAACTTCTGTCTAGACTCTGTTAATTGACTAATAAAGCCAAGGAGTAACCTGAGGGTGACAGAACAGTTGACCGTTAACATACAGTTGATCTACAGTAACTGTAGCCTTACAGCCCTCACTAATATGTTTCTTTCTAATTTGAAATAACACTATCTTACCTTCTATCCAGGATTTCTTTCGGAAATTGATCATTAATGCTGTAATTTGTCCCCCGCAGCTCTCTCCCACATCCTTTGGTGTGTTTTTTCTGTTTAAAATGATCAAATTTGGCAACAATTGCTCGCGGGCAGGTGTTGTTGGGTTTCTTACCTCCGAGCCGGTGAACCCGATGAAAAGTTATGTTTTTAACCGTGTCGCTTAGCAGTTTCAGCTGATGTTGGATAAACTGTCGGACAGTGGCTTTCCACGTCTTCCTCTGCCTGCTCTGGGATCCCAGAAAAAACAAGATTATCTCTCATGGATCGGGCCTGGATGTCTAAGATCGATTCCTTAATCCTTTTATTTTCTCCAGACAGCTGCGTCATCCCCTCGGTGAGTCTTTTAACGTTTTTTTTCAATGTTTGATTTTCTGTAACGAGCGAAGCTACCTGTTGTTGGCTGAATTCCAGAGATTCCCTGCTTTCCCTGATATTCTTTGTGTAGAACTTTATCCAGCGCAAGACGGGTGTCCAGGCTTGTTAACTTATTATCTATTGAGTCCAGGACGTCGCCGTAGCTTCTATCTGTTGAGTTGGTGGAAATGCTGACCTCAGAATGAGTGCGTTTCTGGGATGGAGTGCTTGTTGGCATGTCAGAAGCAGGTTTCCGTGGCTTACCCATAACAATATTTTCAAAGCACTCGTCTAGCTAGCACTCCAGCGAATCCACTGTTTCCTCGTCCAGGTTGTTTAAAAGAAAGATATAATTTGATGGTTAGTTTAAAGGAACAGAAGCATTCGCTGCATTTGGTTCAAAATGATTGGCTTTTTTTTACCTGACATTGTTTGTTTATTTTACCAGTATATCGCCATGTTTACTTACACACAGCTCTCGCGAGAACTCAGTAGCTCATCTCTTCTAACCTCAGCATGACTTCTGTGGTGGTCCAGTTTCTACACACACACTAGGTTCATTAATATAATACAGTGTCATAAAAGATTTTAAAGATTTTAAAAAATCAAGATAACTTTAATTTAACTTACTATCATAATATGAAAAATATATAATCTTAATGCTAATAAATGATTAATAACTTTACTTTTCTTTGTATTTAATGATTTCACTCAGGTCTCTTAAATTACAAACTTAAAAAGGAAAATAAGGTGTTTCAATAAAGGGCTACATTAATTATGTGTTCAAATTTGTTTATTAAAGAATAACAAAATGATTAAAGAGGCACATAAAAAACCTTTTCTACATTTTGTGATAGTTATCGACAATCATCAATATCGATCCATATGACTATTCCCATTATCGATATGCTCTCTTTCTATCTTGTCCAACCCTACTTGCACAGAATACTGCAGGTCACCTCCTGACTGGCACCCTTTAATCACACCAAATTACCCCATCTTTCAGTATAAGTTCATCTTTTAAGAATGTATATTTAATAGTGTTACTGCTAATGGAAAAAAGAGGATTTAAAACGATTACTCTTAAATTTACTTCTCTGAAGCGTCTACCTGACGGTAATAACTCAAATTCTGAAAATGCCGGACGTTTCGGGCCACTAGACATCAACCTAACTAATCTAAGTATTGTATTCTCATTTATGACATGCAAAGCTGGTAATTCTTTGCTGCCAATTATTCGTGTGGCTGTTTAATCAAATTATAAATTTTGTACTTATCCTTCACAGTTAAGGCTCCAAAATAGGCAGCCATTCCATATCTTACTAAACTAATTTGAGAGGCGTTGAAGAATGCTGTCAATATCCTTGAGCTGACTACAAACAGTCTCACCGTACTTAAGAAGTAAAGTCTCTGGGCAAGTTTTCCACATAGATACTCTACTTGGTTACACCATCTAAACTGATTGTCAATTTAATCCCCACATACTTAACTGTGTAAACTATGTCTATTTGTCTTCCATTTATAACTAGTGGGATATTCTCTTTGATTCCTCTTGGATCAAAGATGATCTCTTTTGTTTTATCTGCATTTAAAGCTCTTCACACTAAACCTTAAAACGGTTGACCTCATTAAAATATATATCTGGTCTGTCATTTGTAGACAGTAGACTGATGATGATTGTGTCATTTAATAATGCATTTCTAAGGGGGGCTACTTTGACAGATATTAGTGTAATGTGTAAATAACACTGCAGAGCTTACTGCCCCCTGTGGCACTCCTATGTTAGAGGTTTTTGGTCCAGAAAGGAGACAGTTTATCTTAACTTTCTGTGTCCTGCACTTTGTCAAGCTGGTGTTGACCTTAAACTCCAAAAGCTTTTTGATGAGTAAATTAGGCTGTACCGTATCAAATGCCGAACTAAAGTCTGCCATAATCAGTCTTGCATACATATTCAGTTTTTATATGTGCTTTAGTATAAGATGAGAAGCAGTGATTACATCGTCAATCATACTGCAACCCTTTTGTGTATGCAAACTGTAGCACATCAAGACTGGGTTTAACCCCTTTTTATTTTTCCTAAAGCATGATTTCTCCAAAACACTTCATGGTAGTACAAGTTAAAGCTACTGGTCTAAAATCTTTACCCAAATTTGGACATTTTACGTTTTTAATCAGAATAATGATGGATTTCTTCCACAGCGCTGGAACCATACAATATTTTTGTGATTTTAAGCAAAATAGGTGTTCATGCTAATGACATTTCCAACACACAATTCCTATTCAAATGGATAAATCAGGCCCTGCTGTTTTCTTGTTTGGTACCTTAGTAAATATAAATTGACCAAATTGCTATTTATTGGAAAAATACCTGGGGTACAATCAGGTAGACTAGTCTCTATTACTTCAGGCCAGTGACAATTACTGTTAGTTGTATCTTGTGAAATATAACTTCAGCTCATTTACTCTGTTCACACTATTAAATGTTGCCAACTCATTACTACTAGTTCTTTTTAATCAATACTTTTTAATTACTAGTAGTTCATTTTAATCAATTTTTAATGTTTTTTCATGAAATTCCTGCTATTATTTGATCTAAAACTATCCTCTAACCTTTCCATGGTTATACTTAGCTTCCCTCAGTAAGGTTTTGAGGGCTTTCTGTGTCATCCTAAGGCCAATATGATCCTTCTTTTTAAATTGAAATCTTTTCTAAATTATACAACTCTTAACTTCTTTAGTTTGGTATGATTTTTTCTTGAGATAGTGTGTCCCAACTTTTTCCGGTAACAATATTACCCATACTAACAAAAATTACTATAGTCAGTAATAGTTTCTGTTGCCTCATCTAAAATGTAAAATGGGCTCCAATTTGTATAATAGAAACATCCCATTAATGTGTCCAAACTGTCCTCTGTCTGCAGTATTGTTTTTTGCACTGATTTCAAGATTTCCTGCTGGTTCTATAAGAGGCAATAAAATGCACCGTTATAGGGTCCGAGTTGCCTAAAGGAGGAGGAGATTTGGCCTTGTATGCATTCTTAATGTTACCATAACACCTGTCCAGTACCTCCTCATTGCGCCTGCTGCAATTAAGACACAAGATGTGTAAGACACAAGGCTTTGTTACTTTCCGTTTTAATTATGTGATTGGCATATAAGCATTGTTGCTATGGAGGACCAACTCTGCCATAATTAAAAAACAAATAAATAAATGAATAAATACATATTTAATTTCACATATATTTATTTATTTACAAATTTATTTATTTACACATAACATTTATTTCTACATTTCCACATCACATTTATTTATTCATTCATTTATTCCAAATTTTTCAGATCACATTTATTTCTACATTTCAAGAAGTATTTATTTATTTATTTCCACATCACATTCATTTCCACAGTTCAAGAAGTGTATTATAATAAGGGGGGTGTTTCCAACACTGACCTAAAGCCTGATTGGCCAGCTCCAGCTCTCTGTATTTACACCAAACTGGCTGAGTACGGAGCGTTAGCAATCGGCTAGCTGCTCTGTGTGTCTGAAGCAGAGTTGAGCCACACAGCTGCTGAATCTCACTGTCAGAATAATGCTGCTTTATCACCAGGTCTGTCCTTGACATGGAGAGCTCCTGTGAGCAACAGAAAAAAATGGAGGTGCCTTGAAAGGTGAGGTACTGGGTTGCAAATGTTAATAATTGAAGGCTAACCCGGTTTAGGCTTTCAGCTAAGGTGGCGGCAAGTCCCCAAGTAGCACCTCACAACCAAGCTCTCAGCATCCGTTGGCATCTTGTCTTAAGTTTTTGATAACAGTTCACAAGCACCTGTCCATGTCTCATGTTAAATTCCCCACTCAGGACCCCGGTAAAGGGAGCCGATACTTGGATATAGGCAGTCGAAGCTGCCGACGTTAGCTTTCTTATAAAGATTACCGCTGCGCATAGATCGTGCATTACGGTAAAGGATAATTACCAAAGAAATTAAATTATGAAGTGAGAGGATTTAACCATAAATATATATATATATATATATATATATATATATATATATATATATATATATATATATATATATATATATATATATATAACCTACCTACTACTTTTCCATGCTATTTGCAGTATTAATACAATGTTACTGTCAATATTAGGAAACGTGAAGTCAAATACATATGTTTGGGTCACTCAGGAATTAATTTTTGAGAGGTTATCACAAACTGTACATTGTGTTAAATGGCCATCTATACAGTGACAATACAAATTTATTTTATTTATTTAAATTTATTCACTGTAAACTTTTTTGAGAACTTTGACATTTGGTCTCTTAGAAGTAGTTTAAGTAATTTTAAATTACCTCAAGTTTGTTCTGTTTTAACATCTCATGTAATAACTGATGCTAGTGCCACTCTTATTGATAATATATTTACTAATAATACAGACAGTATTATGGAAAGTGGACTATTGATAGTAGACCTCACTGATCATCTCCCTATGTTTGCTATCCACAACTGCCGCCTCAAGAAGAAAAAAACAGTTAAAACTTTAATGTATAAAAGGAGAAGAAAGGAAGGGCATTTGGAAAATCTAAAAGAGGAATTACGAAGTGTTAACTGGAGTAGTGTATACAGTGAAAATGATGTGAATATTGCACATAACTTATTTCTGGACATCTATAAAAACACTTATGATAAGCATTGTCCGATAAGACAGTTTTAGAAACATATTCACAGAAGCCATGGATGACAAAGGGGATCCAAAATGCTTTTAAAAAAAGCACACGTTATATAAGTTATTTATAGTATATAAAACAAATTGATTAATATTATGAGGATGTATAGAAGGAATTACTATAGCAATTTGATTGATAGAAATAAAAGTAACATAAAAGGAATATGGAACGTGCTACATAGAATAATTAAGAAGCGTTGTGAGGGGATAAACCATCCAGATTATTTTGCTTTTAATGATAGAGAAATCTAAGATAAGTTGTTGATAGTGAAAACAAATTCAATGAATTTTATGTTGAGCTTGGTCCAAAATTGGCAGGCAAAATAAACAGTTATGGAGAGTTGGACGGTCTGGCGGATTCATTACTATTTGAAGAAGTGACTCAAAAGGAGATTCTTGATACTGTTAGAGTATGTAAAAATATGTAAAAATCCTCAACAGATAGATGGCATACATATGTTTTTATATTCAATTTATTATTTAAAACAGGAATATTCCAGAATAAAATGAAGGTGGCTAAAGTGGTATTGGGACTACACAGTGTGTTGTTTAAGAAGATTTGCATGACTGTAAGTGAAGAATTTTTTTCATTTATTCTGCCTTGTAAAAATTACTTCCTTTTTTACATCAAAACGTTGTTGAATAATAAACGTAAACATATCTGGTAAAGTCACGTGACTTGCAAACAGCTCAAACAATGCAGGAAGAGAAGGAAACGTTGCACTTTAACCTGTTTATAAAATGGCCTAAAGCTTAATAGAATCCAATGCTGCACAATATTTGGTACCTAAGAGGAACAGTACATCAGTTGTGGGAAATTATATTGGCTATGAAAACGTTGATGCTGCATAACGGCAGGTAACGCAGAACACGCCTTGCTGCCTCACGAGGTAGACTGCGAAACTTTTTCAACAACTAAGAACATCACACCACCGTATATGTATGGCAAGCCGATGTGATCATACAACGCCACTTCCGGGCGGCGTTTTAAACGGCGTATTTTCAAAATAAACGCCGTTCTAGACGGCGTTTGTCAAAAACAGAATGGCATTTCAAGCGGCGTTTAAAACGCCATTTATGCTGTATTTTAATTTGATTTATTTTAACCAATATGTTTGAATCTTGGTCAGCCAATCAGTTAATGCAAGGGGTAGACCTTACTTAAAGATCACGAGAGGCTAGATCTTTTCGGAATGTCTTTATTTTTTTCAGAATTACCTTAATCGAATCAGTACTTGATAATATTGGACAATAGATACCCTCATTAAACAAATACATTAATAAAGAGTGACCATAAAGACATACATATTAGCATGCCCCACCTGTTCACAGCCCATAACATAGTACGCACTGACCTTTTATATATCTTAGACCCACTGCAGTTTGTATGATTAGATGGTTGAGTGGTTAATAATTAAGTCACTCTGTTGGGAATGGTGTGCTTCTTTTTTTTTTTTTGTGGGTTCGAATCCCGGGTGGTGCTCAACGTACAACTTCCCTTTTTTTCTCTAAATAAGGAAGACAAAAAGGAGCAACATTTCTTCCGATATTTTGCTCTGTCCTTCACATTTAAAAAAATATTTATACAAGATGTACCATAAAGAATAAACATTTGTTGTAACTCTGCTGTTCATTTACATCTCAAGGATAAAGCCCACTCCTTTGAGGACAGCAATATCCAGATATTAGACAGAGAGGACAGATGGTTTGAAAGAGGAGTAAAAGAAGCCATCTATTTAAAAGTAGAGAAACCATCGCTTAAAAGAGGAGGAGGCCTGAGACATCACCTATGTCCAATTTACAATGCTGCCCTTTCATCCCTACCCAGGAGACTCAACAATTTGACCTCTAGTAAGAAAAACAGGTGTGACTCCAACGACTGTTGTTATAACACAATAGGGCACTAATGAAGCCGAAACCTAACCAACGACCGCCGTTAAGACGTGGAGCACAAAGGATCCAATGACATAATCAGTCTTGTAAAAACCCTCCAAGAGGTTAAATAGCTGAGTCACCACACCAGTTAGTGTGACCAGTCCCAGCCTGGTCAGCGGTGAGCATGAACTGATGAAGCCTCTTGGATAAGAGGTGAAACGTCTTCCAAGACAAATTACCAAGTCCAGTTGTGTTTGATTGAAATTTCCTTGAGATTTGCTTTTATATTACATCGTCACATAAACATTAGCAAATTAAAATGACTTTAAATGTAATTTTAACAGATGAAAACTCTAAAATGTAGCCAGCTCAGATTGAGTCCCCAATAAAAGACCATCTCTGCTTTGATTTTGGTGCTACAGTCCCATCCTGGGCCCTTTTAATCTCTCCTTATTACAGAGTATCAATAAATTAATCACCATTCCTAAATATGAAAAAAAACTACAGTAGTCAGTGTAAATAAAAGGACAAAGAAAAATGCATTTGCTCTTTAAAAAAATGTAATATAGGAGTAATCAAATACATTTTTGTTTTGAACTCCACAATCACATTCACAATGTTTGTGTGGTCTCATATGAATTATAAACAGGCAGAACTAAGCCAAATATATGAATAAACTTAACATTTGGATATCAATAGTCTGTGATAAATATCATATAAATAAAATGTAATATAGACTTAGTAATCAAATGTCACAATTGATCATTTTCCAAAAGTAAACAGCAGATTCTTCAGGTCAACACAACAGGGAAAAAAAGCTCTTGTGAAGATGAACACAGCTAGGCTACTTCCGCTAGTATTTAGCACTAATTTAAGGTCGAAAACATAACCTTAACTGAATAATTTCATATTTTTAACGCAGCGGTATCGCACAATGCAATGTACTGGAGCTATACAGTGAGCCAACATGCATAAATATACATAAATACGAAGCATTTAAACTTTAGCACCGCACACCCCAAACTAAACTCTCACTGCACTGTACACACAGCAAACACTGAAATGCACACACCGGAGCTGACATCTATTAACTTCATACCGATAGAAAAACAATCTACAATCTGAACACAAAAGTGATTTTAAACAGTCACTTATTAGGAAACCACCATGAAACTTATTTTAAAATCAGGATTTCACAGTGAAAGGCGCTTTAGTCTTCTCCTCTTCTTCTTTCGATCTCGTCGTGTTCAGAGTTCAGGTTCAAACCGGGCTCCTCCAGGATCCAGCAAAAACCGCAACAACCAACTGTTAAGTTAAAATCTGCCTCTTCTTCTCTTCTTGTCTAAGTAAGGTGGATTACAATTCTTTGTGGTACATAGTGCCAACTACTGGACGGGAGGGACTTAGTCGTCAATATGCGTCACCGATTTAAAAATGCAGCTGGCTCCTATCGACAAGACATGCGATGTGTGCCGGTGCCGTGACATGTCAATCATCTGGGGTGGCATCGGGGGGGTCCAATCGGATTTCAGGGGGGTCTGGTGCTAACCCGGCCTCCCCTCTAGCTCTGTCTGTAACAGTGGCATTGATTGTTTTTGGTTTTTTAAATAAGCAGTTGCAGCCCTCATTCCAACATAGGAAAATGTAAAACAAATTATGAAATGTCAGTACTTTTGAATAATTTTAAACATAGGATAATCCTTTTAGAGACTGAAAAAAACTTGAGACCAGAATTACCTACCTTCCAGCTCATAGCCACTCAGAAAATCACATAATAGTTTAAAAAAACAAAAAGAAAAGAAAAACCCTGTAGGACCAGTGCCATCAGCCTCAGTTTTAGCTGGTGCTAATTCACAAAATTTGGCTTTTTTAGCTAGATCAAAAAGAACTTATGCTTTTTGAAAAGCACTTTTCTTGTAAAATATTATTTGCACCTTAACATCGCTGACACTACAGTCAATGTATTTCATTTAAACAAAGGTATACTTTTGTAAGCCTTAAGCAGTTTCATCTACCTTGGCTAAATGAACTCTTTAGCTCTCATCTACAAACAGTCTTTAGCTTCTTTAAGCTAAAAATGTCTTGGCTGAGGAATCTTTAAAGGTTTTACTCTGCTGTGACCTACTAAGTCTTGACATCTACCCCATGGAAGTGTCACGACTCAAACTACTGATATGAGCAGTCACTTAATGTGGAGGTGAGCTCTGAGTTATTAACAGGCCTGTTATCCTCCAGCGCCACTTTGCCTTTAAGCAACCTAATGCGGCTGTTTGAACATCCGAGCATCATCACTTAGATTCTTGAGCTTTCTATAAAAATTTTCTTTTGTTGCTTTTTTTATTTGAGAAGTTTGCATTTTAGCTTGATCAAAGTGAAACTTTTTTTCTTCTTCTCAATCTTTTCATCATATTCCATAAGTAAATAAAAAAAAAAGTAAATGTAGTTGGCGCCAAATGAAGCACAGCCTAGTGATGGAAAGATGAAAGCCTTGGTAAAAAGTTGACTTTACAGAGATGAATAGATGATGAGTTAGATGACAGCAGATGATGACTTGGAGAATAAGAGTTGAAGGGAAGGAATGAAGGAGAATCACTTATGTTTAATAGCTCCACACTTTGCCTAATAGGCTTGGATCTTATCCACAGTGTACCGACTGAGGGTATGCAATGTGATCAGTCCTGTGTATTTGTGTGCTAATCTTTTCTTGGTTTAAAATGCATAAATATTTTGCTTTTAATAGAGACTAAAATCAACCCTGGTGTCTACTGTTTTGATCTTTAAAACAGCATAAAAAAATTCATAGATAATTTTTATTAGCTGGGATTTATTTCTAATTTTGCTGTCTCCAATCTTAGGTTTTTGGTGTCAGTTTTTTTTTCTTAGATTTTTAAAAATATATAAAATCTGCCCCACAAACTAACTTCAATTACAATCATACATCTCTGTTTTTATGATAGAGCTCAAAAACTATTTGTGTGTTAGAAGCACACGTACCTGTTTGACTTCAGATTAGGTGGGGATTTGTGTTGTATGAAGAACAAAAAGGCAAAATAATTGTTATCCAGTGTTTCATACTCTGATGCCATCTACTGTTTCATCAAAGGAACACCAGCTTTTTTAGTTTAACATTCATTTTCTGTTTGTACTTGTATGTTTCTTATATCATCTTGTAAAAACATTGCAGAGGTATTTTTTATTTATGCATTTCTTTATTTTCTCATTCAGAATTTTTTTTTAAAAGAAAATGATGAATTAAGAAAAACATACAATATTCATTTTTTGCTGTCACATGACAAAATGTTTGACGCCATTTTTGTTTGATACCTACAACATGAACTCACAGTACCTTTAAGGCATCAGCAGTGTCATTATGAAAATTGAATTCCTATTGATTTAATTTAGTTTATTTATATAGCTACTAATCTCAATATACAGTAGGTAATCTCAGGATAACACAACAAAGTTAGCTAGCCAAAAACATGTCAGGAATTTTTTTTAAATCATTATTGGACATTTAATTCCATTTAAAGGCATGTGACGTTGACTGTATGTGAAACACGATCATTAACATTTTTGGGTCATTGGTAATCCAACCTTCTGAAAGCTGTGAGAACAGCCTATATCTGGTTTGTTTCAAAGTGAAGGTCACCTGAGGACATGGTTGAGGGCGACTGTGGCTCAGTGGTAGAGTAGTTGGCTTGCAATCGGAGGGTCATAGGTTCAATTCCAGCTTCCTCCAGTCACATGTCGATGTTACCCTGGGCAAGGCACTTAACCCCCAAATCGTCAAATATATACATAGTCCTACCAAGCCATGTTGGCTATCGGTGTATGAATTCGAGTGTGAATGGGTGAATGTAAAGTGCTTTGAGTGGTCTAGAAGACTAGAAAAGCGTTATATAAGTTCAGTCAATTTACCAGTCCATGGTTATACCAAGAACAGCTTTTAACATTATCTTAGACTCAATAGGCTTTACTCAAAATGTGCAGGGACCAACCCATCATGGTCACCACACCGTAGATCTTGTGCTGACTTATGGCATTGACTTTGAAGAAATAACAGTCTTTCCACATAACCCTATACTGTCTGATCATTTTCTTATCACTTTTAAACTTACTCTAACGGATCATATCAAACCTGAAAGAAAACTTCATTATACCAGAACGTTATCAGACAATGCTGTAGCAAATTTTAAAGAAGCTCTTCCAACTTTAATTTCCTCAGTACATAAAAGTACAATAGAAAACAGTGATTTAACTCGTGACCCCTCACAACTTGACGTTCTAGTTCATAGCGTTAATTCCTCCCTGCGTCTGGCAATAGAAAAAGTTGCCCCCTTAAAAAGGAAGGTAGCTAGCCATAGGAGATTAGCTACCTGGTTTTATTCAGAGCTACATACCCTGAAGAAGAACGTTAGAAAACTAGAGAGAAAATGGCGCTCCAAGCATTTACAGGATTCCTATTTAGTGTGGAAAAATAGTTTATTGCTATATAAAAAGAGCCTTCGAACAGCCAGAAAAGCATATTTCTCATCTTTAATCGAGGATAATAAAAATAATCCTAGGTTTCTTTTTAATACAGTTGCCAAACTCACACAGGATCATAGCTCTATCGAGCCAACCATTCCCCAAGCTCTTAGTAGTGGCGACTTCATGCAATTCTTTATAAATAAAATAGACTCTATAAAAAAATAAGATAATTGGGAACCTTCCCAATATGCTTTCTTCCTCCTTAGTTAATGAGGCAGCCTAATATAGGCTTAAACTGCATTTACTGCAGCCGAACTTTCTGATGTGTTAAAATTATTAGCTTCATCTAAACCTTCAACTTGCGTTTTAGACCCAATCCCAACTAAATTCTTAAAAGAAGTTTTCCCTCTGATCGCTGCTCCAATTTTAGATATAATGAATCTATCCTTAGTCAATGGATATGTATCACAGGAGTCTAAGATTGCTGTAATTAAACCTCTACTTAAGAAACCATCTCTTGATCAAAACGACTTAATAAACTATAGACTGATATCTAATCTTCCCTTCTTGTCTAAAATTCTTGAGAAAATAGTGGAACACCAGATATATGAGCATTTAAACAATAATGAGCTGTTTGAGAAGTTTCAGTCAGGCTTTAGAGCTCATCATAGCACTGAAACAGCTCTGGTGAAGGTTACTAATGATATTCTCGTAACCTCAGACAATAGACTGGTGACCATTCTGGTCCTGTTAGATCTCAGTGCTGCCTTTGACACTGTTGATCACAATATTCTCATAGAAAGGCTTCAAAGTGTCGGTATAAAAGGAACAGCACTAGGCTGGTTTAAATCTTATTTGTCTAACAGATTTCAGTTTGTTCAGGTAAATTATAAATCTTCCTCAACCTCAATAGTTACTTGCGGAGTACCACAGGGTTCAGTGCTTGGGCCAATTCTTTTTACTATATATTTGCTTCCTATTGGTAAAATAATTAGGCAGCATTGGATAAATTTCCATAGTTATGCAGATGATACACAGCTATATTTAACCATACATCCTTATGAATCCAATCAGTTAGGTAGACTACTGGCATGTCTGGAAGACATAAAAATTTGGATGACTCTAAACTTCTGAATTCTGAATTCTGATAAAACAGAAGTTGTCGTCTTTGGACCAGAAGCTCTGAAAAAGAAACTACTTAGTCAACCTCTTCACCTGGACGGCATTCAATTAGCCTCCAGTAATAAAGCAAAGAACCTCGGTGTTATTTTTGACCAAGATATGTCATTTAGATCTCACATTAAAGAAGTCTCTAGGATTTCCTTTTTTCACCTTAGGAATATTGCAAAAATTAGAACCATCCTGTCCAGAAGTGATGCTGAAAAACTAGTCCATGCCTTTGTTGTTTGTTTGTTAGGCCAGGCTGTTGGAGGACATTATTAGAGTCAGTTCCTACTTTCTCTCCTACTTCTCCCCAACTGCATGATGGGCTGTCAATTCAAGCGCTAACATGTTTTCTCTTAGTCTCTTAGTCTCTTCCTACAGTAGGTGCTCCTGACATGCCCTGCTTGACGACCCTGACTAAGATGGCATTCCAGTCCTGCTACATGCTTGTAGTCTACCTAACTGATTGGATTCATCAGGATTTATGGTTAGATATAGCTGTGTATCATCTGAGTTTTCTTTTCTTTCACATCCTTTAAATCCTACAGCGCACACACAAAGTGTAAATGACACCAGTGAAATCCATATAGCTGACGTGACCCAAACAGAAACAAATGCCGAACGTATTGACAACTTACACTCGCAGGTGCCTCTCATCCAGCCCAACTAGCAGGTGTAGCTTGAGATATTCACAGTCATATGTTCGAACAGACATAGCCTGACACACATCTATGTTTATACGTGTTTATGCGTTTGATAAGCTGACCGCGCTCGTTTAAGAGGAGATGGGATGACAACGGGGACGGCCAATCACATGTAAGTTAGCCAGAACCCGGCCGCCAATCAGGATGTGATATTTAGGTTACAGGCGGGATTTCTAGCAGTGACCGACATTTAACCCTTTGTATGCCATGATCAATGACTAAAGAGCGGTTGGATATATGGTAGCGACGCCGTTGATTGGTGGGGACAATTCACTAATCGCTGGATATTGGTGGGGACATGTCCCCTCCATCCATGCTAAATCTACGCCCTTGCTATCATGTATGTTTGTTGCTATTTACAGATTTTCAGATTCAAACTCATTAGACGCACCAGTGTTTCCCAACCATGATCCTCAAAGCACACTGCCCTGTATGTTTTAGGTGTTTCCCTTCTTTTATACGAGGCAGCTGTGTGTCGAGTCTGGGCAGGTTGTAGTTCTGATTCCAGCTTGTTCCTGTCCAGCACTTTGACTTGAAAAGATAAAAAAATTATATCAGTTTACCACATAACTCTCCTGCTTTGGATAATCTGCAGTTCAGTGAAAGTCTGTTAATAAGCCATCATTTGAATTCAGGTGAAACACATTAACCATGCAGGGCATGTGAAAAAAATTGCTCTAAATAAATTGTATGATTTACAGAATAACAAAAACACCACACCAAAAAACAGCTTTTATGGTTTTTTGTCGATGTGTTGAAATGATCTTCTCAGCAGTTGAAAATCCTGTCAGAGGAACAAGCTCCTTCCTCTTCCCCTGCAGCTACCAAGCTCTCTGATGAACATTTTTAACAGATAGATCAGATTACCCACCCTTCTTGGAGTCCTTGGAGGGGGTGTTGGAGAGTGCACCTTCTGGAGACTCCCTCATTCTGCTGGGGACTTAAACGCCCACATGGGCAATTACAGTGAGATCTGGAGAGGCGTGGTTGGGCAGTATGGCCCCCCCGATCTGAACCCGAGCTGTGTTTTTGTTGTTGTTGGACTTCTGTGCTCGTCATGGATTGTCCATAACGAACACCATGTTCAAGCATAAGGGTGTTCATGTGTGCACTTGGCAGCAGGACACCCTAGGCCGCGGCTCCATGATCGACCTGGTTGTCGTTTCATCTGACCTGCGGCCGCAGGTTTTGGTCACTCGGGTGAAGAGAGGGGCGGAGCTATCCACCGACCACTACCTGGTGGTGAGTCAGCTCCGGTGGTGGGGGAGGACGCTGGACAGACCTGGCAGGCCCAAACGTGTTGTGAGGGTCTGCTGGGAACGTCTGGCGGAGTCACCTGTCAGAAGGGTTTCAACTCTCACCTCCGGCCGAACATCAAACACGTCCCGGGGGAGGCGGGGGACATTGAGTCCGAATGGGCCATGTTCCGTGCCTCCATTGTCGAAGCGGCTGACCGTAGTTGTGGCCGCAAGGTAGTCGGTGCCTGTCACGGCGGCAACCCTCAAACCCACTGGTGAGGGATGCTGTCAAGCTGAAGAAGTAGTCCTATCGGGCCTTTTTGGCCTGTGGGACTCCGGAAGCAGCCGATAGGTACTGCAGGCCAAGCGGAGTGCGGCTCGGATGGTCGCTGAGGCAAAAACTCGGGCATGGGAGGAGTTTGGAGAGACCATGGAGAACGACTTCCGTATGGCTTCGAAGCGATTCTGGTCCACCATCCGGCGTCTCGGGGGGGGAAGCTGCCACCAACACTGTTTACAGTGGGGGCGGTGTGCTGCTGACCTCAACGTGGGACGTTTTGGGTCAGTGGATGGAATAATTCGACAACCTCCTCAATCCCACCGACACGCCTTCCTGTTTGGAAGCAGAGTCTGGGGAATCTGGAGCGGGCTCACCAATCTCTGGTGCTGAAGTCGCCGAGGTTGTTAAAAAGCTCCTCGGTGACAAAGCTCCGGGGGTGGATGAGATTTGGCCGCAGTTCCTCAAGGCCTCAAGGTCTTGGCTGATGCGGCTCTGCAATATTGCGTGGACATCGGGGGCAGTTCCCTTGGATTGGCAGAGCGGGGTGGTGGTCCCCCTCTTTAAATAGGGGGACCACATAGTGTGTTCCAACTACAGGGGGATCACACTTCTGAGCCTCCCTGGTAAGGTCTATTCGGGGGTTCTGGAGAGGAGGGCTCTTATTGGAGCGGTTCGCAGCCTAGTGTGAAGCGACTGGGATGAGGATCAGCACCTCCAAATCCAAGACCATGGTCTTGAGCCGGAAAAGGGTAGAGTGCCTTCTCCGTGTCGGGGATGAGGTCCTTCCTCAAGTGGAGGAGTTTAGGTATCTGGGGGTCTTGTTCACGAATGAGGGAAAAATGGAGCGGGAGATCGATGGACAGATTGGTAAGGCGCCTGCAGTTGTGCGGGCACTGTACCGGTCTGTCGTGGTGAAGAGAGAGCTGAGCCGAAAGGCAAAGGTCTCGATATACTGGTCGATCTACGTTCCTATCCTCATCTATGGTCACGAATGCTGGGTGGGGACCGAAAGAATGAGCTCACGGATACAGGCGGCTGAAATTACCCGACCCCGGATAAGCGGAAGCTGATGGATGGATGGAGTCACAGTCCTGTCAGACCCATGTCACAATCAAGGCCTATGAAGGAAGAGAGATACTTATTTCAATCCCAGGTGCACACATGTGTCTGGTGTTTTTTATATTAAAAAAATCACTTTTTCATTTCAAATATTTTGATTAGAGTTTGAGGATGTGGCCATGAGTGAGGAAGATAGAGATGAAGATGGAGGAAAGGGCAGATGAGAAGCAGGCAGACCAGATGAACAGAGTGAGGCAGAGGAAAGAGAGGAAAAGGATGAAGATGAAATGGTAAAGAGGAGCAGAGAGTTCCCCCACACTTTTGAAAAGCTCGCTACACCCCTTATTACAAGGTCTAATTTGGTTGCTAGTCGCGCATATTTTTTTTCTCTCCACGTAACCTTTAACAGTCTGGAAGCAACTCGTCATAAAGGTTGTAGGCTGCAGCAGAACTTTGCAGGAGCATGCAGACCTGTGACAATAAAAATTTCCAAAGTTTGTGAGTACTTTATTTTTAACAACGTGTTCCTCACGAGTAGGCTACCTGCAACATTTGTATTTTGCATGACACAGGAGTACAGCGGTGATGATGCAGCATCATAAACACAAGCATGTCGGAGTCATCATTGAAGAAGGGGAGAGCTCAGTGTCTGCGTAAGTTGCGAAAAACGGTTACTTTTTAAGTAATGAATTGTAGCGTCTCAGCAGGAGAAGTCTATCCAGCTCATCATGCATGGCTAGATAAACAAACTGCAAGCAACATGCGTGAACTACATTGATCAACAGTACAGAGGTTTTTGCTGTTTTAGCAGTTGCAACCGAGCATATGGTGACGTTATAAAAGCTTAATGGGAAGAAAGGACTGCAGCCATAAAGTCGAGGGCCGCTTTATTTTTCACTCTCACCCACTTCTCTTACAGCAGTCAAGTTTTCTCACTGACATTCATCAGCTTCCGGTCTTCACAATAAAAGCATTACATGCCACATCCTGGCCGACTGCACTAATCAAAATAAACGGTCTCATAAAAGTGGCTTACACAAAGCTATGATTATGTTATCATTTATTTGGTCAAGTATTTGGTTATGCAGGACAGTGGAGAATGTGTTTAGATCTATTGTGCTACTTCTTTTTATGTTGATTTATGCCAACTTTGTCCTCAAAGACATTTGATAAAGCAAAGCCATTTAAAACTATTTTGTATTCTTTATTATTTGATATTTCAACAGCTGTAGGATATCTGATGTGGGAGCAGGGACGTCAATAGGATTGATAGATGGGGGGGGGCTTAGCCCTAAGGCTGAACAATTAAAGTTTTTGGCAAATCCTGCAAAGACATTGTAAATTTACGGAGCCCGGTAGAGGTCAGGTAAAAAATAATTTTGAGCGGTAAGAATCCTCGGTTTAATAAACCATGCGCGTGCGACTACTAAACTCTTTTTATAGAACAAATTAGCCTAAATCAGTTAATTAGAGGTGCGTTGAAGACAGATGTTATATATCTATTAAAAATGCGATATGTTAGATATGATATGTTATTAGAAATGCTATTTATTGCAGTCTACTGCACTGAACAGGGGAAGTGGTGTGGTCATATTTGTTTAATAACAACTAGTAAAAGTACAAATGAATATTTATCAAACATTTTTTCTGTCAAATGACTATGCATTTGAGACTTTAAAAAATAAACAACATTGGAACAGAGTAGGTGTCTTTGAATCCACAACTAAAAGACAAAATAACAGTAAGTAGTAGAACTTATAATACAGAAAATCAAATATCCATTCCCATCACTGTTGTGATTTGGATCAGTATGCATATCGACTTTCTGTCTACTTTGAGGATGGAAGCATCTAAGAATGACTTCTGTTTTTTGTAGTGGCAAAACGGTCTTTCACTTTGTTGTCACTCATTTAAATGTGAATTAACATGGCTGCAAGATTATGACAGCTTCTCTACCCCTTTTTTTGAAGCAGGCAGGTGTGCAGCCGACGCAATGCACTGAACAACCTTTTACATAGTAAGAACCTATACAAGCATAAATGTGCATATATGAAAATTATAGGCAAAAACTTATACATACACCTACATGCATATACAGTGCTCTGCATAAATGAGTACACCCCCTTTAAAAAGAATGAATTTAATCAGTAGCTCAATGAACAAAAGAACAATTTTCAAACTTTCCACAAGGCCGAGTTTTATTTAACACTTATTTAACTCCATAACATGAAATTAAGGTTAATCTAATTTAGATCACAAAATCTTCAGTTTTACTCAAATTGGTTGAAGCAAAAATGAATACACCCTGCAACAAAAACTACTACATCTAGTATTTTGTATGAGCACCATGATTTTTAAGGAAAGCACCAATTCTTCTAGGCAATCTATGCAACATCTATCCTTTTCCATCCTTCAAGAATAACCTATTTTAGAGCCTGGATGCTGGATGGAGAGGGATTCTCAACTTGTCGCTTCAAATTCCCCACAGGTGTTTGATTGGGTTCAGATCAGGAGACATACTTGGCCTTCACCCTGTTCTGCTTCAGAAATGCAACAGTAGCATTAGATATTTTTTTGGGGATCATTGTCGTGTTGGAAAAGTGCACAACGAAAAGTGCACGGAGTGATGGCAGCATCTTCTCCTTCAGTATAGAGCAGTACATTGTTGAGTTCATGATACCATCAATGAAACGCAGCTCCCCAACACCAGCAGCACTCATAAGGACACTGCCACCACCATGTTTCAATTCAGACACCATACATTTTTCTTTGAAATCCTCACCTTTACAACACCATACAGTTTTTAAACCATTAGTTCCAAAAACAATGATCTTGGTCTCATCACTCCAGAGTATAGAGTCCAAGTAGTCTTAATTTTTTCAGCATCAGCCCCAGAAAATTCTAGACGTGCTTTTTTTGTGAATGGGCTTTAGGAAAGGCTTCCTTCATGGACGATACCCATGCATGCCATTCCCCACATCTGTGGGAGTATTTTGTAGTATAGTATATCATACAAAATGTTGATTCCAAAAGGAAGCTAAAGGTTTTCTGACACACACCTAAATGGTGCCTATATACACATTATTTGGTTTCAACTACTATAATCTATTTATTTGTAATGGCATTGGGGTTTTTTCTGTATGGATTTTTAATCTTTTTTGCGTCTCTCTTTTTTTCTTCTGCCTGTATAACTTATGGCTGCAACAATGCAAAAAGGTTATCTATCTATCTATGATAATATATATACCACATATATGTGTATATATGCTACATTTAGGCCAAATTGAAGTGCATATATAAGCCATACATGTGTCCGGTATTGCTTCATTATTTTCACATATAAGCTCTATATGTTCTATATCTTTCCTATAGCTCAAAAGCAGTATCTGGTCATTCATCTTGGCAACTGTCATACCTAGCTTATACTTTTTTATTAACAAGGTAATGACTGCATATTTGTCTAAAGTCCATTACAGGAAGAAAAAAATCATGCAACCGAGCACCTCGTCCCACACAGAAACAACCTATATTATTGTATTTATTTTGATATATTCAATTCAATTCAGTTTATTTATATAGCGCCATTTCACAACAGATGTCATCTCAAGGCACTTTACAAAAAGAGTTATTACAATACAATGTTAAGTGTAGAAATTACAGAACCACAGAAGATTGCGTCGTGGAAATTCTCAGCAATCCCTCATACTGAGCAAGCATGCAGCGACAGTGGGAAGGAAAAACTCCCTTTTAACAGGAAGAAACCTCCGGCAGAACCAGGCTCAGCACAAGCGGTTATCTGCCGCGACCGTCTGTGGCTTGGAGAATACATAACAGAGACACAGAAAGAGCAATAGAACTGATGCACAAGTTTGTTGCAGGACGTGGAGAATTTTCCGTCACTGCAATGCCATCTTAGTCAGGGTCGTCAAGCAGGGCTAATCCGGAGCACCTACTATAATAGAAAACAGGTTAGTGCTTGAATTGACAGCACATCATGCAGTTGGGGAGAAGTAGGAGAGAAAGTAGGAACAGACCCTAATAATGTCCTCCAACAGCCTAGCCTAAAGCAGCATAGCTACTAACATTAACCTGTCTCCTAGCTACTAGGAGACCTGGCTACCAACACTCTGTCTGAGTCCTCATGACCCGTGGACGGTGTAGGGCCGGTAACGGCCCCCGTCATGCCGGGGTCTTCTCGGAGTCGGGTTGTTTGAGAATGCAGCCCAAAGTGGGTGGTAAACTCCATCTAAGGCTAAATACCGGCACGAGACCGATAGTCGACAACTATCTTAAGGAAAAATAGACAGAACTGAGAGGACAGAGTTGAAGAGGGCGAGAAACGTTTAAGAGATAAACGGGTGGGGTCCGCACAGTCTGCCCGGGGGATTCAACCCGGCAGGTAATGGGCGGCCGCACTGTGCGGGAGGATCCCCTTGAGGGACCTCTCTCCGGCGCTGGCTGGCCCCTGTGGGGCACATTTCTTCCGCGGCGGTAAGCCGCGACCGGCTCCGGATCTTTACCTGGCTTACATTAATCTATCTCTACCTAGCTACTCTACCTCTTCCTATCTCTTCCTAACTTTTGACACTCTGCCTGACTACTAACATTAACCTGTCTCTTCCTATCTACCTGTCTGACCTGACTCTAACTACCTATAAACATATCTCTAACTGTAAGCTTTGTCAAAGAGGAAAGTTTTTAGCCTAGTTTTAAAGATAGACAAATTGTCTGCTTCACGAACCAACCCTGGGAGCCGGTTCCATAGGAGGGGAGCCTGATAGCTGAAAGATCTGCCACCCATTCTACTTTTAGAAATCCTAGGAACTACCAGTAAACCTGCAGTCTGAGAGCGAAGGTCTCTGTTAGGAACATATGGAACAATCAGGTCTCTTATGTATGATGGAGCTAGATTATTAAGGGCTTTATATGTCAGAAGGAGGATCTTGAATTCTATTCTAGATTTTACTGGGAGCCAGTGAAGAGAAGCTAAAACAGGGGAAATGTGATCTCTTCTTTTAATATTCATCAGAATCCTAGCAGCAGCATTTTGAACTAACTGAAGACTTTTAATTGTATTCTGTGGACTACCTGATAATAGACAGTTACAGTAATCCAGCCTTGAAGTAACAAAGGCATGGACTAGTTTTTCAGCATCACTCCTGGACAGGATGGTTCTAATTTTTGCAATATTCCTAAGGTGAAAAAAGGAAATCCTACAGACTTCTTTAATGTGAGTTCTAAATGACATATCTTGGTCAAAAATGACACCGAGGTTTTTTGCTTTATTACTGGAGGCTAATTTAATGCCGTCCAGGTGAAGGGGCTGACTAAGTAGTTTCTTTTTCAGAGCTTCTGGTCCAAAGACGACAACTTCTGTTTTATCAGAATTTAGAAGCAAGAAGTTTAGAGTCATCCAAGTTTTTATGTCTTCCAGACATGCCTGTAGTCTACCTAACTGATTGGATTCATCAGGATTTATGGATAGATATAGCTGTGTATCATCTGCGTAACTATGGAATTTTATCCCATGCTGCCTAATTATTTTACCAATAGGAAGCATATATATAGTAAAGAGAATCGGCCCAAGCACTGGTTTTATAGGTTTTGAATATATGTGACATATCTAAAATGGGCTATTTCCTATTTTATTTTTACATATAGGTACATATGTATTATCCCTAGCTTATAAGGGATATACATGCATATGCAGGATATATCATATATATCATATATATGGAAATATATGCTGTATATAGGCAGCATATATGTGCATCCATCCATCCATCCATTTTCTGAACCGCTTATTCCTCAAGGGGTCGCGGGGGGGGGCTGGTGCCTATCTCCAGCTGTCAACGGGCGAGAGGCGGGGTACACCCTGGACAGATCGCCAGTCCATCACAGATATATGTGCATATGAACTTCAAATAGGTTTCATACATGCACATATATCCTCCTATAAATTATTTCCTTGTGGGAATTACTGACGTCAACTTACATTATCACATTGTGTATCATTTGCATTCACTGAAATGTTCTCCCTCTCCTCAAACTGCCTGCCAGCCACTGTAGCATTATGCTGCATTCAGACCAAGCCCATGCGTCACCGTCAGTTGCGGCAAGATTGCATAAAGTGCGTAAAGATTGCGTAAAGTCTATTGTAGAGTACGTCAGAGGTTCGTCAAGGGCTCTGCGTTGCGTTAAGTACGTTGGCTCCGTCAACTACGCTTGCGTTTCATACGGCAACATAGCAACGCATGCGTCACAGAAGTTCAGCAAGCTGAGCTTTTGACGGACCCAACGCAGTTAACGCAGTGCGGCAACCAATCAGAGCGTCTCACTGTAGTTATGTCACTATCCACGTATCTTGAATGTAGCGTGGGTCCAGTGAAAACATTTTCAACAAACGCAGATTTAAAAAATCATAAATAACACTTACTGAAGTCCGATGGACAGTCGCTCCTAAAGAGGAACAGAGAACCTGTAGTTGGTGTCCTGGTAGAAGATTTGAGCTCTGATGCGGCTGAGGAGATCGTAAAATTAGGTGCGGGAGAGACGGAAGTAGCACTGAAAGCGAACCTCATCCATACGCAGCTCCTGGAGCAAATGGTTAAACTCCCCAAACTCAGAACGCATCTGAATAATGGGCGCTGATGCACCCGATGTCAACGTTCTCTAGCTTTATCTAGCTAATAAAGCCAAGCCACTCTCTAGTTATGATCCATAATAGTTCAGAATGTACGGCAACAGAGGAAGCCCCGCTCATGCGTTATTTTTTTCTCAGAAGCAGGCTATGGAAGCCAAAAAGTAAATAAGTCAAACTTCATCCGTTGGATGCGTTGCTCGATGTATCCAACGGATGCGGTCTGAATGCAGCATTAGAGCTAAGAACAATATGCGTAGCTGGTAGCCAGGGGACACGCTAGCAGAGGTAGCATTAGCATGTTGGCACAGTAGCGTTTTCCTCTCTGAACTATACCATGAAATGTTAACGGTGTGCTATTATTGCTCTCTTACCCTAATGTGATGCTTGAGTGACTTATTTTAGCTCTGAGCGTCAACAGGTTTTGTTGTATCGATCTTGAGTCCTGTTGTCAGGATTTCGGAAAATAGAGGAAGTCTGTTCCTGCCATTTCAGGTGCGCGACAGCGTTGCTGTATTATTATTACTATTAATTATTATTTCTGTTTAAGAATTTTTTTTAAACTCCTGTACCAGTAACAGGAGTACCAGTTTGTTATTGTGTAGAGCGTGTAACCTCTGCACTAATTGTAAAATTAAAAACATTTTAACTGAAAAAAAAAGTAATCCACCAAAAATATTAGTAGGGGGGCTTAGGAATATTTTAGGGGTGGACCTAACGACGTCAGTGGGTGGGAGCATGTTGTGATGTTTTGATTTAAATTTGAATCTTAATTTGTTGTGTATCTAATGGCTCAGATCACTTTTAAGCAACAAAAAAAAACTCTTTATATGTTGGTAATATGGCACATTTATCCTTGCAGCACTTTGATGAAGCATAGCCATTTAAAACAATTTTTGTGTATTGTTTAGTAAATATTTCAACAGCTGCAAGACATTTGAGGTGATAACATGTTCTTTTTTGCAAGCTATTGAAAAGTTTTACAATAATTTTCAGTCGCCACAACTGATTCTATAGCCGCTTCTAAGCGAGTATCAACCGGAGTGGCTATGTTTGTATCTCTTAGCTGGCAGAGAAAAAAGAACTAGAATGGCTTTCTTCATTATCAAAGGTGGTTGTTAGCTGAAGTGTTGAGTTTGGATCCCAGTAGGTCCGCAGGCAGTAAGCAGGCAGCGTGGCCCAATTTGTAGCCCAGAAATCCCACTTAACAAGTTCAAGTTTTAGGGGTAGAAAGTTTGATCTTGCTAGATATCAGTATGTGATATACTAATAGAGTTTTCTCTGTCTTTTTCTGTCTTACCCACCAGGCTTTCTTTCCGACACACCGTGCTACTGCCCCTCAGTTCCTCGGTTAATACACAGATTCCTCTGACTGACAATTGAAAAGGCTGCTGGCGGATGCTGAGCAGGTCGACCTGTTCGAGGCACGCCTCCTGGTCCTGTGATTGGTTACTGGATGGTAGTAAAGTTGAACAGCAACAATGTTCGACAAGCAGGAGAGCAACTCATCAGAGAGCGATGAGAAAGGGTAAGACGGGGGTTTGTGTGATCGAAGCCTGATGAACAGTTCAATTCAACCTGATTTAAAAATACAGACAAGGAGCAGTTTCAATTCATGAAACTGAGAATTTTAAAGGAAATACACCCTGCTTCCATTGCCTTGGATGCCTTTTGGATGTTTTAACAACAGAACATGATTTAACATGGACTTTGTTTTCACAAATTTGAAGAAAAAAAAAATCTGTCCACACCTTACCACATAAGTACACTGTTAAGCAAAAATTTTCGATCTGGCTTTTAATGGAGGTTGACTTGAGCATTTTAAATAGTATTTAATATTTTTATTTATCGTTATTAATTGTTTTGTACTTATCTTGTTCTATGTTTTACTCTTGATTGTTTTTTACTGATTGTGTTTTGTGCCTTGTTCAGCACTTTGGGGCAACTTATGCTGCTGTAAATGTGCTATATAAATAAAATTGACCTTGACCTTCATAACCATGTCAAACCTGTAGGGGGCAGGAGTTACCCAATATTCTATCCAATCACTTTCTACTGTCTAACTTCTATAGCGGTAACTGAAGTTGTAAAAACAAGCAATTGATAATGCTAATACATCTCTCAGGGTATAAATGCTCTTTCTGAATGAAAATACAGCTCACGACAGTGACGTTTGCGAAACCAAAAAACCTTTGCTTATTTGCCCAAGCAAAAGGTGAAAATGGAGAATACACAAATCTTCACTATGGAAGGATTTTTTGGGAAAGAAATGATTTTGATGCCCTAGGTCTAAGTTTTTGTGTGGATGACAGGCCAAATCATAGAAAAAATATATTTGATTTGTGAGATACTATGTGTGGACAAGGGATTACTGCCATCCAAACATTTAACATTTTAAATCCTGCTATGAGAGCAACACTAACACTAACAGATTATGAAGTTCCTTTGCCCTCCTTTTTACCTCCATATGGAGAAAATGTAGAGAGCTTTTAGTTCTCTAAAGTGATATATTTTGTTGGGCCAGACATAAGAAAATGGTTGATTTTAATTATATTTAAATGAAGAAAATTGTGATAGGAAGGTCTGGTTTTGGCTGGTAAAACTTTAACATTGTAATGGACTAATCTATCACAATCAAAGTTATACCACAGATCAATAATTTTCTTAACTTTGAATTTGACCACTCCCACCCATTTAATTATTTCCATTAAATATACACTTTCTAAACTTTATAAGACTAAATGCTAGGCCCCTATATTCATATTCATATTTTTCGGTACAACCCAGTTGTTTCGGTACGAATACAGCTGTTTTCTTCAAGAAAACATGTAGAATGTTTATGTTCGGATATCAGAGCGCAGGGCAACGTTCCAAAATGCAGCTTTAAGAAAGTGACACCAAAACAAAAGACAAATGACTCCCAACTATCATTAAACTGTCACTAAAATGGTTTCTCATGCAGCTACAGTATAAAGATGGACCAAAACCAGAACTATGTCAGTAAATGAATCTTCAACAGCAATTGAACATTCACGCTCTACTCTGCACTGAACTGAATGACTCACCTGAAACAATGTCTAGATGAATGTAAACATCACTGATGGTAGGGAACAAAAACAGCTGATGTCCACATGGCTATCCATAGCATCCAGTCAACCCAAACTCCTGATTTTGGAAGACAGAGGAATCCCTGTTAATGAGAAGGGATTTTCCCAATAACTACCCATGATGCATTCAAGTACACCTGGTAGACTAGGCTTTCAAAATATCAAAACCGCTCAAAAGCTATATAAGCATGTTTTTCTTCACATATACAGGGGTAACAAATTATTTAAACAATTCTAACCATTAACACTGATTGGTCGTTTCAAGTGGTTAGTTAATGCTGATCAAAGTAAAAAGATAAGACATATGCACATTTGTATTCATCCTTCTTGATAATGCCCCATTTCCACTAGTGCCAGTACGGTACGAAACGGGTAGCTTTTGCCGTATTTACATTACCTGTGTACGTTCTGAGCCATCCCCAGCTGACCCCTTTTTTCGGACTACCTCTGCCTTGGTTCCAAGCCAACCCAACACGCCTACCTGTGGACTGATTGGTCCGGTAATATGAAATCCCTCTAAATCTTACCCAGCAGCGGTAGCCTCTGATTGCTCTGGAGTTGTTTTTTTGTCCCAGAGTAACCTATAGTTTAAAGTTTAAAATAAGCAGCACTCTACAGTTAACTGCAAGCGGCCTAAAATTATCAAGAAATCAATGTGAGTCATGAATTATATAGGTTTTAAATAACGTGGGGATCTTGTCAATATTTATAATATTGAATCCATGCACATCACCATGTTGTCACGTCGGCTGAGTGGTTAGTGATGTTGACTCCCGTTTGGTAGGTCTAGGTTTATGTCCTGTCATTGTGGTGCTGAAATTCTTTTTCACAGTAAGGTTCACAGACATTCTTCCTGGTTTATGAAAAAAAAAAACTTTTTCTAGATTTAAAAAAAATATATTTAATTTTAGATTTTAAACCAAGTTCTGACATCAAGCCAGATCAATTCTGTATGTTAGGTGTTGAACAGTGTGGTTGGTCAATAAATTAATGAAGACAGGAGGAATAATAATTCTGTTGATTCATTAGCTTCCCCAAAATGCAGAAAGTCTTTTCAATTTTCAATACATTGTTCAGTATGTATCTCAGATCATCATACAGACGTGGACAAAATTGTTGGTACCCTTCATTAAATCAAAGAAAAACTCATAATGATCACAGAAATAACTTTAATCTGACAAAAGTAATAATAAATAAAAATTGTATAAATGTTGACCAATGAAAGTCAGACATTGCTTTTCATCCATGCTTCAACGGAATTATTTAAAAAATAAATGCATGAAACAGGCCTGGACAAAAATGATGGTACCCACAACTTAATATTTGGTTGCACAACCTTTTGAGGCAATCACTGCAATCAAATGATTCCTGTAACTGTCAATGAGACTTCTGCACCTCTCAGCAGGTATTTTGGCCCACTCCTCATGAGCAAACTGTTCTAGTTGTTTCCGGTTTGAAGGGCGCCTTTTCCAGACAGCACGTTTCAGCTCCTTCCAAAGATGCTCAATAGGATTGAGATCAGGGCTCATAGAAGGCCAGTGTTTTCCTCTTAGCCCTTCTTGGGTGTTTTTAGCTGTGTGTTTTGGGTCATTTTCCTGTTGTAAGACCCGTGACCTGCGACTGAGACCATGCTTTCTGACACTGGCCAGCACATTTCTCTCTAGAATCCCCTGATAGTCTTGAGATTTCATTGTACCCTGCACAGATTCAAGACACCCTGTGTCAGATGCAGCAAATCAGCCCCAGAACATAACCGAGCCTCCCCCATGTTTCACAGTAGGGACCGTGTTCTTTTCTAGATATGCTTCATTTTTCCGTCTGTGAACATAGAGCTGATGTGCCTTGGCAAAAAGTTAAATTTTTGTCTCATCTGTCCACAGGACATTCTCCCAGAAGCTTTGTGGCTCGTCAGCATGTAGTTTGGCATACTCCAGTCTGTTTTTTTTAATGATTTGTCCTCTGGCTCAAACAGCGAAGGATGTTCCGATCTGACACTGATGTTCCTTGAGCATAAAGTTCAGCTTGGATCTATTTTGAAGTCTTTCTAGGCTCTTTTGTTACCATTTGGATTATCCGTCTCTTTGATCTGTCATCAATTTTCCTCCTGCAGCCACGTCCAGGGAGGTTGGCTACAGTCCCATGGATCGTACATTACTGAATGACATGTGCAGCTGTAGTCACAGAAACATCTAGCTGCTTGGAGATGGTCTTAGAGCCTTTACAGTTAACATGCTTGTCTATGATTTTCTTTCTCATCTCCTGAGACAACTCTTTCCTTTGCTTCCTCTGGTTTATATTGAGTGTGGTACACACCACGTCACCAAACAACACAGTGACTACCTGGAGTCCTATATATAGGCCCACTGAGTGATTACAGGATTGTAGACACCTAGGATGCTGATTAGTGGACATACCTTGGATTAACATGTCCCTTTGGTCACATTATTTTCATTCTTTTCTAGGGGTACCATCATTTTTGTCCAGGCCTGTTTCATGCATTTATTTTTTAAATAATTCTGTTGAAGCATGGATGAAAAGCAATGTCTGACTTTCATTGGTCAACATTTATATAATTTTTATTTATTATTACTTTTGTCAGATTAAAGTTATTTCTGTGACCATTATGAGTTTTTCTTTTACTTAATGAAGGGTACCAACAATTTTGTCCACGTCTGTATTTTACTGAGATTGTGTAAAATCTGGAAGATAAACATGCTGTGGTGGATGTTTTAGGTTTTGTATTTCAATGAATGAAACTAAAAACACAATGTTAATAGCAGAGCAGGACTTTTAATTTAAGATTTTATTTTTTTAAGTATTCTATTTAGTTTTGTGTCAATATATAATTCCCCTGAGTAACATTAAACAATGGCCAAACCCTCTTATTGTACAGGATTAAAGGTTCAGAATACAGGGTGAATATTTACAGAAACAGTTTTTTTTACTTTCCATGCTTTTATCATATGTTTGCTTTCTTTACCACTAAATCATGTAAAGCGCCTTGAATTAACTTATTGTTGAAAGTTTGATATACAAATAAAATTGCCTTGCCTTACTAAATATGGTTGAATATATGGTTCATATGTAGCACCATATATTCCGTCTTCAATTGGTTTTGGCCAGTGGTTCACAAACAGTTCCTAATTGCCCCCCCCTTTGGTTTGTTAGAAAATGTTCATGCCCCTCTCCCCCAGCTGCTCCATTTGACAGTACTGCAAAAATCACTTGACTGACGTTTTAAAGTAGTGGACTGTGTTGAAAACATCGACCATTTCATCATTTAGCTCTGGACTCGATTGTTTAGACCCAGCATATTGTGTAGACTCGCTTGGGGCAGCCCTGTCTGCACTTAATTGTTACAGAGGAAGTGTGACAGTGACAGGTTCAGCTGGGTACAGATGTGGTCTTAAAGCCCATGCCAACCACCAATTCTTTCTGCACAATTATTTTCTTAAAAGGAATAGCTTGTGGGTAAGGAAGAGACTTGTTCTAAGAGTCTCTGACTTCTAATCACTTCAGTTTGAGTTATGCTCCCTGATTTTAAAACGTTGGTTGAAATGGTGCTCCAGTGTGGTCTCCAATGTGGCAGTGGAATTCAGATTCAGCCTCCAGAACATCTAAACTGCCATGAGAAGTCATGTGACTGAGGCACAATCCAAAACCTCATGACACTAACCTCACCAGCAATCCTACTTGAGACATTTGACCAAGCACAAGTGTGCTTGCAGACTGGGAGGAGGATGTACGTTCAAGAGAGATGCAATTGTTTCATTTCTGTATTTATATGCAGTTGGCTGTTCTGCTTGTTGGGATTTAATATTATTTAAAATGAAAAAAAAAAGTAATGCAGTTGAATATTTTATTTTGAAAACTGACTATACTGAGTAAAATATATAATATATATTTTTTCTTTTTACCCAACAAATATATCTAGCGCGACCTCTGATATTACTAGAGAGAAATAACAGGTATTGTTGTGGCGGCTGCTGTTAGTCTTTGTTAAAATCATGTCCATAGCACAGTATTAAATTTTCTTCAATTGACTGAGTCTTGACTTGTGCCACTCGCTTCAAAACATTTTTTGAGCTTAGTTTAACATTTGCAGGTGTTTGGTGTATCTCACCTGGATGTTTGCTAAGAACCAATGAGGTCTAAAAAATAGGGACCCTGGAGTTGGTTGGTTGCTTTGGAATAGGGGAAACTAGTCTCTTGTGCTTGTTGTCTTTGATGGTTACCACTTCCAGGTAGTTAGCAGAATGGGCAAGTTTATCCAACATCCTGCTCCTTGGAATTCAAACCAACTCCACAAACTCTAAAGAGGACAACTTTAAAGTTGTTAAGCTGTTTGGGGTCTGAATATCTCTATTTCTTCAGCCATAGCTGACTGTATAGCATACTATTTATACATACACACTGCTATGTATTCTACTTTTGAAAAAAAATATTTGCTTCATTATTTTTGCAAATTAGGGAATTGTTTGATATAAGATTCCTCTGTTAAAATATTAATGTCGATTATTGATGGGATATAAATACACCAACCGTCACCTGGCTTTCTGCTTGGTCTTTTTGCATGGTTTACACTTTACACCTCAGCTTTTGAATTTGTGCACATAGACGTTTGTGTTTGTCTGTCTTATGCACACGTGTGGAGTAGTGGATTGGACAGAGCTGGATAAGCACCATGGAAGGCAAATGGAGCCTCAGACAGCAGAGGACAACTCAGGATCTGAAAACAACAAGGGATTTCACTGTAGCCATGTGTTTTGTGCGCATGTCTTTTTCTCACAGTGTCATTGAACACGCACGTGTCCTTGTAAAATCTGCCTCATGCTCCGACCCCTCCCTTTCTGTGAACGTCCATGTGAATTTTTATTTCAGAGTACAAATGTACCCATGCATAGCTTCACATAGCCTGGAGTAAGCGTGCTGAAATATAATTTGTTGAGTGTCTGAGTGTTTTTCAGTTAGATTAACTGCAGTTCAAGGCATTTTAATACTTCAGGAGAGAGTTGGCTTTCAACTAGGCAACTCAGTTGAGATCTCACTGGAATGATTCAAATATTTGTTCATTTGTTCAAGTGCTTGAGGAACTTTTAGGCTTTACCTGATGCTGCAAATGAGATGATTGCATTTTTAGACCTCCCTGTGTATTTATTAGAGGGAAATGCTAATTAGGACTGTGTCAGCTTGTTTCCACTGGGAAGTGTGCAGCATAATTCAATGAACTGAGAATCAAGCATTAAAACCAGATCTTCTAATTTAAATCTACAAAGGCTTAGTTCTCTTTTTTCCTAAGGCAAAACACTAACATTAGACAGCTTTGTTAATTTTTCATTACATATGCATATAGTGTAAGTGCAGATCTTAGTTTCCTGGGCCTTTTAAATTACTAATGCCTTATGATGTACCAGAGGAAAATTGAACTCTGGGATCTTGATGGCTGATGCAAGCTTGGTGTCATGGGAACACGGCTGGAAAAATCATAATTTACAAGAACATTTTTGGAGTTCATTTGCACAATCTAGACCCTCAGGTTGGTCATGTCCTCCACTGTTTTCTCTCAATAACAGTGTTGTTCTCCCTGATCCCTTAAGAAGCAATGGATTCAATGTTCCTGTTATAAATAGAGGTAATGTAATGATAAGCTTTATGAGTTCAAACAAGACATTTGAGAAGGACTTTTTGAATGTTGAGTTGTAAGGTATGGGTCTCGTCTCTTGGTCTTACTTATTATCATGTGTGGCTTGTAGACAGTGTTTTTCCAAATTTGAGCAGGAGGCTTTGTTGCATTTAAAATTCAAAGAGTTTACCTTATGTGTCCTGAACACACAGTCTCACAAGTTGCTCCTGCTCCACATGGAACTTCCTCTGGGTTTCCTTCTGGTGGGACATGCCCGGAAGACCTCATCAGGGAGGCGTCTGGGAGGCATCCTAACTGCCACCTCAATTGGCTCCTTTTTATGTGGAGGAGCAGTGGCTCTATTCTCAGCCCATTCCAGATGGCTGAAGTTCTCACCCTTTCTCTAACGGAGAGCCCAGACAGTTGGGAGGAAAATGTTTTATAGCTCGTGTTCATGATCTCATTGTTTCAGTCTATACCTGAAGCTGGTGACCTTAGATGAGGGCAAAAAGTAGGTTGATTGATACATTTCGTCTCAGCTCTTTCTTCACCATGATGGAGAGGTACAGTGCCTTCATCACTGCAGACACAGTACCGATCCACTCATCAATCTCCTGCTCTACCTTTCTCTCATTCATGAACCCAAAGGTATTTAAACTACTCCCCATGAGGCGGGACTTTGTCCCTGAGCAAGAGAAGAAACACAAGACCATGCTTTTTTTGGTTTTGGAGATGTTAATTTTTATCCTTGTCGCTTCACATTGCGGTTAAAAGACGCTTAATAAATGGCTTGATATCCTCAGTAGGCTTTTCAGGTCAGCTAGCTTTTAACCACGACTGACTGATACAGTCTTAGTTACTTTGTAGCTAATTCCTTCGGTCTCATATTAGTCACTTTGTAGCTAATTACTTTAGATTCAAAATAGTTACTTTGTAGGTAATTCCTTGGTGTCAGCTTAGTTATGTTGTAACATTTAGTAGTACTTTGTAACTAATTTGGAGAAAACATAACCCTCTGTGACTTAATTGCATAACTTGTTGAAGCAATTTGTTGATGTAGAGTTCCTTTTAGGTGTGTTAGAGTAAAAAGGGGTTAAATTGAAGTGCACTTGTTTATTATTTCTAAAAATATGGCTAGGTATGCATTTTCCTTTTCACATCAAAATTATGCTTGACTTTGCATCTATTTGTTACAAGAACAAAATCCCATAAATTGGACTGAAGTTCGTGGTTATAATGTGACAAAATGTGAAAATGCTTAAGGGGGTGTATACTTCTGCAACACATTATGTCCTTTAATCCAAAAAAACCCTAACCATTTTAAAGATTCAAATTACGATGAGCCGCCTTAAATATCTTTATATATCAGCAGCTATTTTTTTAGACTGTTCAGTCTAAAAGGTTTATACTCATGATGGTTTTCCTTTAAATATTTTGGGAAATCACTCTAACTAAATCCCATCTAACTCCCCATCACTTTCTATTTTCTCTGAAAACCAGAAATTTTTTTAAAACCAGGCTATGGTTTTATGACATGACCTTGCAAAAAGAAGGGATGTGTTAAGTGGTATGAAACAAGTGGTAAAATGGTCAAACTAAACTTCTGTGACAGAAAGAGACACAAGTAGAAAGAGACGTTTTTTAAGTGCATAATGTCCATGCAATCTGGCTGCAGTATATCTTTGGTATCAGCCCCTGAGCTCATAAATTTCACTTGAAAGGAAATTTAGGGCAAAAACAAATCTTGTTTTCTCACAGAAAATTACCGACAAATCACATGTAATCTGAGGAGATCAGTAACACATTTATAGCTATTTTCATCACAAGATTGGCAACACAACAGACACAAGTATTAGCTACGAAAATGAGATTGGTCACAGGGGACTTGTCAGAAGTTCACATCACACTCGTGCCTCAATGTCAGATTATTTTGTGCTTTTGTGATACATTTAAACCATTTTTAGGGGGTGAGGTCTATATATAAAAAAACATACAAATTTGATTAACAGTATAATTTTTTATTATAACAATATAAAAACATTTAAACTCAACGTTGAAACTAAGTAAAAATACGAAATACCGTGACAGTATTAAACTTAAAAGTGTTAAAATACTCTTATGTCAAAATATGAAAATAGATTAATTTCTCCAAAACTAATAATTAGACGAACATTCAGCCCTCATTTATGAAGAAGATTAAAGATCTAGACAGGTATGCAAATAAGACTGTGATAAGATAAAAAAGAAAAAAATATTAGTAAAACCAAAGACAAACTGAACACCTAATTAAAAGTATGTCACAGACATTAATGAAATGGCGCACAAATAAATGCAGCAGAATGTGTTGTTTACAGGTACTTAGCATGCTTAGAAAGGTATTTTTATTATATATTAATTTATAATATTTAAATATTATGCATCAGTTGTGTCTGTTTTGAATTGTAACAACTAGGGATGCAACAATACCATTTTTTCAAACCGATACAATACCGATACTGGGATACTACTACTACTACTACTACTACTACTTGGATAATACTTGGATCTGAGTATTTTCTGATCCCAAGTACCACGGTCGATACTTCTACCACACAAGCAATCCAATGAATTAAAAGACAGGGTTTTTTTTGTTCTTTGCTAGGTACAACAAATCAGATAAAAAAAAAATCTTAACAAAAATAACCATCCATCCATCCATCCATCCATCCATCATCTTCCGCTTATCTGGGGTCGGGTCGCGGAGTCAGTAGCCTAAGCAAAGAGACCCAGACTTCCCTCTCCCCGGCCAATTGGGCAAGCTCCTCGGGAGGAATCCTGGGTCTTCCCCTGGGCCTCCTCCCGGTGGGACGTGCCCAGAACATCTCACCAGGGAGGCGTCACAGGATGCCAGAGCCAGCTCAACTGGCTCCTCTCGATATGGAGGAGCAGCGGCTCTACTCTGAGCCCCCTCCGGATGACCGAGCTTCTCACCCTATCTCTAAGGGAGAGCCCAGCCACCCTACGGAGGAAACTCATTTCAGCCGCCTGTATCCGCGATCTCGTTCTTTCGGTCACCAGCGTTCGTGACCATAGATGAGGGTAGGAACTTAGATCAACCGGTAAATCGAGAGCCTTTCGGCTCAGCTCTTTCTTCACCACGACAGACCGGTACAGCGCCCGCATAACTGCAGACGCCTTACCAATCCGTCCATCGATCTCCCGCTCCATTTTTCCCTCATTCGTGAACAAGACCCCATGATACCTAAACTCCTCCATTTGAAGAAGGACCTCATCCCCGACATGGAGAAGGCACTCTACCCTTTTCCGGCTCAAGACCATGGTCTCAGATTTGGAGGTGCTGATATTCATCCCAGCCGCTTCACACTAGGCTGCGAACTGCTCGAACAAGAGCCCTCCTCTCCAGAACGCCCGAATAGACCTTACCAGGGAGGCTCAGAAGTGTGATCCCCCTGTAGTTGGAACACACTCTGTGGTCCCCATTTTTAAAGAGGGGGACCACCACCCCGGTCTGCCAATCCAAGCGAACTGCCCCCGATGTCCACGCAATAGTGCAGAGCTGCGTCAACCAACACATCCCTACAACATCCAGAGCCTTTAGGAACTCCGGCCGAATCTCATCCACCCCCAGAGCCTTGCTACCGAGGAGCTTTTTAACAACCTCCGTGACTTCAGCACCAGAAATTGGAGACTGTTGGTGCCAGACCGCTTCTCCCCCCCGAGACGCCGGATGGTGGACCAAAATCGCTTCGAAGCCAAACGGAAGTCGTTCTCCATGCTCTCTCCAAACTCCTCCCATGCCCGAATTTTTGCCTAAGCGACCATCCGAGCCACACTCCGCTTGGCTTGCCGGTACTTATCAGCTGCTTCCGCAGTCCCACAATCCAATAAGGCCTAATAGGACTCTTTCTTCAGCTTGACAGCATCCCTCACCGCCGGTGTCCACCAGCTAGTTCGAGGGTACCTATCAGCTGCTTCCGGAGTCCCACAGGCCAAGAAGGCCCGATAGGACTCTTTCTTTAGCTTGACAGCATCCCTCACCGCCGGTGTTCGCCAGCGGGTTCGAGGGTTGCCGCCGTGACAGGCACCAACTACCTTGCGGCCACAACTACGGTCAGCGGCTTCGACAATGGGGGCACGGAACATGACCCATTCGGACTCAATGTCCCCCGCCTCCCCCGGGATGTGTTTGAAGTTCTGCCGGAGGTGAGAGCTGAAACCCCTTCTGACAGGAGACTCCGCCAGACGTTCCCAGCAGACCCTCACAACACGTTTGGGCCTGCCAGGTCTGTCCGGCATCATCCCACACCACCGGAGCCGACTCACCACCAGGTAGTGGTCGGTGGATAGCTCCGCTCCTCTCTTCACCCGAGTGTCCAAAACCTTCGGCCGCAGGTCAGATGAAACGACAACCAGGTCGATCATCGAGCCGCGGCCTAGGGTGTCCTGGTGCCAAGTGCACACATGAACACCCTTATGCTTGAACATGGTGTGCGTTATGGACAATCCATGACGAGCACAGAAGTCCAACAACAACAAAAACACAGCTCGGGTTCATTTTAAAACGGATTCGACCCCAATACCAGTATCTGTATCAGTGCATCACTAGTAACAACACTTGCGTGAGCCATATGTGTTTCAGGTAAAAATTCCAATTGACTGTGAAAATAGAAACTTTATGTTAAACTCTATCTAAAGCTGCCAGTACATTAGTATGTGTAGTAGGGTGTGGAGCGCTATTTGACCGTCTGTAGGTACACGGGTTTAACGGCGGCAAAACCAGTAGGAAAGAAATCAAAAATAGTGATAAATATGTTTTATATAGCATCTTGGATACCTCTGCTGTCTTCTTTGTGTAATCTGAATATTAACTGGCTAATAATTCCTACGGCCGTCCTGATTATATTACTTCTTCTTTGGCAATATCTGGTCCTAGTCTGTCCTCTGCCTCCTAGCTGGATTCTTCAGTACTACATGCAAAGCAAGATGCAATTTGCTGCTTGCGTCAACATTAGGTTAAAAAAAACAAGTATTCTTTCAGCCTTCAACAATCAAGAATGTCTACTAGAATCGTAATCACTTTAATTCTTTAAATATCATTCAACTGTGTCTGGAAAGAACAACACTTTTTTATATCATTCATTCTTATAAGATAAGGAGGACATGAATAGTCTTGTATGGGGAAAAAATACAGTTAAATACCATAATACCAATATGTTTTTGAAAAATACAGCGAAAATGAAAATCTTTCCATACTGCCCAGCCCTATCATACATGATTTGCTTAACCGATTGATTTTCCCTGAAGCAGGCTATTTTGTCAACTACATTTTTCTACCTATCTACTATCTGCATTTACAGTATTAGTTTTGTATTGCACTTCTCTGTTTTAGTTAAATCTAGGTATGGAAGAAAAAAAAAAAAAATTATATATATATATATATATATATATATATATATATATATATTGTCACAATATTATATCAGTATTCCAAAGCAGTGTGTAGATTTTTTTATTTTTAGAACTTGAATTGAATCATTAATGATGACAGTAATTTTTGTAGGAAAAAATAAAAAGCATGACTGCTAAATTGTGGGTGTTTTCACCTTTTTTTTCTCCAGTGGATCAAAAAGATCTAGTAATAAAACTGGATGTGTTAATTATGAAACAGGTTTGAGTTTTTTAAAAGCTTGGACAGTTATTCTACATTTAAATTCTATTTTAAATATCACATTATACGATAACAGTATTGCAAAATAATGTAACATCCCCCCCTGTATTGTGATACATATCGTATCACCAGATTCTTGCCACTTCACATCCCTAGTTAAATCAAACTTAGGATAATAATGTTGTTTTTATAAATTTCATTAGTTGTTTGGATTTTTACTTTAAAAGTTAATTTGCAAAGCAAATGTGCTTCAGATAACGTGCGCCTCACTCTGCCTCCCTAAAACAGTTGGTATTATGAGCTGATTATACATTTCTTGTTCTCTGGTTAGGGGTCAAGGAACGAACATATTCCTTAATTTTGTGTCAAAAACAGAAGCAACAAACCTGAACCAAAGCTGTTGTAATCAAATTTAAGACTCTTAATAAAAATGAGAGAGAGATTCCTTTAAGCGTTTGGAGGTTTTAATAAAAGTTGAATCAATCATACAGAAGAACAGTACAGATCACAGTGAATGCTGAATGCTGCCCCTAACCTGCTCAAATGAAAATAAGTTTTTATAAAGTTCAGCAACCTTGCCTCTATAACTTCTGAAGACAAAACTATTTTCTCAGGGTGGGGATTTCTCAGGATGAAGGCACCTGGCTCTTTAGCTGGGAATAAGTGAATCTTGACAGATACAAAACAATGGCAATAGCTTGGGTTAAATCGTAACACAATAAGAGAAACTCTCAAAACTAAGTATATAAGAAGAATCAATTTTCTCAGGCAGTGAGGGTTTCTCTAACCTCGATTCCCATGTGAACTCAACACCTGTTTTCTGGCCCCTCTGCTCTCAGTGTTAATAATACTAACATATTAATCATAATAATAAATTTCTCAATCACACTGTGTTTAAAGGAAAAATGTAAAAGCCTGCTTTCAATACCAGTTGTCTAAATACCAGTTGTAATGTAGAACCCTGAGCATGGCATGTTTGATAATGACCAAATTGAGTATCTGTGTTTGTGTCAGTGGGAAATACATTTCCTGCCTATTCCACTTAGTCATTTCGACTTCCCCCCTCCCCCTCAACCCTGTTAGATTAATTTATGCTACCTAAACAATGACATTCACAGGCTTGTCACAGCCACATAGGCTTTTCAACTTTACACATGAACATACATGACAGGTGGGATTAGGGCACAACATGACTCATACAACCAGCCAACTAGTGTGCCTCTAAGCAGTCATGTGATTTCAGGAGTGACTCTCAGTGATTGCTCAGACAACATTACAACTGCAAATAAAACTTTTACTGTTTACCTTAAATGACATTCTCAGTGTTACTTTTAGGTCATTGGGCAGCTTGGCAACTGATTTGTCATTCCTGCTCTGGAATTCACCTTGAGGTGTTTGTTAAAACGGTCTGTGCCTGGTTGTGAAGCTAGACAAAAGCGTGACATTGTCACTACAATGAAAGGGGCATTAGCAGAAGCAAGAGGTGGAAGGAGGGCACAATGGCAGACGATAGAGAATGGAAACAAGACAAATATAAACTGCAGGGGACACCGTCTGACAGTTAGTGCTGAGACAGAGTCTGTTTGTGTCAGATCAGGTGTTACGTGTACATCAATCAGTGAAGAAAATATTATGCTTTTTGCTTTTCTGTCAAAGCATACATCAAGGTTGTATTCTTTAGTCTCCACGAGTACTTGCTCTTCCTGCACTTATGTCCTTATTTCCTCTCAACTGCAAACAGAGTTGACTTGTTACCTAATTTCATTTTAAAGAGCATGACTCAATCACGCCTGTTTGTCATGTCTAGAGTGTGTCTTTAAATTTAAGACATACCTTTGGCCTATTGCAGACAAAAATTGCCGCAAATGTTAATACCTTTAAAGAAAAGGGCTTTACACCGTTTGAAAAAGTGACAGAGGAGAAGAATTTGCTGATAATCAATGCTAGAAAAATGTTCACTCGAATGGTAATGGTGCCTACAAACAGCATTTCTACATGAGGTTGCATTGCCAGTATGCCTCAGATAACCCCTGCTACTGATCATTAAGCTCCACAAGTAGGAATCCAGCTGCAGATCTGGCCATCAACATAACTTTTTATACTTGCAGCCAAGAAAGATGAAAGAGCAGTCTAATTTAATTATTAGGGCATGTAGCTCTATCTCTGTGTCCTCGTAGGACTTTAGTCAGCCGTACTGCAGAGCCTGCATCACCCGGCTGTTATGTAACAGAGTTCACATTAAAGCTTAAGTAAGTCTGGGGGCAAGAGGGAATATTCTGTTTCTAGTTTGTTTATTTTTCCGGGGGGCAAGATAAAAAGGGAGCTAAATACAAGGAAAATCTGAAATGTGTAGAACTTGATGAATAAAGTGACAGGAACCTAATGTAAATTGTTTATATAGGAGGAATGGCGGAGATGGTGTGACAGAAGATGATATAGGGATATTGTTTTAAATGGCTTGTTCAACTACCTCCGTACTAGGGTTTTCAAAATATTACAATTTCATACTGAATACTAATACTAAAGAAAATACCGTAGCAACAAAATAAAGGAAAAGGATTGTCTATAGATAGTCTGGGGTACATAGGTTAAAAATTTTAAAGTAGCTTAAAAAAGGTTAGATTTGTGTATCCAACCCTGTTCTATGATATAAAGTATAAAATCTTTCAGAATTTATATTTTTCCCTAAGTCACCCTTCTTGCATCTACAGCAATCCTAATAATTTCCACAAGCCTAGAGCGTTGATCACTAGATTTCCATATCTATTGACGGGCCTCAGTCAACCGAAAAACAAGAAGAAGAAGCTGGAGGCTGGCAGTGGAGCTACCAAAACAATTACCAAAGTTTTCCGAATCTTCGACCTCCTACTTCTCAAAGCTATAGCTGTTGAAATTTCAAGATATCCTCCTCCTCTCCTTGATGACATCATGCTTTGGATTACAGGTTTTATCTTTTATAGGGCCTTCGTGGAAATGTTTTCAAATCAAAATTTTAAACCCTAAAGTGTTATTCAAAATGTTTCTCCTGTTATACATTTGCCGTTTTATTTTTGTTTCACAGAAATTAAAGGGACTAAATATAATCATTTGACATTCTCATCTTAAGAGAACATGGATAAAACCATGTTTAACTTATATGAACATTCATTTAGAATACCATAATACATTATAAAATATGTAAGAATCAAAATCAAAAATCAACAAATTGAAAATAGAATTTTTAGGATGTTAAATATTTTCTAACAATATAGAATACTTTATAATCTTTTTTTGAACATCATCTTACTGAAATAGAATGAAACAGAACAAAATGTTTCAAACATGGCCTTTGCAGTATAAACAGAATTATTTGCCCTCTTACCCTAGCCCAGTGCTTCTCAGATGGCGGAGCCCGCCCCCCCGGGGTGGCGTGGAGGGGTGGTCAGGGGGGCGTCAGATCACCCCCACCCCCACGCGCCTCTGAGGCTTTTATTTATACTTTAACCGTGATTAAGCCTCCAGTCACTAGGTGACAGCAGTGCTCAAACTTATCAAAGATCTGTCTGTTCAGCTCAGCAGAAGAAGTCTACACGGACATATCTGAGAGCATGGTTGCCAGGGTAGCGGTTTTCCCGCACAATTGGGCTATTTTAGAAAAGGGAGTTGCGGGAAAAAATATGGAGTTGCGGGTTGCAGTTTTTTGGGCTACATTTATAATGTACCGCGGCCGCAAAAAAATAAAGTAAAATAATTGTGGACAAAGATAAAAGAGAACCTTTTATTAGTGGGTGTTGATCCCCGGGAATTAATACTTGCCAACAAATGCTGCTGCTCGCTTTCTCTCTTTACTGCTGAAATCTATTCAGCACCACCTGAGAAGGGTGGGGAAGAGAGCACCAATGTCTAAAATAAAACAGCCCTGAGATTGTATATAGTTCTGTTCAAATCTGTAAACAAAAATAGGCTGCGCAGTTAGACCATCTAAGAACAAAATGTTGTGAAAAGGTCTGAAAAAAGAGAAGACAAACAACAACAAAAATAAAGGGAAAAGTGTTCAAGTTCACCCAGTAAGCATATTTGTAATAATATTGATAAAAGCCAGTGTATGTTAATTTAGTTTAACAGTGTGTTAATTTTAATATTGATGCTTGTGTGTAAACAGAACAGCCACAGATCTGGAGAGAAAAGCATCAGAGAGAAGTGCTGAGAAGAGAAAAAGTAAGTAGGCTACAAGTTAGTACTACTTCTGACTAGGGTCAGAAAATATCAGAGGGGACGTTCTTATTTGACCTTTATTGTATGAGATTGTGTATAAAAAAAAAATGTTGATATTAAGAATTTAGGTAAGACAAAAGGCCAATACTTTAAACTTAAACCTATATAAATTTATTTTAAGGCCCTTTGTGGAAATCCAGCCGTTGTCTAATCTGATTGAACACTGAAAAATTCGGCTAGTTTCCATTCCATTTGGGCGGATTTTGAGTTGTCATTGGGCTGGAAATATTTCTGGGACCTGGCAACCCTGTCTGAGAGACAAAGATGTTCTCTAGTCCACGTTGCAGGAAAGGGGGATGGATTCGCGGAATATAACTACTAAAAATGGACTACACAAGCGCCGTTCCTGTAGGGATCTGGTGGCTCCCGCTCCTGTAAAGCTCCCTGTTTGCTGTTACCAGGAGGTCCGCCAGCCTCTACATGCAGACAGACTAAACCTGCCCGCCATAGTGAGAAAACTCACAGAAACACAGGCCCCGACAACCCCCCCCCCCCCACCCGACAAACAAGTTGACGCTTAGCGTAAGGAACAGAGATATTTATGAATCAGGTGAAGATCCTTCTATAAATTCTGTAAGCCCACGGTGACGACCAGTGATAGCAAGGTTTGCATAGGAACAAGAAGAAACGACAGCTCTGTCAGGGAAAAAAACGCAAACGAAGCGCTGCAGAAAGACCTTTAAATATAAAAGCACTGATATACAGGAAATAAAAATGAACACAGGTTTAGATAAATATGGAAGTAATATGAATACTTACTGTTTCCAGGTCTATGGGACTTAATCAGGTGGTGAGAGATCTTGTGTAATAGGGCCTATGAAAAATATGAGATTATTCATTTTGCACATAGGATGCTTTTGTTCTTTAAAAATGACAGGAAAATACTTGAACCATAGCACTCTTAGATTTATTAAAATAGTTGTGAATAATAGTAGGCTAAATGTCGTATTTGGTTATTGATTTGGTAATTTGTTTTCATTCACCACAATTACACACTTTTTGGTTTAATAAATATGACTAGAATGGGAAAAGCAGAATTCAGAAAAATCTAAATGGAAAAAGTGGAACTTGTGAAATAAAGCATTTCTAACATAATAAATGGATTTCATAGGGTTGCAGAGCTGAAAAAAAAAATACTGAAGGTGAAGAAGTTATGTAGCTTGAAAAGTGATAAAATTATTAGGTTGACAGTTTATAAATGAAAACAGTTTTAAAAACCTTTAAATATTTAATATCAGTTTAACAAAAGCACATCCCATTGAATCATTTGAACTGTTTTATGTTATGAGCATCACACAGACCGAGCAGTTTGGATTACCAACTGAGTTAATAAACTGCAATTGGAAATAGTGTCAAGACCTAAAAAATTAAATGAGCTGCAACCATTTGAAGTAGTTGCATCTTATTTAATTAATCTTTCATCATAATCAGTATATAGTATATGCAGTGTTTCTGGTGCCGGTTTGTATCAATAAATAATTAAATATTTTTACATATCAATCTGGTTGGGGTGGGGGGGTGTTGCGGTGCGTGAAAAAAAATTTGTTCTCTAGGGGGGCATGGCAGAAAATAATTGAGAAACAATGCCCTAGACTAACAATTAGTTTCTTAGGCCACGTCCACACTAAGCCGGATAATGCCTTAAACTTATAATTATTTAGTCTACACCCCCCTATCGTCCACACTAACCCGGTGTCGTTTAAGGTCTGTGGCCGGATAACTATTAGCCGGGTAAGAGAGCCGTGTAAATCTTAATTCAACGGCTAAGCGACCTAGTGTGGACAGCTTCCCCGGATAATGAAAAGAAGTGGCGTCAATGAATGCTGCGTCAATAACAATACAGACAAAGACAACAGCGAAGAGTAATAAATCGATATCGTTGTCTGTCCGCACCAAAAACTCTCTCTTCTTCTGAGCAGCTATTGTTCTCTTCAGTTAACGGGACAAGCAGCTATATACTGTGCTGTAGAGCTTCTTGTATATATTATGTAGGCGCTGGCGTCACGTAGATTATACGCGTGTTCCGTTCGTATTTTCAGGCATTCCCAGTATTTGCACAGGTCGGTATGGGATTGCGCAATCATGGGAACTTAAACGGACCATAAACGGGGCGTAAATGCTCGTGTTGAGTGGATAACATTAGGCGTCTAACTCCCCGTATAACCTTATTGGCTTAGTGTGGACGTAGCCTTAGTTGATTTGTTGGGCATATGTCTACAAAAGGACATAGTAAATGCAAATCTTTTGTTATGATCAAATACAGTACCTGAAATTGTGGTGGTATAATTTAACCTACTTTGCAAAGTTGAACTTATACAGCACATATATACTTATTTAACACAGCCAGACAACAATGTAATGTGGGAGTTAAATAAGTTTACCATCCTTAATTTTAGAGATTCAACAGCAAACATGAGACAACAGCGACCACAGGATGGCACTTTTCCAGTTCAGGTAGCACACAGGCCTGCGCTGAACTGTAAAGCGTTGCAGTGGCGTGAACTATGACGAGCTTGAGGGAACTGACATGATTGTAAAAGGCGTTGAAAAGCCACAGTGACATCATTCATAATGTATGCACAAGATACTAAATATGATCACTTGCCTGGTAAAGGGTTAAGAGCAACACCTTTTTGTTATTGCAATGAAACAACATTTGTTCTTTCTTAATTAGGGCAAAATCAACAGGTACAGGAGAATTCTTCCCTCATTTAGAAACATCTGTTGGTTATAAATGCCAGGTCCCTGTTTGGTAAAACACTAGGAGATAGCATGTGGCATAAATGTTAATATCCTTTGTGGAACTGTCTATCTTTGTTTATAACTGTTTATCTTTAGCGTTCCACTGTTCTTCCATTTGTCTACCAATTTTCTTTTGGTACAAATACATTTAGCCAGTGAGGGACAAAAAACAGATGTCTCTGTAATAAAAGAAAACATGTATTCCAAAACAAACATGAATTCAGCAAATACAAACATAGCCTATTTTATAGAGTAAACCAGGATCTGTTTCATGAAAATGTAATCAGCAAAAGCTCTGTACTGCTACTTTTCTCTTATACTAGTCCCCAGATGAGTTAATTGCAGTTATGTTGACTGTTAACTTTCTTCAGTTTATTTCTTTCAATAGAAGTTACACCTGGCCTGGTATGCTGCTTGGATGCAGTGCACTGATGGGGGACGGGCATTGACTGGGATGAACTCTTCATCCTGCATGTTCTGTTAGCAGCTTTTTACTTTCTTTAACAGACAAAGTACTCTTGAATCAATACTTTTTGCTCTTTCTGTGTCACTGCTGTCTTCTCAAACCCCCAGACAGTTGCTGCAGATGGCCACTCATAGTTTTTCCTCTCCATTGTTGCTAAATGCTTGTCCAGTAATAGGTGTGGTTGGAGTCTGCATCAAAGGGGGTACAACTGGCAGTCAATGACCCAACGCAATCTGCTGGGATTACTTATATAGAAAACCTTTAAACGGATCGGAGTTGGCTACACTAATTGTATGTGTGGATGTTTTAATAAAAGACCTTTCACTTCAGAATTATACTGTGTGTGCAAAAGACTATACTGAAGCAAACCTAGAGAGGAAAACAGAACAGAGACTGTTTTCACACTGTAGACTGTGTAAAACATTGTTATGATGACATAGAGCTAACTACTAGGACGGATGATACACATACACACACTCAGGGTGGGGAGGGGAAGACTTACTAGATCTCAGAGAGGGAGGTTGGTCCAAGGCAGCCTCTGAACAAGGGAGGGAAATAAGCAGAGCTTGATCATTTCGGCAGTCACTCTGTGAAAGAGAGTAGCCATCACCACAGATGTTTCAACCCTAAGCAGCGGCTTAAGCTCAACTCCACAGAACTGTTCAAGGATCATTCTGGAGTGCAGCCAAGTGGGGATTTTAAGTCTACAGCTTGTTGTCCTGTGAAAGAGACTGGATAATTATTTGCCTCTGATCTTCCTGCACAGGGGAACAACATGCATATCCTGCAACCATACTGCATTAACAGGTTTGTGGGGTGGACCAGTTCTCACCTTAATGTAGTTTCAGTCCATGTTAGTTTCTGTTGTGTTTGCAGAGATCAGCACGATACATTTGAAAATCTAATTTGTTGTGCAAGGACGTTTCCAAATGAAGTTTCCAATCAGCTAATAATTCACATGATCCCAAACACATTTTTTACATGACAGAACAACAGTTTCTCAGTATCAACCGACATTCATTCTCAGCACCCTGCGGCTTTATTTTCTTTCTTGTTTTGGAGGAGGTAGCAGGCATGTGACTCTCTACACCACATTTGCTAAATAAAGAGTCTGCTGTTAAAGGTCCCAGCCCACCACAAGACCTGAGCAGCTGATATTTCAGCTTTCCCTCTCTAGGCTGTAGTTTTTATGTTTTAGATGATTCCACATTTCACTTTGTTTCACTATTATCTCCACCAAGGAGATGAGATGTTTACTAGGGTTTCTTTATCTGTCTGTTTATTAGTTATCACCATAACTCAAAAGGTTATAGACAGATTTCGATTAAATACTCACCATTAGCAGGATCAAGTGTTTAGAAATTGGGTTGCAATCCGGATCACTGTCTGGGTGGGTGGTGCTGAGTTGCCTTGGCAGAGGTCTGCGCTCTATGAATGCTTTTTTAAGTAATTGTTATTATAACTATTGTTGTTATCACAAGTGATCAGTTTGAACAAGTTCTTTTTGACCACATGCTGTTAGAATCATGTTTTAGCACCCCCTAGTGGTTGAAATGCATTTAAGTAATGTGCAGAACGTGTGTCTGGAATTATACTCCTCTTTCGATCATTGCTGTTTGTCTGCTTCCAATCGTGGCCCATGACCATGGAATCACCTCAGCTTCCAGATGTGACATCCAGCTGTCCATGGAGCGTTGCCGTCATTCCAGCTCCCAGGAATTCCTCCTTGTCCGAATTTAATTGAGGCTTGTTTTTTTTTGTTTTTTCTATCTATCTCTAGTTCAGCTTACTTTCATCAGAGACAGGAATGTAGTATTTCCCATCCCCTTACAAACTGACCATGTGCACTCCAATAAAGTCTAATGCTTGTGCTCCACCCTGAAGAAGCAAGAACCAAAATATGTCAGTAAAAATTAGTTTTTCTTTCTGGTTGGAAAAAGAAATCCGATTTGACAGCAAGCAAGAGAATAGGAGCCAATGGGAGGGTGAGGAGGAAGAGAGGACACTGGTGTTATCTAATGCTGCCGATGGAGGTTAAGAGAGGGGGTGAGAGGAGAGGGATGGGGTTGAAGGGCAGCTGCAAAATAGGAAAACACTGGAATGAAACGAGGGGGGATTTGAGGACTACAGCTTTGTGTATCGAAGCAAAAAATTTAGAGGTAGAGAGATTTTATGGTGGAGATTGCAAGATATGTATATCCAGAACGCAGCCATGTTTGGACTGACAAAGTAATTCACAAGAAAAGTGGAAACATAGAAAATCATAGAATCTGACAGGAGGCAGTAAAGAGATTAGTAAAGGAATTATCTTTATCCTGGAAAATTTGCATGTGCTGAGTGTCCGTGCATGTGTTTGTCCATTGATATGATTTACTTTGTTCCGTGTAATCCCCCAAAAAACACACTGACAGCATGGAGTGGCCTAACCTCAAAATACGTGGAGTTAAAATGAAAAGAGATTTAGGATTAAGAGAAATACTGTTCTAGCCCAGGTAAAAATTATACATGCCCAGATATCCTCATGCCACCAACATCACAGCAACCTCTTCAATGTCTGCCTTAATTAAATTAAATACAGTTCATTTGTTTGCAGCTTTTTGCCTCAAAGCACAATACAGATAATTCAAGTCAATCATACCTACATTCTAATCAGTTTAAAAGTTTTCTATATAAGGAAACCCAGCAAATTGCATTTACTTTTTGACTTGCAGCATTCACTCCTGGATGAACATGTAGCAACAGTAGACAGTCGCCTGCATTGTGTCGTTGACTTCACAGCATGGAGCGACAGTAGGGAGTAAAAACTCCCCTTACACAGGAAAAAACTTCCATCAGAACTAGAACCAGAACCTGGCTCAGTATGAGTGGCCATCTGGTGGTTTTGAGTGTTTAAAGAAATAGCAGAGACACAAAAAGAACAAAATAACTGATGTAGGATTTTTTTTATGACAGCAAATGATGTTAGCAAACAAAAACCAGATAACATGGCGAAAGTCAATACTAGGCCAAACCAAAATAACTATAATAGCAATCATATGATACATCCAACTCTCGAGACAATCTTTTTTTCAATTTTTCTTTTTCTCTGCTTTTTCCAACAAAACTTTTTTGGAAAACTAACAGTGGGTCCAACTATATATAAATCCATCCATCCATCCATCCATCATCTTCCGCTTATCCGGGGTCGGGTCGGGGGGGCAGTAGCCTAAGCAGACGGACCCAGACTTCCCTCTCCCCAGCTACTTGGGCCCGCTCCTCGGGAGGAATCCCGAGGCGCTCCCAGGCCAGCTGGGAGACATAATCCCTCCAGCGAGTCCTGGGTCTTCCCCTGGGTCTCCTCCCGGTGGGACGTGCCCAGAACACCTCACCAGGGAGGCGTCCAGGAGGCATCCTGACCAGATGCCCGAGCCACCTCAACTGGTTCCTCTTGATGTGGAGGAGCAGCGGCTCTACTCTGAGCCCCTTCCGGATGACCGAGCTTCTCACCCTATGTCATGTTTAGGCTCAAGGAGGACCCAGATGCGGAGCGGCGTTTGTGGCTCTTACGGCCCATGTTTATTAATTGTCCAAAAAAAGACGAGAAGCACAGAGAACTAGGGGAGGTAGCGACAACAACGACCCGACGAGGACAGACAGACACAGAAGGGCATATATACTGTGGGAAGAGGTAATCACAAAACAGGGAACACCTGGGAGCAGAGGAGGGAAACACAGGGAGGACAAAAGAACAGGTGAAACAAACTAGGACTAATAAACTCAAACAGACTGGGAGGAAACAAGGAGGAAAAAACAACACAGACAGGGACGGATCATGACAGTACCCCCCCCTCAAGGTGCGCCACCTGGCGCACCAAGCAGGAAACTCAAGCCAGGGCGGGAGGAGGGGGTCCAGGACGGAGGGACAAAACCACAGTCCCCAGAAGACCCATGACGTGGCGGCCGGCGGCGAGGGATCAACAGGCGAGGAGGCCGGCGACGAGGACCCAACAGACGAGGAGGCCGGCGACGAGGCCCAGACGAGGACGCCGGCAAGAGGAGGCCGACGACGAGGACCGGCCGGAACCAACAGACGAGGAGGCCGGCGACGAGGAAACAAGCGAGGAGGCCGGCGACGAGGAAACAGCAGACGAGGAGGCCGGCGACGAGGAAACAGCAGACGAGGAGGCCGGCGACGAGGAAACAGCAGACGAGGAGGCCGGCGACGAGGAAACAGCAGACGAGGAGGCCGGCGACGAGGAAAAAGCAGACGAGGAGGCCGGCGACGAGGAACCGTCAGACGAGGAGGCCGACGACGAGGGAACCGTCAGACGAGGAGGCCGACGACGAGGAACCTTGAGCCTTGGAGGCCGGCGGCGTGGAACCTTGAGCCTTGGAGGCCGGCGGCGTGGAACCTTGAGCCTTGGAGGCCGGCGGCGTGGAACCTTGAGCCTTGGAGGCCGGCGGCGTGGAACCTTGAGCCTTGGAGGCCGGCGGCGTGGAACCTTGAGCCTTGGAGGCCGGCGGCGTGGAACCTTGAGCCTTGGAGGCCGGCGGCGTGGAACCTTGAGCCTTGGAGGCCGGCGGCGTGGAACCTTGAGCCTTGGAGGCCGGCGGCGTGGAACCTTGAGCCTTGGAGGCCGGCGGCGTGGAACCTTGAGCCTTGGAGGCCGGCGGCGTGGAACCTTGAGCCTAGGTGGAGGCGTGTTCGCCTGAACACCCTCGGCAGAGTCAGGAACCGGAGGCGTGTTCTCCTGAACACCCTCGGCGGAGTCGGAAACCGGAGGCGTGTTCTCCTGAACACCCTCGGACGAGGCAGGAACCGGAGGCGTGTTCTCCTGAACACCCTCGGACGAGGCAGGAACCGGAGGCGTGTTCTCCTGAACACCCTCGGACGAGGCAGGAACCGGAGGCGTGTTCTCCTGAACACCCTCGGACGAGGCAGGAACCGGAGGCGTGTTCTCCTGAACACCCTCGGCGGAGTCGGGAACCGGAGGCGTGTTCTCCTGAACACCCTCGGCCGAGGCAGGAACCGGAGGCGTGTTCTCCTGAACACCCTCGGAGGAGGCAGGAACCGGAGGCGTGTTCTCCTGAACACCCTCGGAAGAGGCAGGAACCGGAGGCGTGTTCCCTGAACACCCTCGGGAGAGGCAGGAACCGGAGGCGTGTTCTCCTGAACACCCTCGGCGGAGTCGGAAACCGGAGGCGTGTTCGCCTGAACACCCTCGGAAGAGTCGGGAACCGGAGGCGTGTTCGCCTGAACACCCTCGGTGGAATCAGGAACCGGAGGCGTGTTCCCCTGAACACCCTCGGAAGAGGCAGGAACCGGAGGCGTGTTCCCCTGGACACCCTCGGGAGAGGCAGGAACCGGAGGCGTGTTCTCCTGAACACCCTCGGCGGAGTCGGAAACCGGAGGCGTGTTCGCCTGAACACCCTCGGAAGAGTCGGGAACCGGAGGCGTGTTCGCCTGAACACCCTCGGTGGAATCAGGAACCGGAGGGGTGTTCGCCTGAACACCCTCGGCGGAATCAGGAACCAGAGGCGTGCTCTCCTGAACACCCTCGGCGGAATCAGGAACCGGAGGCGTGTTCTCCTGAACACCCTCGGCGGAGTCGGAAACCGGAGGCGTGTTCGCCTGAACACCCTCGGAAGAGTCGGGAACCGGAGGCGTGTTCGCCTGAACACCCTCGGTGGAATCAGGAACCGGAGGCGTGTTCCCCTGAACACCCTCGGAAGAGGTAGGAACCGGAGGCGTGTTCCCCTGGACACCCTCGGGAGAGGCAGGAACCGGAGGCGTGTTCTCCTGAACACCCTCGGCGGAGTCGGAAACCGGAGGCGTGTTCGCCTGAACACCCTCGGAAGAGTCGGGAACCGGAGGCGTGTTCGCCTGAACACCCTCGGTGGAATCAGGAACCGGAGGCGTGCTCTCCTGAACACCCTCGGCGGAATCAGGAACCCGAGGCGTGTTCTCCAGGACACCCTCGGAGGAATCAGGAACCCGAGGCGTGCTCCCCAGAACACCCTCGGAGGAATCAGGAACCCGAGGCGTGTTCTCCAGAACACCCTCGGAGGAATCAGGAACCCGAGGCGTCTCTCCAGAACACCCTCGGAAGAATCAGGAACCCGAGGCGTGCTCTCCAGAACACCCTCGGAGGGATCAGGAACCCGAGGCGTGTTCTCCAGAACACCCTCGGAGGAATCAGGAACCCGAGGCGTGTTCTCCAGAACACCCTCGGAGGAATCAGGAACCCGAGGCGTGCTCTCCTGAACACCCTCGGAGGAATCAGGAACCGAGGCGTGCTCTCCAGAACACCCTCGGAGGAATCAGGAACCCGAGGCGTGTTCTCCAGAACACCCTCGGAGGAATCAGGAACCCGAGGCGTGTTCTCCAGAACACCCTCGGAGGAATCAGGAACCCGAGGCGTGCTCCCCAGAGCACCCTCGGAGGAATCAGGAACCCGAGGCGTGCTCCCCAGAACACCCTCGGAGGAATCAGGAACCCGAGGCGTGCTCTCCTGAACACCCTCGGAGGAATCAGGAACCCGAGGCGTGTTCTCCAGAACACCCTCGGAGGAATCTCGGAGCCGAGGTGCATCCGTCTGGACGCCCTCGGAGGGAACTCGGAACCGGGGTTCCAGGTGAGCCTCTGAAGAGCGCTCAAATACAGTCTCCACAGGGGACCTGGGCTCAACATTCCTTACGGAACTCTTTCCTTTGTTCCGAACGAACTCATAATAGAGTTCAAAGATGCTCTCAAGCATCCCAGAGTCATTCCTGAATTCCCCAAACAACACCTCAAAGTCCGCTTCAGTCGACGGCCGCCAGATGGCGCCACCTCCACCGGTGCCAGCGTGAAGCCCCGCGGCCGGACGCACCGAGCAAGCGACCGCGGAAGAGGGCTGCAGCGGCCGGGAGCTCGAAACAGAAGGCTGGACGCCGGGGCAAGCATCCGCCACCGAAGTGCCACCAGGGGCGGCCCGCTCCAGAGAGAGGAGAGAGGAAGCCGCGCTCCCCTGCGGCGGAGGACAGCGAGCCGAGACCGGCAGAGGTGGACGAGGACAGGCCGGCTGGGAACAGACCGACACCCGGTGGTGCCGAAGGGATTGAGGAGGCAGACCCGAAACTGGCTGCTGGCGGCAGGAGGAAGCGGAGCTCCCCTGAAGCGAAGATGGAGCAGCTCGGCGACGCCTCCTCCCTCGACGCCGAGAAGCAGGACGAAGACCAGCCTCAGAGGGACCGGAGACAGGTGGAGGACCGGTGGAAGGGGCCAGGGAGGACGACCGGCCGGACCAGGAGGCGGAAAGCCGTGGAGAAACCGGCGCACCCTGGGCGCCGCTGCAGAAGTCCAGCTCGTCATCCAGGGAGTCCGAAAAGAAATCCGGGAAACCGTCATCCTCCTCCTCCGAATCGTCATACATGGAGGCAAGGAGAAATGCTGGGGAAACAGCAGCCGTGTTCCCAGGAGGGCGCTTAGGAGCGACACGATGGCCCAAAACCCAAGGAGCGGGGAGGCCGCCCCCCTCACGACGACGGGGCCCAACTCCGGGCGGACAGAGGGCCAGCCGCGAACCACAAAAAGGTGAGTCTGAATAGAAATCCGCTGGGTCCAGTTGGTCGGGTCGTACTGTCAAGTTTAGGCTCAAGGAGGACCCAGATGCGGAGCGGCGTTTGTGGCTCTTACGGCCCATGTTTATTAATTGTCCAAAAAAAGACGAGAAGCACAGAGAACTAGGGGAGGTAGCGACAACAACGACCCGACGAGGACAGACAGACACAGAAGGGCATATATACTGTGGGAAGAGGTAATCACAAAACAGGGAACACCTGGGAGCAGAGGAGGGGAACACAGGGAGGACAAAAGAACAGGTGAAACAAACTAGGACTAATAAACTCAAACAGACTGGGAGGAAACGGAGGAAAAAACAACACAGACAGGGACGGATCATGACACCCTATCTCTAAGGGAGAGCCCAGCCACCCTACAGAGGAAACTCATTTCAGCCGCCTGTATCCGCAATCTTATTCTTTCGGTTCCACCCAGCGTTTGTGACCATAGATGAGGGTAGGAACGTAGATCGACCGGTAAATTGAGAGCTTTGCCTTTCGGCTTAGCTCTCTCTTCACCACGACACACCGGTACAGCGCCCGCATAACTGCAGACGCCTTACCAATCCGTCCATCGATCTCCCGCTCCATTTTTCCCTCATTCGTGAACAAGACCCCCAGATACCTAAACTCCCCCACTTGAGGAAGGACCTCATCCCCGACCTGGAGAAGTCACTCTACCCTTTTCCGGCTCAAGACCATGGTCTCGGTCTCTTTGGAGGTGCTGATCCTCATCCCAGCCGCTTCACACTCGGCTGCGAACTGCTCCAACGAGAGCTGTAGATCACGTTCAGATGAAGCCAACAAGACAACATCATCTGCGAAAAGCAGAGACCCGATCCTGAGGTCACCAAAACGGATCGCCTCAACACCTTGGCTGCGCCTAGAAATCCTGTCCATAAACGTTATGAACAGGACCGGTGACAAAGGGCAACCTTGGCGGAGTCCAGCTCTCACTGGAAATGAGTCCGACTTACTGCCAGCAATGCGAACCAGACTCTGACACCTATATGGTGACACCATATATGGACCTAACAGCCCATATCAAAGGGCCTGGTACCCCATACTCCCGGAGTACCCCCCACAGGACACCCCGAGGGACACGGTCAAACGCCTTCTCTAAGTCCACAAAGCACATGTAGACCGGTTGGGCGAACTCCCACGCACCCTCCAGGACCCTGCCGATGGTGTAGAGCTGCTCCAGTGGTCCATGGCCAGGACGAAAACCGCATTGTTCCTCCTGAATCCGAGGTTCGACTATCCGTCGGACCCTCCTCTCCAGAACCCCCGAATAGAGATTACCAGGGAGGTTCAGAAGTGTGATCCCCTATAGTTGGAACACACTCTGTGGTCCCCCTTTTTAAAGAGGGGGACCACCAGCCCGGTCTGCCAATCCAAGGGAACTGCCCCCGATGTCCACGCAATATTGCAGAGCCGCGTCAACCAACACATCCCTACAACATCCAGAGCCTTGAGGAACTCCGGCCGAATCTCATCCACCCCCGGTGCCTTGCCACCAAGGAGTTTTTTAACAACCTCAGTGACTTCAGCACCAGAGATTGGAGAGCCCGTCCCAGAGTTCTCAGACTCTGCTTCCAAACAGGAAGGTATGTCGGTGGGATTGAGGAGGTCTTCGAAGTATTCCATCCACCGGCCCAAAACGTCCCGCGTTGAGGTCAGCAGCACACCGCCCCCACTGTAAACAGTGTTGGGGGCAGCTTCCCCCCCCTGAGACGCCGGATGGTGGACCAGAATCGCTTCAAAGCCAAACGGAAGTCGTTCTCCATGGTCTCTCCAAAATCCTCCCATGCCCGAGTTTTTGCCTCAGCGACCATCCGAGCCGCACTCCGCTTGGCCTGCCGTACCTATCAGCTGCTTCCGGAGTCCCACAGTCCAAAAAGGCGCGATAGGACTCCTTCTTCAGCTTGACAGCATCCCTCACCAGTAGGTTCGAGGGTTGCCGCTGCGACAGGCACCGACTACCTTGCGGCCACAACTACGGTCAGCCGCTTCGACAATGGAGGCACGGAACATGGCCCATTCTGACTCAATGTCTGCCGCCTCCCCCGGGACGTGTTTGAAGTTCTGCTGGAGGTGAGAGTTTATACCCCTTCTGACAGGAGACTCCGCCAGACATTCCCAGCAGACCCTCACAACACGTTTGGGCCTGCCAGGTCTGTCCGGCGTCCTCCCCCACCACCGGAGCCGACTCACCACCAGGTAGTGGTCGGTGGATAGCTCCGCCCCTCTCTTCACCCGAGTGTCCAAAACCTGCGGCCGCAGGTCAGGTGAAACGACAACCAGGTCGATCATCGAGCTGCGGCCTAGGGTGTCTTGGTGCAAAGTGCACACATGAACACCCTTATGCTTGAACATGGTGTTTGTTATGGACAATCCATGACGAGCACAGAAGTCCAACAACAAAACACCGCTCGGGTTCAGATCGGGGGGGCCATACCGCCCAACCACGCCTCTCCAGGTCTCACTGTCACTACCCACGTGAGCGTTGAAATCCCCCAGCAGAATGAGGGAGTCCCCACAAGGAGCACTCTCCAGCACCCCCTCCAAGGACTCCAAGAAGGGTGGGTAATCTGAGCTACTATTCGGTGGATAAGCACAAACAATAGTCAGAACCCGTCCCCCCACCCATAGGTGGAGGGAGGCTATCCTCTCATTCACTGGGGTAAACCCCAACGTATATCCACACAGTGGATACGGAAAATATTCAGACCGCTCTAAATTGTTCACTCTTTGTGTCATTGCAGACATTTGCTAAAATCAAGAGAGTTCATTTTAATTCTTATTAAATGTACATTTTTGACTTTAAAAAAACCCCTGAAATATAGAAATTTGGGAAAATGTATTATTCATTGGAGTCCAGGGGTGTTTAATTAAAACGAATGGACTTGATTAAGAAAGGTACACACCTGTCCATATAAGACCTTACACCTCAAAGTGCATGTCAGAACAAATGACAATTGTAAGGTTGAAGAAACTGTCCAAAGAGCTCAGAGAAAGAATCGTGGCAAGGAACTGATGCGCCCAAAGTTACAAACGAATGTCTGCAGCACTCAAGGTTCCTACAATCACACTGGCCTCTATGACCTTCAAATAGAAAACGTTTGGCACGACCAGGGGTCTCATTTATAAACATTGCGTACGCACAAAACGGGGCCTGAAACTTGCATACGCCACTTTCAAAACAAAAGTTGTGATTTATAAAAAACAGACTTGACGGGAAAATGTGCGCACCTGTACGCCAACTCTGACCCGTGCGTACGGACATTTTGGAGACAGGGGGGAATCAACGACGCAGTTGGTGAGGTGGTGAACTGCACCCAGACTGCATATTACTACTCTCAGACATATCATTTCACCTCACACCAAACTATTTTACTTAATTATGGATTCATGTTATTATAAACATCCAAGCCAGCAATGATATCTATCTTCTAAAAACATTTTTCAATATTAAAATAGATACATAAAATTTATCTCAAAACCTTAAACTCAGATAAAAGGGCCGGGACTTTGTGCCAATTAATAAATTGAATCATCTACCGTCCCTGAGCGTAATAATGCCTGCAGTCTTGGATGGGATCATTAAGATGAGCCGGCAATACATCACATTTCCATACACTGTGGGGGAGCAGGTCGAAATTAAGACGCAATTTGCTACAATGTCCGGTTTCCCAAACATAATCGGCGCAATTGACTGCACCCATATTACTACAAGGGCCCCGTCCGAGGAAATTCCCCTCCCTCCTGGCCTACCACCTCCCCAGCATGAGAACCCCAACCCACAGTCGCCTCCTCCTCGACAGGAAGCCTTCACCCAGGGAGCAAGGATCGGCCAGGATGTAAAAAAAATTTCTTGTATAATTTAAGGTACCAATGGCTGTCACTAGACGCTGGGCAACCTCATCTTCCTCAGCCTCCTAATCCTCGCCCCCCAAGAGCTGAAAAGACACGGCATATTAGTCTGTCTCCTTAAAATATGCTAAAATTTAGTGTCAGCTCGGGTGTACCCGTACCCCCTCCAGTAGTAGACCCACTCTGGCGGTGAGAGGCAAGTTTTGTTTTTTTTGACTTTGAAGTCCGAACACTTTTTTTTTTGTGTACCGTGCTGTGAGTTGCACTGACAGTCTGCACTGCATACGCCACATGCTGCCACTCGCACTTCTTCCTTTTATTTGTGAAACCACTGCTGTGTCCACCACATAAAATGTCTCTTCTAGCCTCCACTTCACCCACTAGCACTTCAATCAACATCTCCGTAAAGTTTCTCTTCTTGTTTTTCCTTTGTTGTTGCCATATTTCCCCTCTTCTTCATATGCATCAATATTCATGTCCTGCTTTGCATTGACGTTTTATAGCCAGATTTGGGCGTGTTCAGGGCGGGATATGAGCCAAATTCACGTGCGCAAACTTCCAAGAAGACTGTGATTTATAAAGGGGAAATTGCTTACACCTGTGCGTAGGCATGGTTTTAAAAATCAGAAATCTTTTTGGCGTACGCAAACTTTTTGTTTTGGTCGTACGTACACTTGTAGTAGGGATTCTACGCAATGTTTTATAAATGAGACCCCAGACCTTTTCCTAGACCTGGCCCTCCAGCCAAACTGAGCACTCATGAGAGAAGAGGCTTGGTGAGAGAGTTATAGAAGATCACTGTGGCTGAGCTCCAGAGTAGGGAGATGGGAGAAAGTTCCACCAAGTCAACTATCACTGCAGCCCTCCAACAGTCGGGTCTTTATGGCAGAGTGGCCCGACGGAAGCCTCTCCTCACAGCAAGACATTTGAAAGCCCACAGAGAATTTGCCAAAAAAAAAGAAAAGTGAAGGACTTCCAGACTATGAGAAATAAGATTCTCTATGCTGATGAGACCAAGATCGAACTTTTTGGCGTTAATTCAAAGTGGTTTGTGTGGAGGAAACTAGGCACTGCTCAAAACTTGCCCAATACAATCCCCACAGTTAAACATGGTGGTGAAAGCATCATGTTGTGGGGGAGATTTTCAGCTGCAGGGACAGTACATTTGGTTGCAATTGTTGGAAAGATTAATGTGCAAAGTACAGAGATATCCTGAAAGAAAACCTCTTCCAGAGTGCTCAGGACCAGACTAGGCTAACTGTTCACATTTCAACAGGACAATGGCCCTAAGCACACAGATAAAATAAAAGGACAATGACTTCACAACTCTGTAATCCATTCTTGACTGGCCCAGCTAGAGCCCTGACCTAAATCCAATCAAGCATTTCCAGAGAGACGTGAAAATGACCGTCCAGCAATGTTCACCATCCAACCTGACGGAACTGGAGAGGATCCCCAAATCCAGGTGTGACAAACTTGTTGCATAATTCTCAAGAATACTCATGGCTGTACTAGCTCAAAAGGGTGTTTCTACTCAATATTGAGCAAAGGGTCCAAATATCTATGACCAAGTGATATTTCAGTTTCTTTTTTAATAGATTTGTAAAGATTTCTACATTTCCCGTTTTCTTCTGTTAAGATTGGATGCTCAGTGTACATTAGAAAGAAATAAAATAAATAAAGCTTTTTTGAATATGGCCTGTACTTCCTGTACTTGTTTTGCATTTTATAAAGTCCGGATTATGCTATATTCAGTCATTCATCCATTAATGCACACACACACACACATATATATATAGTACAAACCAAACATTTGGGCACACCTTCTCATTCAAAAAATTTTCTTTATTTTTATGATTCACACTGAAGGCATCAAAACTATGAATTAACACATGTGGAATTACATACTTAACAAAAACGTGTGAATCAACTGAAAATATGTCATATTTTTGGTTCTTCAAAGTAGCCACCTTTTGCTTTGATTACCACTTTGCACACTCTTGGCATTCTCTTGATGAGCTTCAAGAGGTAGTCACCTGAAATGGTCTTCCAACAGTCTTGAAGGAGTTCCCAGAGATGCTTAGCACTTGTTGGCCCTTTTGCCTTCACTCTGCGGTCGAGCTCACTCCAAACCATCTTGATTGGGTTCAGGTCCAGTGACTGTGGAGGCCAGGTCATCTGGTGCAGCACCCCATCACTCTCTTTCATGGTAAAATAGCCCTCTCACAGCCTGGAGGTGTGTTTGGGGTCATTGTCCTTTTGAAAAATAAATGATGATCCAACTATACGCAAACCGGATGGAATAGCATGCTGCTGCAAGGCAAGGCATGGCAAGTTTATTTGTATAGCACAATTTATACACAAGGCAATTCAAAGTGCTTCACAGTTAAGATGCTGTGGTAGTCATTCTGATTCAGTATGCCTTCAATTTTTAATAAATCTCCAACAGTGTCACCAGCAAAGCACCCCCACACCATCGCACCTCCTCCTCCATGCTTCACAGTGAGAACCTGGCATGTAGAGTCCATCCGTTCACCTTTTTCTGCGTCACACAAAGACACGGTGGTTGGAACCAAAGATCTCAAATTTGGACTCATAAGACCAAAGCACATATTTCCACTGGTCTAATGTCCGTTCCTTGTGTTCTTTAGCCCAAACAAGTCTCTTCTGCTTGTTGCCTGTCCTTAGCAGTAGTTTCCTAGCAGCTATTCTACCATGAAGGACTGATTCACACAGTCTCCTCTTAACGGTTGTTCTAGAGATGTGTCTGCTGCTAGAACTCTGTGGGGCATTGACCTGGTCTCTAATCTGAGCTGCTGTTAACCTGCGATTTCTGAGGCTGGTGACTCGGATGAACTTATCCTCCGCAGCAATGGTGACTTTTGGTCTTCCTTTTCTGGAGCCCTCATGTGACCCACTTTCTTTGTAGCGCTTGATGGTTTTTGTGACTGCACGTGGGGACACTTTCAAAGTTTTCCCAATTTTTCGGACTGACTAACTTAATTTCTTATAGTAGTGATGGCCATTCGTTTTTCTTTACTTAGCTGCTTTTTTCTTGCCATAATACTAATTCTAACAGTTTATTCAGTAGGACTATCAGTTGTGTATCCACCTGACTTCTGTACAACACAACTGATGGTCCCAAACCCATTTTTAAGGCAAGAAATCCCACGTATTGAACCTGACAGGTCACATCTGTGAAGTGAAAACCATTTCAGGTGACAACCTCTTGAAGCTCTTCAAGAAAATGTAGAGTGTGCGCAAAGCAGTAATCTGAGCAAAAGATGACTACTTTTCAGTGGTTTTACACTTTTATATTAAGTATAAAATTTCACATGTGTTAATTAATAGTTTTGATGCCCTCAGTGTGAATCTACAATGTCAATAGTCATGAAATGAAAGGAAACTCATTGAATGAGAAGGTGTGTCCAAACATTTGGTCTGTACTGTATGTGTATATATATATATATATATATATATATATATATATATATATATATATATACTGTATATATACAGTATATATATATATATATACTGTGTATATATATATATATATATATATATATATATATATATATATATATTTATTTATTTTCACCACAGCACTGAAACATAAAACATTTTTGCTATGGTGGGGTTATCATGTGTCTTCTTAACATTCCAAATATACCCCAAATGTTTTCTGTTAGAAACATGCTCTAGCATTCCTTTAGCCTGTGTCTTTTACATGAACTGTAATAACAGAGTCTTCTGTACCTTATTCGACTGCTGAAATATTTATTGCTGCTTCCCTAAATATGAGCTTGTTGATGTTAAGCAAGCTTTGCTAAGTCAACTGTTTGTGATGCTAAAGTGTTTCAGCTGAATGTTATCATTTATTGATAGAGAAACGTCGCTACTAATTCCTGTTGCTACTAAATTAATCATTTAAACTCAGTATTGTCTTAGGTCATGTGGTGAATTGACCTAGTTGTTAAAATAAGTATTGTCCAACAGGTCCCGGACAAGTCAATACCCATCAAAGTCCCATGTCCTGATAAAGAGATGTGAATGATTAGGAGACCAGACCAATGAGGATGGATCATTACTTGTCCTTTTAGGAAATCCCTGTTGCCTTCTCTTCTGTCTTTCATTGACAACTGGGAATTTCCAGCTTCCAGCAGCAAAAGATTGAATTAAAGTGACATTGGGGTGGAGATGAAAGCTTGTTTGGTTAGATAATTTTGGTATGGGCCTGGGGCAGCATCCTGTTCATCTATGTGATATTATTAGACCTCAGTAGCCCAAACAAGAGAGATTTTTGCTTTTTGAGCTCCTTTTCTCCTTTGACTACCACATTCAGTATTTTAAGCCCTGCAATTATTTATGTACAGTCCTGTAGATCCTTTAAACTCCACATGTATTTGTATGTTTTATTACTTTTATTAGTGATCATTGTTATGTTGTTGTTTTTTTTCCAGATGGCTAGATGTGCCGAAGAGAAAGAGGAAAAACAGCCAATGCTCCATGAAGAGCATGTCTGGTAAGGATTATACATCTCTTCCCTCACCCGGCTCATGTTGTCACCTCCAAACAGCAAAATGAGAACAATTCAAATCAGGTTTCCACTGAGATGTTTAGGCTTAAGACCTGTAGGAGGATTTAGCCAATGATCAACGTGACGCCTTACTCCACAGATGGCTTGCCTAAGTGCTGAGCGGTTTCCTATTTTGCATTAAAGTTATAATCCCCTCCTCATCAGTTTATATTTCTATACAGAGGCTTTGTCGAATAGAGTCAGCTACCTAGGTGTAATCTGCTAAGCATAGCTGGTGATGGGGCTATGAAAACTCAAAGCTTAAGGGCAGAACCACTAATTGTAAAGTAGGGGTGTTAAAGTAGATGTATACTTTCACATTCACATTTTTTCGGTACTAACAGCTGGAGATGTTTTGATGTTTTTTGTTGTTTTTTTTGGATTCAATCAATAGGAAACCTGCTTATGTCTTTTATTTTGAAACGTTCGGGTATTTTACTTTTCACGGACACCTGATTGCCTGATTGGCCCGAACTAAACTGCTGACGTTGAGGTATTTTAGAAGCGTGACGTGTAAAAAATGGAACTGCCTCATAAATTTAGGAGAGGGCCGCAACACAACGCCTGTGGGACAGGTTTCAGTTACCGCTGCTTCGCACCCAGTGGAAACTGTGCCGTTGACTTTAATGGCGGCTATATTACACTTTAGGGGTGTGAGGAAAAATCGATTCACATCTGAATCTCGATTCCTATTTAACAAGATTCAGAATCGAAATCCGAAATGTTTGAGAATCGATTCTCAAAAAATATGTTTTCTGAACCTTTTTACATTTTCACTTCGCATAGTGTTTGTCATGCAACGGCCACCGTCGCATTGACAGGTCTGATGCGCCGTTAGCTAGCTATCGCTAGCTGCTAGCGCTAGCTATCGCTAGCTGTTAGCGCTAGCTAGCTGTAGCTGCTAGGCTAAAGCTTCAGCATGAAAGACCAAAGAGAAATCCAGCGCGACCCGTCTTTGCTGAAGGTAGGCAAGGCAAGGCAATTCAATTTTATTTGTATAGCACACGTTCAACACAAGGCAATTCAAGGTGCTTTACATGATTCAGTGATAATGAAACTACATGATTACAAACAAAACATATAAGTTTAACAGTAACCAATCAGTAAGAAAAGATAATGTAAGGAACAAATGTATGTAATTAATACACAATCACTTAAAAAAGAAATAAAAAGTAAGAATAGAATTTAAACCACAACAATAAAAAATTATTTAAGGAACACATTTATGCAATTAAAAAAGATTAAAACAGATAAAACACAATCGGGTAAACAAAACAAAAAGTGATCAGGAAGCGCAATTTAAGATTCAAATGCAGCTCTGAATAGTAGAGTTTTTATCTTTGATTTAAAAGAGCCTAGCGATTCAGCGTTTTTGCATTCGTCTGGAAGTTTATTCCATATTTGTGGAGCATAGAAGCTGAAAGCTGCCTCTCCCTGTTTAGTTCTGATTCTAGGGACGATTAGTAGGCTAGAGTTGGAGGACCTGAGTGGTCTGCTGGGTTGATATAGTGACAGCATATCTTCAATGTACTTTGGTGCTAAACCGTTCAATGATTTATAAACAAGTAGGAGTATTTTAAAGTCTATCCTCTGAGCTACAGTGAGCCAATGTAAGGACTTTAGAACTGGGGTGATGTGTTCTACTTTCCTGGTTCTAGTGAGAACACGAGCAGCAGCGTTCTAAATCAGCTGTCTGATATATTTTTTAGGTAGACCTGTGAGGACGCTGTTGCAGTAATCAATCCGACTAAAGATAAACGCATGGATCAGTTTTTCATGGTCCTTCTGTGACATCAGTCCTTTAATCCTAGAAATGTTCCTCAGGTGATAGAAAGCTGACCTTTTCTATTGCCTTTATGTGACCCTGGAGGTTCAGGTATGAGTCCATTATTACACCTAGATTACGAGCCTGATGAGTCGTTTTTAGTTGTATTAGCTGAAGCTGTGTGCTGACTTTGGATCGTTTCTCCTTAGGTCCAAAAATAATTACTTCTGTTTTGTTTCTGTTTAGCTGGAGAAAGTTATGGGACATCCAGTCGTTGATTTGTTCAATGCATTTATTCAAGGTCTGGATAGAATCAAAGTCACCTAGTGATAATGTAATGTATAGCTGTGTATCGTCTGCATAGTTATGGTAGCTAATCTGATTGGCTTCTATAATCTTGGTTAGTGGGAGCATATAAATATTGAACAGGAGGGGGCCCAGGATGGAGCCCTGGGGGACCCCATATATGATGGACACAAAGAACTTCCTATTTTTGAGGTAAGATTCAAACCATTGAAGAGCTGTACCAGTGAGTCCGACCCAGCTTTCTAATCGTTCCAGTAATATTGTATGATCAGCGGTGTCAAACGCTGCACTGAGGTCCAACAGAACCAACACTGTAGTTTTACCGCTGTCTGTATTTATGCGGATGTCACTGAAAACTTTGACGAGGGCAGTCTCAGTGCCGTGATGAGCATGGAAACCAGATTGAAAATTATCTAAGGAGTTGTTCGTTGTTAGGAATGTGTTCAACTGTTGAAATACAACTTTTTCAATAATCTTACTGATGAATGGGAGATTAGAGATTGGCCTATAATTCTGCATCAAGGTATTGTCTAGCTTGTTTTTCTTTAATAGGGGTTTGATAACTGCTGTTTTGAGAGCCTGGGGGAAGACTCCTGACTGGAAGGATGTGTTAACTATTTTCATCAGATCCGACTTAATGACAGGGAGAACTTTCTTTAAAAAAATTGTGGGTAAGATATCGAGGCAGCAAACGGAGGAGTTCAGTTGTTTAATAATTTCATCAAGATGTGATTGATTCAGTTTTTTGAAATCAGACATCTTATCTGCATTATTTTTAAGTGGGAATGATAATGTTGGTAGGTTGGTTGCTGCTTTACAGATTGATATTCTAATTTCTAGAATCTTTACAGTGAAGAAGTTGGCAAATTCAGTACAAGCCCTAGTGGAGTATAGCTCAGGAGCTGCTGTCACTGGGGGATTGGTTAGTCTTTCAACTGTTGCGAATAAGGTCCGAGCATTATTAATGTTTTTGTTAATGATTTCAGAGAAGAATGATTCCCTTGCAGTTTTCAAGGTTACGTTATATTTGTTCAACCTGTTTTTGTAGATCTCATAGTGAACCTTGAGTTGAGTTTTCCTCCATTTTCTTTTGGCCTGATGGCACTCCCTTTTTCCGCTGTGTACTAGAGGGTTGCTGCATGGTCCATGGAGACTTGTATCTACCTGAGACTACTTTTACTTTAATTGGAGCAATGGCATTAACTATGTCTGAGATTCTAGAGAAAAAGTTATCTACCAGGTTGTTAACAGAGTGTGTGTTGGGTAGTGTGGGTGGTGGGTCTTGGGGGGGTGAGGTAGAGCAGTAAATTTGTTTAAAGATTTCAGCAGAGCTGTCAACAAGAGGTCGTTTTCTTACTATGGTGTCATTTTGATTAGATAGTTTAGCCAGGATAATGCTTTCAAAGAAGATGCAGAAGTGGTCAGATAATGCAACATCCAATAAGGAGATGTTAGAGATTTTTAGTCCTTTGCTAATGATTACGTCTAAGGTGTGACCTTGTTTGTGTGTCGGCTGTTTGACATGCTGGGTTAGACCAAAGCTTAGGAGAGTATAACTTAGTATTTTAGTCTGTCTATCCTGGGGGTTGTCGGTATGAATGTTCAGATCCCCCACAATAATTAGTTTGTTATATTCAATACATATTAAAGAAAGAAGGTCATTGAGATCGTTAAGAAAGTTTGAGCTCGCTTTGGGTGGTTTGAACATATTTAATACTAAGACCTTGTTTGGTTCTTTTATCTCTGTAGCAAGGTATTCGAAGGAGTGAAATGTACCCAGAAGTATCTTTTTAAAGTTCAGTGTATTTTAGTTCCCAGACCGCCGCCCTCCTTTGTTGCCTGTTTTCATTTAGAAAGCTGTAGTTAGGTGGTGTGGCTTCTAGCACTAAGGTTCTTTCATTATTTGCATCCTACCAAGTTTCAGACAAAAACATAGCCTTTACATTGTGATTGGTAAATGTTTGGGCCGTCTAAAAGGTCTTCTCCATGCTAATGACACCCTTGGCTAAAGTTTTTATTTTTATTTTTATAAATCTTCAAGTATATTAGAGCGATCTTTCTTTATAAGCTACAAAACATCCAGCAGCGCTTCACAGCTGTGGCGCTTTCAAGGAAGTCCGAAATATATGCTGAGTTCAATAATGTTAGGACTTTTAAAATTTCTAACAAAAACACTGAAAATAAAAACATAAGCCATAAATTTCTGTTTAATGATGGTTGATAACCAACATCTGGTGCATACTAAATATTTTCAATGTATTTTGTACTACGTACCAAAGAACAAACAAAATACAGTTTTTTTTTCTTCTTAAAATATATCAGCATTTTTTTTTCAAGACTAGAAATTTTGTTTAAAAGGTCTTGGACGTCCAGTTGCAATTTCATGTCTTGTTACTTTTGAACTAGGTCCCTTCTCTCAACATAGATTGTAAAATCCATTTTGTGTTGATGACCTATTACATTCATGGCTCACTTCATCGCAGACACTTGGCAGATCAAGTTGTGTTGTATTACAAGCACAAATGATGAATCAAAGAGTATTGATTAAGAAAAAAAAAATTGATTTGAATCGAGAATTGTTTCTGAATCGAGAATCGTTTCTGAATCGAATCATCACCCCAAGAATCGGAATCGAATTGAATCGTGAGATGTTGTAAGATTCCCAACCCTATTACACTTCACTGGCATTATGCGCCGCATTTGTGTCCGGATGAGGAGGACTAATTAAGAATTTAATACCCCAAATACATAGAGAACTGTGATTTGTGTGTACTGTTACAAAACCACTGTGAATTATTGTAACTTTTATCATATGCAAATTTAATTGATACATGTTCTAATATGATTGTACCAATGAATTGTCAGAAAGCTACGGAGCTCGGCAGGTGTCAGGTGCAGAAATAATTTTTGAGGGGTAAGAATCTATGCCCTCGGTTTACTAAACCTTGCCCACGAATTACGAATCCGTACCCTCAATTTATCAAACTGTGACTGTCTGGGGGGTCCTGTTCACTTGATAATATTCCGTGGTTTCTGTTGGAAAGTAAAGTACTACCTTGGCAGAGTGGTTAACATACAGGACTGGCACCTCGTACATTGTGGTTCGAGTCCTGGTCTGCAGGAAATGTGGCTATGAACATAACCGTTGTTAAAACCAGGGACATTTTCCCGGCATTTATGAATTATAGTTTTGTCCCCACCACATAAAAACCAGATGTGGAATTTTTTAACACTGTAGGTCTAACATCCACTTATGCTCCCATTGCTATTTTCATATAATCAATATACAAACTGATATTCCACTATCTTAAACAAGTTCTTTATGTGCGAATATTTAGCATTCTTAGCAGAGATTCATGTTACGTCCAATAAAGACTTGCATTCAAAGTGAGCACTGTATCGACAAGTAACTGTGTTGAGGTGAGTTAACCAACTCATATCTCTTTGATGAAAGGTGTTTATGCTCTGCCCCCTGCTCCATGCATCTATGCAGATAGCGCAGGACTGTGCTTGTATTCCAGTGGGCAAGTTGGGCATACACTTTGGCCAATTTCTAGGCCGTTTTTCTGACATGCAATACATGTGCATGGACCCTGCCAGGCTGCATAGGTGGCTACAAAACTGTTATTTATACACTTGTTAGTTATATGTAAGTATTTAACATAAATCAACCAGTAACTAAAAGCTGTATACCACTGTATTTAAAATAATTAACTGAAAATGTTTTCAAATCCATCTAAATCCATGCTGTGTAAATAGGCAGAGATGGTCAGTTAAAGTGAGTGTTGCATGCACACATCATCCCTTTAAATATATCTGTTACACTGAGGCTCATGGCTTTTTGGTCTCCATCAGAATTATACCAGATCATTTTTACAGCAATAGCAACAAAGTTCATTAATTATTATTATATGTAAAAACACTGTAACTGAGATGCACTTCTCAGGGATTTTGTGGCCAATTTATGAATGTTTTTTTTGTTTTTTTTCATAGTTTCAAAGTATTCTAATTTCCTTTCAGAACTATACAAAACAGATTAGCTTTTTTCAGCCTATTTTAACCATGAGCAGTCATTAATGTATGATATAGAATTAGATAAGAGAGAAGTTGCAGTAAATTAGTTATTTCTGTGTTAATCATTTAAGACAGGGGTGCCCAAATTGGGGCCCGCGGGCCAAAGTTGGCCACCTAAGCCATTTAATTTGGCCCACCAGGGTATGCTCTAGATCTAGATCTTATATTATCATTAAACTTACATCAGTCAGTCAACGTGACCTGCATTAGGATAATTCTACTCCTGACACCACTATAGATAAGTAGACCCAACAAATATATACTGGGCTTATACTGTCCTTATTCATGGTCCTTATATTATATTTGAAATGTCAAAAAATTAAGTTCAAAATTGAAATACAAGCAACTAGAACAGGCACATAGAGTAGATTTGTGCACATATTTACATTTGCACACATTATAAGACAATACACATTTAAACATTTCAAAAATTTGGGCTGCACGGTGGTACACTGTTACCTTGCAGCAAGAATGTTGTGGGTTCATAACCTGGCCCAGGGTCTTCTGACATCTTGTAGATTGTAGCTGGATGTTGTGCGATGAGGCCTAGGGTCTTTCTGCATGGAGTTTGCATGTTCTCCCCGTATATGCGTGGGTTCCCTCTGGGTACTTCCTCCCATACTTCCTCCCTGGCTTCCTCCCACAGTCCAAAAACATGACTGTCAGGTTAATTGGTCTCTCTAAATTGTCCTTAGGTGTGAGTGTGTGCGTGCTTTTGTTTGTTCTGTCTGTCTCTGTGTTGCCCTGTGATAAACTTTGGACAACCTTGATTTAAAAGGTGAAATTCTAAGCTCTCTTTAGCATCCTATATAAAAGATTACCATCACTAGCATTACAAGAGCATCTAGACTCTTAGGCCACGTCCACACTAAGCCGGATAACGCCTTAAACGTATAAGTATTTAGTCCACACCCCCCTATCATCCACACTAAGGCGGCTTTGTTTGTGGTCTGTGGCCGGATAAGTATTAGCCGGGTAAGAGAGCCGTCTAACTGTTATCTCAACGGCTAAATGAGCACGTCTGGACGCAACTTATCCGGTCCCCGGCTAAATCAGAGCAGCGACGTTGATTAAATGCTGCGTCCTACGTTGATGACAACAGCAACGCGACACCAGATAATGACAACAGCAAAGATGGAGACGAGTCTCGCTATGCTACTGCTTCTTTTGCAAATCCAGACGTTTGCAAAGTTAACCCTAACCTACTTGCGGATGAGAAGGCGACACAGGAGGCCACACAGGAGGTCACACAGGAGGCGATCCAGGAGGCACCGACAGTGACGTAGATTATACGTGTCAATCTGTGTTCTTTTCGTTTTTCCCCGCGAATGCCCAGTATATGCATAGGTCGGCATTGGATTGCGCAATCATGGGACCTTAAACGGGATCAAAGGAGTACAGGATCACATTTATGAGAGAAGATTGAGAGCTAAAGACTATTTCAGGTATCCTTGAAGTCTAAACCTCGTAAGCTTGCATGACAACGGCCCTCTGTGCCAAAAGAATGCTGTTCATGTGTATGTTGATGATGACTCATCGCAATCTGCTGGGATTCCTTACATAGAAAACTTTTAACTGATTGGAATGTTTCTATAATTGTATTGAAATGACTTTTGTTGTAAAGTGCCTTGAGATGACATTTGTTGTTAATTGGCATTATATAAATAAAAGTGAATTGAATTGAATTTTCAATCCTGTATCAAAGTCACTTTGGGCCCCTGTATATAGGTGCTTCACAGAGGCCCCTGTGATGATGCTCACTCAGTACCCTCTCCCTTTACTTCTCGCCTCCTCATCCTCAATCTCACTGTTACCCTCTTGGTTTAAACCTTCCTCACCATCCACGTGTTCCTCCCTCACTTGCACTCTTTAACCCCTTGTCCCATCCCATATCACCCTGCAACCTCCTCCTCTCCTATAGCTCTTAGTGTCTCTGTTCCAGGGTACATCCCCAGCTACCTCGAGAAAGATGAGCCATGCGTGGTGTGTGGGGACAAGGCCACCGGCTACCACTACCGCTGTATAACCTGTGAAGGCTGTAAGGTACAGTTGAAATTTCTAAAGTTAAAGGGTGTATAATATCAATGCTTTGCAAAAGACTTTATACGGTTTGAACTTTTTCACGTCTTGTTAAAGCCTCAAACGTCAATGTATTTTTTGACACTTTATTTGCTTTTTAAAAATCTGAAAAGTCAGACATCCATTTAGTCCAATCTAAATCGGTCATTTTCCTTGTCTTAGACCACCTTTGCACTTTAAATACTTTTTTGTTATCTGAAACAAACTTTAGACCACTGTAAAGCTCTTGAAACACTGACTTCCTAAAAATCAAGGCTAAAATTCCCCATCTCATCAGAGGTGCCTTTGATCAACTGATTAATAATAGCTCGAATATCATAACAGTAGTATATTGTAATGTTCTTTCTGTTTTCAATGTTGTTTTCTTTTTTCATTGCTGTTTTATTGCTTCTTTAAGTTTCCCCTAATCAACCAAAGCACCTTGAATTTCCTTGTTGTGGAAAGTGATCTTTGAAAATGTATAGGGTGATGTCAGGTTATTTGGCCATCAGGTAAAATAAGCCACTTAAGGTTTGAGCCTCCTAGTATTTTAATTTTTTGCTGACAATGGTCACAAAAGATTTCAAACTTTTGGCAGAACTGTACTTAAAAACAAAGAGTGGATTTGATTGGTCTTTAGTTGCTGTATTGGATGGGGCGATGCTTCAAAACCAGTTTTGTGGAAAGAACTGAGCGGAAAGTGGTCTGGCAGATCCTTTTTCTTAAAATTGATAAGGTTGATATAAAAGTAAAGAAACAGATTTGATTTTAAAAAAAAGTAATCAATACTAAATGGTGTGATTACTTTCACCTGGATAAACTGTTTTTTCATTGTTTTGCTAACTTTTATTAAAGAGAAAGCATTTCTTCGGGGTGGTTCAAATTATCTTAACGGACTGTGGTAAATCGGACCACCCATCTCAGCCTAAATGAGCCACCTCACAATTGGATTTTGATGGTTCCTTTAGGCAAACAACAGTTAATCTATGAATATATGTCAAATGATATACTAGATACATTTAACATATTATTTCCAATTGTGTAGATCCAGTGGCAACATCATGCTGTGGGCTGTTTTTACTGCCTGTGATGACATCTAGCTTCAGATGTTTTTTCTTTTCTTTTTTCACTGCCTGTTACAGCACCATGCGGTGGGATGTTGGTAAATGAAAGATTCATTCATCATACTGCAGTGGTATCTGAGGTGCGAATCTTACATTCTTGGATACCAAGTTGGAAAGATCTGAAGAAATAAGTCAGTTTTGAATATGTTAGCAATGAAGAAATTGTGTCCTGTTCACACCACAGGTTAAACAATTACGCTCATCTTGTGTTACATTTATTGACTTAAGTCATCTGGCTAAACAAGAGAGGACCGTCATGAAGAAAGCTAAACCTCCATCGTTTGTCTCACAAGTGAGGAACATTTGGGCTAAAGTTCTACTAAAGCAAACAAGCTAAAAGAGAATGAAAAGACTGAACTAAGCAAACATGTAAGGTAGTTTATGGAGACCAAAGTGACCAAAGCCCACTGAGGAATGGATCAGTGGTGGGAATGGTAGAGTCTGGTTCCATGAGACTTTGAGAAGGAAATATGCATCTGTGAAGGTGGTGGTCTTTTTAAAAATAGAATACAGGAAATGGAATGGAACATTCATTGTTATGAAAAAGTCACAATAATTAATTCTGGTTGTTTTTTTATGTCAGTGTTGCTATTCGTGGATTATTAGATTGACACTTAAATTTGTTCTGCTTTTTAAAATTTAATCAGAAATGACTGGTTTTCTTTGGATTTTAAATGGCTAATTTTAACGGAAGAGTGGCTCAGTATGGCTGAAGGGGTGGCCCACTTTACCTGAACTCTGCTCAGGTAAAAATATGTGCAACAACTGATGTTTGAAAATCTATAGGAACTGAAAAATTATAATTTATTTAATCAAGTCAACTGTCAGTCAACATGTCGAAAACAAACCATAGTAACAACAGAAACACAATTCAGCCAGTGTTTTTTGCAGTTTACCAGGTGATTTACAAAAAGTGGCCCAATGCACCTGATGTCACCCTACAAATATGTACAAATATGCTTTTACCTGAACCAACTCATTATAGCTCTGGCATTATGTTTGGTGTTGTGCTACTGGAACTGCAGCCTCTAATTGGTTTTGGTTATTGGATTTCTCTGCGCTCATCTACTTGTCCCTGCCCCTGCTAAAATAAGATAGTCCCCGCAATGTGATACTGCTACCACCTTGTTTCACACAGAAAAGTATGATATTCAAGCAGTGTTGGGAGTAATGCATTACAAAAGTAATGAGTTACAGGAATAAATTACTTTTTTCAGTAACTGAGTAACGTAATGCATTACTTACAAAATATAAAGCAATATATTACTAGTTACAATTTTATTAACTCAAGTTACAAATGCATTTTAAATTGTTTTTCTGGCCAACTAATGCAACAGACCAAATCAAGTTGGATACGGTAGAAGAAGATTCAACATCCACTTCCTGTTGCTCAAAACTAAAACATCAGAGAATTGGGACGGCTGAGGAAAAGATTGACTGTACATTTAAACAGTGGCATTATGCACATTGTTTTCCTAACTATCTATTGTAAGACTTCAGACATCGTAGTCTCATCTTTGTCAACCTTCTTTATGATGAGCACTTTCAGCACCTTCTTTTGATTAGATTTAACAAACATTACCATGAAATAGAAGGCATGCAAAGGAACTTGAGACTTAATTTTTATAAAAGTTTTAAAAATACTGTATTTGTGGTGTGACACTTGTGTAAAATGTAAATTGATAAGTTACGGTGGTTAGAAGTCGTGTTATGTATTAAAGGCATTTTGCCAAAAGTAACTTAAGGTAGTGTAACTCAGTTACATTTTTAAGAAAGTAATATGTAATGCAAACATATTACATGTTTGACATTGTAACTAGTGATGTAAAATATATTACAATTTATTTGTAACTTGGCCAACACTGTATTCAACCCAGTTCATGCCAGCAGATCAAACTTGTATTTGCTTGGCATTTAAAACACATTCATCCAGATTCCATCAAAAGCTCCCTCATAGAGAGATGTCGTACTTTAAAAAACAAAATTATTTGGCACAATTCTCTCATCTGAATAAAACTTTTTTAAAAGTACATGTTTGAAAAAAACTTTGATCCAGTAAGATATTCTAAATGAAAACATCTGTTTTTAAACTGTCTTTTATAAGTATTTTAATCGACATTTAGATTTATGATGAATTAAAAAGATTGAGTTACACTTTTGGCACAATCCGGATTCTGTAATTCTAGATCCTTGTTTTATCTATATGATTATTTGTCATTAGTGTTCAGTCCACGGTAGGAGAAATGTTAATAATTAAAATGGCTTATAAATCTGCTCATGTGTGATGGCACGATGTGGATTCTCTGTTCAGTTTGATTGAATATTCGGTAAAATTAATGAATATTAAAACTATGACTGAATAGTTAATTGTTATAATTTTTTAGATTGATGGGCTAAAATATATTGTGGCCGGATTTAGTTTGACCCACTCAATCAAAATGATCAACCACAAAAAAATGCAGTGAAACCTCTGGCCAAAGCTGATATGAAGTGAACGCTGCAGATTGTGGCATTAATAATTATCTGCTCATTCCATTTCTCTGACTGATGAATTATTTACTGTCTCTTTAAATCCCTCCTTACAGGGTTTCTTCCGCAGGACAATCCAGAAAAACCTCCATCCTTCTTACTCCTGTAAATATGAAGGGTGCTGCATCATTGACAAGATCACCCGCAACCAGTGCCAGCTGTGCAGATTCAAGAAGTGCATTTCTGTGGGCATGGCCATGGACTGTGAGTCAGCCTAAGCCTCTAGCTCCATGTCTCTAAAACTAAAACTGTACAGTTGGGTTGTAGTTAGCTGAAAGGGTCCTTCTGGTCCTATTAAATAGATGCTTTCAGAATACTTTAAAAAAAAGACGAACTGAGACTTTTTCCATGCGCTAAAAGTTTCAAAACTCTATATGAACTCCACCTAGCCATTAACCCCAACCATTCTGTCTGTTAGTGGTCCTGGATGAGAGCAAGCGTGTGGCCAAGCGGCGCCTCATCGAAGAGAACCGAGAGCGGAGGAAGAGAGAAGAGATTGTGCGGACGCTGCAGTTGAGACCGGAGCCAGACAGCGCGGAGTGGGAGCTGATCAGGATGGTGACCGAAGCCCACCAGCACACCAACGCCCAGGGCTCCAGCTGGAAACAGAAGCGCAAATTTCTGGTAAACTTTAACGTATATTGACACAGAAACTGTTTAAGACAAGACTAAAGTCAACCGAGAAAGACATCTTATCTAAATTTGTACAACTTGAAATCAGAAAACGCTTATACAGTATGGAAAACAGAAATTAAAAAAGAAAGTAGTGATTTATAAATTTACTTTGAGTTGTATTTAATTGCAGACATGAACAAAATAGTTCATGCTTTATCTGGTCAACTTCATTTTATTTTTAAATCTTCATCCTTTACTGTCATTCAGACCCACAACACATTCTAAAAAAACGTTGGGACAGGAGCAATATAGAGCGAGTAATCAGGTAAACAGGTGATTATTATTATGAATTGGTACAAAAGCAGCATCCAAAAAAGGTCTAGTCCTTTATAATAATAATAATGGGTCACATTTTTATAGCGCTTTTGAAGACAAAGCACTTTATAATTCCACTATTCATTTACTCTCACATTCACTCACTGGTTGAAGCAAGCTACAATTGTACTTTAGTGTGCCAAAAAGGAATAAATGTCCAGAAGTGCCTTCAACTTCTCTGGGCACGGAGGCATATAGGCCATGACATGGGAAACATGCATTTTGGAAGAAATGGACACCATGTGCTCCCGACCAAGGAAGAAAAGGATAATCCAGTCAGTTACCAGTAACAAGTCCAAAAGTAAGGTTTTTTAATTAGGGTTGTGTCAGTACCCTTGGCAAAAGTAACTTACACTTCTTTGTTGGCACCATTAGTGCTGAAAAGTACATAGAGATTTTTTTTTAGCCCAATTTGCTGCCTTCAAGACGACATATTTTCCAGTGACGCACATGCATATCTAAACAAGACAATGCAAAACTACATTCTAAACACATTCTAAACACAAGTCCTGGCTGCAGAGGAGGAAAGTAAAGGTACTTGACTGTCTTGCCTGCATTCCCAACCTGTCTCCAGTAGAGAATGTGTGTCACATTTTAGAGTGTAATATGCAATAATGAAGACCCCATACTGTTGTCCACCTTAAGACTTGTTTGCAGGAAGAATTGCAAAACAAACAAACAAACAAAAAACGCCTGAAGCACTTCACCATTTGGTGTCTTTAGTCCCTAAACGCCTTTTAAGTGTTCAATTCAGTTTCAATGCAGTTTATTTATATAGGGCCGTTTCACAACAGATGTCATCTCAAGGCACTTTACAAGAAGAGTTATTACAATACAATGTTTAGTGTAGAAATTAGAGAACCACAGAAGATTGCGTTGTGTAATTCTCAGTAATCCCTCACACTGAGCAAGCATGAAGCGACAGTGGAAAGGAAAAACTTCCTTTTAACAGGAAGAAACCTCCGGCAGAACCAGGCTCAGCACAATCGGTCATCTGCAGAGACCGTCTGGGTTTGGAGAATACAGAACAGAGATACAGAACAGAGATACAGAACAGAGACACAGAAAGAGCAACAGAACTGATGCAGAAGTTTGTTGCAGGACGTGGAGAACTTTCCGTTACTGCAATGCTATCTTAGTCAGGGTCGTCAAGCAGGGCGGGTCAGGAGCACCTACTTTACGAAGAGACTAAGAGAAAACAAGTTAGCGCTTGAACTGACAGCACATCATGCAGTTGGGGAGAAGTAGGAGAGAAAGTAGGAACAGACCCTAATAATGTCCTCCAACAGCCTAGCCTAAAGCAGCATAGCTACTAACATTAACCTGTCTCCTAGGTACTAGGAGACCTAGCTACTAACACTCTCTACCTGGCTTACATTAATCTATCTCTACCTAGCTACTCTACCTCTTCATATCTCTTCCTAGCTTTTGACACTCTACCTGGCTACTAACATTAACCTGTCTCTTCCTAGCTACCTTTCTTACCTGTCTCTAACTGCCTATTAACATATCTCTAACTTTAAGCTTTGTCAAAGAGGAAAGTTTTAAGCCTAGTTTTAAAGATATACAAATTGTCTGCTTCACGAACCCACCCTGGGAGCTGGTTCCATAGGAGGGGAGCCTGATAACTGAAAGATCTGCTACCCATTCTACTTTTAGAAATCCTAGGAACTACCAGTAAACCTGCAGTCTGAGAGCGAAGGGCCCTGCCAGGAACATATGGAACAATCAGGTCTCTTATGTATGATGGAGCTAGATTATTAAGAGCTTTATTTGTCAGAAGGAGGATCTTGAATTCTATTCTAGATCTCAATGGGAGCCAGTGAAGAGAAGCTAAAGCAGGGTAAATGTGATCTCTTCTTTTAATATTCATCAGGGGCCGTATTCACGAAGACTCTTATCTTACAGCTAGGTGTTACTCCTAACTCGGGCTAAAAGGTCTTACGTAGGAGTTGTTGTCTAAAACATATTCACAAATGCACTAAGAGCTGCTTTTACGTAGGACAAATCCCTAAACGTAAGCTAAAATTGACGTCCCGTTGCTATGGAAAACGTCATTTCCTATACACGAGAAAATAGACGGACAGAAGTGTGATTGGTTGTTGAATGACACGTGTGAAACCAGGAAATGGAAAACTTCAATATCGATAAAAGCATAATCATGAACAGCACAAATAGCAGAAATAATGGACGATGACATCTTTGTGTCACCCACGAGACTCACACTTTATACAACTTACACACTATAGGGTACTTACAGAGAGGGTAAAGTCTAAAAACGAAAAAACGTGAAATGCGTCATATTATGCGACAGACTGGCGTCCTATCCAGGGTGTACCCTGCTTACCACCTGCTGATAGCTGGGATAAGCTCCAGCCCCCCTCCGCCACTCCCCCTCCACACGACCCTGAATTGGATGAAAGCGGTATAGATAATGGATGGATGGAAGCATCATATTAAGGGAGTGATTGCAAGTAGGCTGGGATTACGAATAAGAAGAAAAGTGAGGCATGGGTGGAAATTAGCAGAAACATAAATGCATCTTATCCAGCGGTGTCTCGAACGGCAGAAGACTGTAAGAAGAGATGGTATTCTCTACAGTCCCAGTGTCAGACCTGCCAAACTTGAAGAAATGTTATGAGTACACCCCCCCCCCCCCCCATCCTATATTCTCCACCATTGACCGCCTAATAGTAAGAACCCTGTGAGATACCTACAGGGTAAAGTAAGGAAAATTCCATATAAAACACATTTCTGAAGCCTATTTTCTATTCTTAAACGGCTGTTCTTTTTTTCGTTTTAAACCAAGTCGAAAAGACAAGATAACAGCTCGGTATTATGTTTTTGTTTCCTCCAACCGAAGCGAAAAACGAAATACCGAGCTGTTATCTTGTTTTTTCGACTTTGTTTAAAACTGCCTAAACGTACACGGACCACGGTCCGGTCCCGACCCCATGTGGCCCGTTTTTCCATTTTTTATATTTGATTCGAGTCTAATATTTAAATATGAAAAACCAGGCAATATTTATTTTTGTGTGTTAGATTAAAAAACGAAAAACAAAACAATCTGTCAGTTTTTGATTTTTTGATTTTCGACAATTGAAAACAGGGCTTTCCATATAGACACAGAGTAGCCAGCTTAAGGGGGGTGGGGACTGACCATATAGTGTAAATGTAAGTAACAGCACAATATTCATGTGTATTTATTAACTTCGTTGTAAACACCAGAATATGTATACAAATAAAAAAAATACTCTTAAGTAAAAGACGTTTCCAACATAAATTATAAACTTAATGGTTTCATATCTCCATTCTGCTATTTAATCAACTTCACTGTTGTCACTATCTTCCCATTCAGGATCAGAGTCCATGCCCAACTCAAAATATTGCAGCAGCAACAATATAACACTTGTAGGTGTACATTAAAATGCCACCATTAAAATAAAAAAAATCTGAAAATGTTTTGATTTGAACAATGAATGTCCCTTTTAGGATGAATACAGAATCTTAATACTACTCTGAAGCACTTAAACTGAGCACTTTTCTTCTTTAAGAAGCCTTCCAGAGTCTGCTGATTGGATTTTCTTTTTGGTGGCATCTTTCTCACACCTCTGGGCAGGAAGAAACCATGAACAGGAGAAGATTACTAATACTTATTATTATTATTATTATTATTATTACAACTACTACTATTATGTGACTGGGAGCACTGCTTTGGCGGCTGCAGGCCCTTCAGTGACCGGATCAATAAAGTATATTTGAATTGAATAATAGGCAGGCTATATTATTTTCTCAGAGATTTGCTCAAATTTAATATTACTTTACTACTACTATTATCACTAGATTATTATAATCATTATACAAAACATAAAGTAGGAATAAAAACTGATTTGCACAGCTAAAAATAAAAATTAGGCAATATAAGCTGGCATAGTATGGCATAAACGGGCTTTCTGTGGTTGTAAATATCTTATTTTCAGTTCATGACACGTTTACAGTGCAGTGGTGGCTACAAAAATAAACAGCAAATAACTCTCCCCTATAAACAATCGAAAATACACTCTTACGAATCCGTTTTTTTTCACTAATTGAACGCTTGAAGGGAGGACTGAATTACCAAAATGAAGCTCTGCTTCTCGTCTATGACGGCTCCTACAGCCTGGTTTAACAACAACGCCGCCGTGAACTTTATAGCCTTTCCGCATTGTCCCTTTAGCTACACCTGAGTCAAGAGCCCCATGATAACACGGGGTACAACTTGAGCGGGCGGAAGGATATTAGTTCAGTGCGACCGGCCAAAAGTATATTAAAGGACCGGGCGGAGCAGCGGAGTTTGAAAGCGGAGAAGAGAGCCGTGTCACAGCGGGACTCATGCTGAAGTATGAAAGGGAAAATACGATGGGCGTGCTAACGTCGTGCACAGCTTTGCGCGGAATCACATCCTGGTCATAAATTAGTAGCCGGATGGACTTCATTGAGTAGTCGGCTATATAGCCGGCGCTTGTTGGAAAGCCCTGTGAAAATGGAAAGAAAGAATGATATTTGGATTTAGCAAGCTAGACACTATGAACCATTTTTTTCTTTTTCTTTTATTTTTAATATTATGTTTCAGGGGGTTGGGGCGTGTTTGTGTGTGGTACTGAGTTCGTTACCTGTTGCTCCTTGGTGACTGATGTCCACGTCGGTCTTACACACGGTGCAGAAAGCATGATTGGGCAGTCTCGACCTCTGGAGACAAGGCCATCTCTCCCGATAGCTTTCGAGAAACTGCTGTGGTTTCCGATGCTTTTTATGTGGCGGTTCAGCCATAGCACGCAGCTGGCAAGTTGTCGGGCCAGCCTGGCTTGCTTGCTTTAGGGGCTGAATTGAATTGAACGCGCAAAGCATTTGGATACGACAGGCAGGCCAGTGTAGGGTTAAAATGCATCACTCTGATTGGCCGAAAGCTTTTCACTCCACTTACACGCTGTGGCTCAGTCAGTTGCAGAATCAACGTTATGGATTTCATTGAAAGTTTAGAAACTGAACCCAGCGAAATGCAAGGTGCAAAAAAATGCGTACAAAGAGAGCAGCGCACCGTACAAGCGTACTTAAGGATCAAAATGCATGCTTAGTACGCAAAATGTGTACATGTTGGCAGGTCTGCAGTGTCGGCTCGAGATCCCGTCATCCAAGTTTTTATGTCTTCCAGACATGCCTGTAGTCTACCTAACTGATTGGATTCATAAGGATTTATGGATAGATATAGCTGTGTATCATCTGCATAACTATGGAAATGTATCCCATGCTGCCTAATTATTTTACCAATAAGAAGCAAATATATAGTAAAAAGAATTGGCCCAAGCACTGAACCCTGTGGTACTCCACAAGTAACTATGGAGGTTGAGGAAGATTTATCGTTTACCTGAACAAACTAAAATCTGTTAGACAAATAAGATTTAAATCAGCCTAGGGCTGTTCCTTTTATACAGACACTTTGAAGCCTTTATATGAGAATATTGTGATCAACAGTGTCAAAGGCAGCACTGATATCTAACAGGACCAGAATGGCCAACAGTCCATTATCTGAGGCTATGCGAATATCATTAGTAACCTTCACCAGAGCTGTTTCAGTGCTATGATGAGCTCTAAAGCCTGACTGAAACTTCTCAAACAGCTCATTATTGTTTAAATGCTCACATATCTGGTGTGCCACTATTTTATCAAGAATTTTAGATAAGAAGGGAAGATTAGATATCGGTCTATAATTAATTAAGTCATTTTGATCAAGAGATGGTTTCTTAAGTAGAGGTTTAATTACAGCAATTTTAAACTCCTGTGGTACATATCCATTGACTAAGGATAGATACATTATGTCTAAAATTGGAGCATCGATCAGAGGGAAAACTTCTTTTAAGAGTTTAGTTGGGACCGGGTCTAAAACACAAGTTGAAGGTTTAGATGAAGCTAATAATTTTATTACATCAGAAAGTTCGGCTGCATTAAAGCAGTTTAAGCATATATTAGGTTCAACCATTTTTGATGCTGGCTCGTTAACTAGGGAGGAAGCAAGCACATTGGGAAGGTTCCCAATTAAATTATTTTTTATAGAGTCTATTTTATTTATAAAGAATTGCAGGAAGTCGTCACTACTAAGAGCTGGGGGAATGGTTGGCTCAACAGAGCTATGATCCTGTGTGAGAACCCGACTCCGAGAAGACCCCGGCATGACGGGGGCCGTTACCGGCCCTACACCGTCCACGGGTCAGGAGGACTCAGACAGAGTGTTGGTAGCCAGGTCTCCTAGTAGCTAGGAGACAGGTTAATGTTAGTAGCTATGCTGCTTTAGGCTAGGCTGTTGGAGGACATTATTAGGGTCTGTTCCTACTTTCTCTCCTACTTCTCCCCAACTGCATGATGTGCTGTCAATTCAAGCACTAACCTGTTTTCTATTATAGTAGGTGCTCCGGATTTGGCCTGCTTGACGACCCTGACTAAGATGGCATTGCAGTGACGGAAAAATTCCACACGCCTGCAACAAACTTCTGCATCAGTTCTATTGCTCTTTCTGTGTCTCTGTTATGTATTCTCCAAGCCACAGACGGTCGCGGCAGATAACCGCTTGTGCTGAGCCTGGTTCTGCCGAGTTTCTTCCTGTTAAAAGGGAGTTTTTCCTTCCCACTGTCGCTGCATGCTTGCTCAATATGAGGGATTGCTGAGAATTCCACGACGCAATCTTCTGTGGTTCTGTAATTTCTACACTTAACATTGTATTGTAATAACTCTTTTTGTAAAGTGCCTTGAGATGACATCTGTTGTGAAATGGCGCTATATAAATAAACTGAATTGAATTGAATTGAGTTTGGCAACTGTATTAAAAAGAAACCTGCTCTTCTAGCTGTTTGAAGGCTCTTTTTATATAGCAAAAGACTATTTTTCCACACTAAATAAGAATCCTGTAAATGCGTGGAGCGCCATTTTCTCTCTAGTTTTCTAACGTTCTTCTTCAGGGTACGTAGCTCTGAATTAAACCAGGGAGCTAATCTTCTATGGCTGGCCTCCTTCTTTTTCAGTGGGGCAACTTTGTCTATTGCCAGACGCAGGGAGGAATTAACGCTATGAACTAGAACGTCAAGTTTTGAGGGGTCACGAGTTAAATCACTGTTTTCTATTGCACTTTTATGTACTGAGGAAATTAAAGTTGGAAGAGCTTCTTTAAAACTTGCTACAGCATTGTCTGATAACGTTCTGGTATAATTAACTTTTCTTTCAGGTTTGATATGATCCGTTAGAGTACGTTTAAAAGTGATCAGAAAATGATCAGACAGGATAGGGTTATTTGGAAAGACTGTTATTTCTTCACAGACAATGCCATAAGTCAGCACAAGACCTAAGGTGTGGTGACCACGATGGGTTGATCCCTGCACATTTTGAGTAAAGCCTATTGAGTCTAAGATAATGTTAAAAGCTGTATTTAGACTATCACTTTCACTATCAACATGAATATTGAAGTCTCCGACTATAATGACTTTATCAGTTTTTAAAACTAAGTCAGATAGAAAATCTGCTATCTGATCTAAAAATTGAGAATAAGGGCCGGTTGGACGATACAAGACCACGAAAAAAAGTGGCTTCACTGCTTTGTTATGTGTTTGAGGAAGGCTAAAAATTAAATGCTCAAAGGAACTGCAACTATTATTTTTTGGGGGATTAATTAGTAAATCTGATTGAAAGATAGTGGCTACTCCACCTCCTCGACCAGTACTTTGAGGGACACTAAAGTTTAAGTAGCTAAGGGGAGTTGTCTCATTTATTGCGACATGGTCCTCTTCCTGCAACCATGTCTCTGCAAGACAAAACAAATCAATATTATTTTCACAAATTAAGTCATTTAGTAAGAGTGTTTTTGAGGGGAGAGATCGTATGTTTAGTAAACCACATTGAATTGATTTATTTTTCTGTTCAGTTAGAGTTGTATTTATCTTTATGAGATTTTTATACTTTGCTCTAGTAGCATTAACTTTTAATTCATTAGTTTTGGGCAGTGGACGGGAAACTGTCTCTGTAGGGTAGTGGGTGGGTGGCAGTCCCTGATCTTTAAGCTGGACTCTGGGTTGTCACGGCTTTGGGGAACTAGAGATAACCCTATCAATATTCCTGGAAAGAAGCAAAGCTCCGTCTGCGGTGGGATGGATGCCGTCTCTGAATAACAGTCCAGGTTTTCCCCAGAAGGTCCCCCAGTTATCAATGTAACCCACACCGTTTTCTGGACACCATCTTGACAACCAAAGGTGAAACGACAGCATACGGCTGTACATGTCATCGCTAGTACGATCAGGCAGGGGACCAGAAAAAATTACAGAGTCAAACATCTTTTTTGCAGCCCTACACACTGAAGCTACGCTAATTTTAGTGACCTCCGATTGCCGTCGCCGGGTGTCATTGCCACCAGCATGGATAACGATCCTGCTGTACCGCCGTTTGTCCTTGGCCAAAAGCATCAGATGGGACCTAATGTCCGCAGGTCTGGCCCCTGGAAGGCATTTGACGGTGGTCTTTCGTGTCTCTGGAGCCACGTTCCTAACTATGGAGCTGCCAATTACAAGAATTGGCCTCTCCTGCTCGGCGGGTGCGTCGCTGAGCGGGGCGAACCTATTGTTCAGAGAAAGGGGCTGGAGGTTGGCCGTGGGCTGGGGTCTGGTGCTGAGCTTCCTACGAACCGTCACCCAGCTCGCCTCAGATCCCGGCTGCACGGGAGCTGTTGGAGGACGGCTAAGGGGCTCCCGTCCTTATTGACTCCGCGCTAGCTAATGCTGGGCTTGGCTGTTCTACAGCGCGGAGACGGTTCTCTAGCTCAGAAACCCTCGCCTCCAAGGCTACAAAAATGCTGCACTTATTACACCTACCAACTTCACTAAATGAGGCGGAGGAGTAGCTAGAGACGGAGGAACAGTAGACAAAGCTGCCGAAGCCATGCTAGCCGTGAAGCTAAGCTAACCTAGCGGTACCTTACCGAGCCCAGAAAACCAGTGTAACGCTTAAAGAGTCCCAGAACGTAAAGAACACCAACAGAAAATAAATGTTTTAATGTGTTTGTGTGTTAAAGCAACTCAGAAAAACTTCTGGACAGAGAAAATTAGATCAGTTCAAGAGAGAGAAAAACACCGACTTGCTACAACCAAGTGAGTCACCAAACAGGAAATGACGCGATACATCTTACCAACGCAGTCTCCTCCAAAAAAAAAAAAAAAGACTGAGGCTACGTCCACACTAAGCCGATAAGGTTATATGAGGAGTTAGATGCCTAATGTTATCCACTCAACACTCAAAGTGTTGTGAAAAGGAATGGCAACATTACAAAGTGGTGAATGATTTTACTGTTCCAACCTTTTTTGGGAATGTGTTGCAATAATCTCAATTGGAAGATGTGTTTTATATAGAAAAAAGAAAGTTTAAATTCATGAGTAACCCATTAAACAATGTGCTTTTGTATTGTTTTCAATGTAATGCAGGTAAATGATAATTTAACCAAGTAGCCTAATGTTTTCAGTTTGATTTTAATTTGGCATCCCATCCAAACTTTTTTCTGATTTTAGATTATACATATAATACCATGGTAATGTATTGAATTGATTAATATCTGATGTCTGTTAATTGTAACGTTTTCACCTTCCAACAGCGATTTAAACCAATTCTGATACCTCCAATGAATGTTAATAGGAGATGTAAAAAATTACACTGAATACATTTTTTTCATCCTTGCTTACTTGAGCAATCTTTTATATTAGCAGAGGTGATGTCATACCATGTCTGTAAGAAAAAGAAGAGGAAATTATTGCAGAGAAGGATTCACACATGTATGTCGTAAAGGCAGTTAAGATAGCTAGCATTACTACAACATAAAAGGCTCAGCTGTGGCGGCGCCAGGGAGGGTATTGGGGGGTCTCAAAACCCAGCCAAAAAAAGCCTTCGCCCCCCCATTTGACCCCCCATCCATGGGCGTAAAGGCCGTGGGATACATATGGGATTTGTCCCCCGCACCTTTTTCACCTGTTACTGCCGTTTAATGTGTGGTAACATATTTTTACAAGCCGTCTTTAAACGCACCTTAAATGCACACACGCTAAGCAAGCATCGATCACAGACCAGTGTTGCCAACTTAGCGACTTTGTCGCTAGATTTAGCGACTTTTCAGACCCCTATAGCGACTTTTTTTCAAAAAAGCGACTAGCGACAAATCTAGCGACTTTTTCTGGTGTTATTGGAGACTTATCTGGTGTTTTGGAGACTCTGGCGTGAAGCACGTATTGTTCTGCAGTTACTGTCCTCAACGTGAGCCCCTCCCCCGTCCCAAAGCACTTACAGGCGGCCAGTCTCACAGTAGCCTTGCGCAGCAGTCCCATCTACAGTCTATGGGCGGAGCAGAGAGAGAGAGAGAGGAGACCCTCACCACTCGGCGTCCGGACTGCAAATGAAATGCGCTTGCGCAAAAGAAAGCCGCCGCTGGCTTGCAGAGCGGGATTTAAATGTAAACGTTTCTTTGCTGTGACGCTGTCACACAAATAAATCACTGCATTTGACTCACACAACCTCAGCAGCTCAGTCACTTATTCACCTCGTCCACTGTGTGTGTAGCCTACCTCTCTGTGACATAAGATCTTGCTAGCTAGCTCAGCACAACTTTAAAAAAAAAACAACTTAAAAAAAAAAAAACCTAAGTAACTCTGCCAGAGTGTGTCTTTTGGGTCACTTTGCCGGTCCCAAGCCCGGATAAAGGAGGAGGGTTGGTTGTAGAGCTAGCAATTTCACCCTACAGAACAATCTTTTGATTAAATTTGCTGTTATAACATTTAACAATACAGGACAAAACTGATGTGTGTAATGTGGATCTAGACAAAGCATTAAAATCATTAAATGTTGTTAATGTTGAAATTATTTTTGTACATTTGTAGTTCTAAACATATTTAGGGTGTTTTTTACTCACTTTTGTCTCTCCCACGACGTTATTCCTCTCTCCTACAGCGTCCGTTACAGTTATTTGCAAATTGCCAATTATGCAAATTAGGCGATGACGTCATTTAGCGACTTCTAGCGACTTTTGGGACAGCCAATAGCTACTTTCCTTACTGAGGAGTTGGCAACACTGTCACAGACAGGTGCAGCAAAGCAGCTGGTTAAGCAAACTAGCCAGAAACAAACCCTGCAGAGACTTTTCCGAACAAGATACAGTTAGAGTTTTGCTGATGGATGCAGGTAATCTTAGCTAAATGATAGCAAGTTAATACATGCAACTATATTGTTTTAAGCTAGTTAACAATACTAGTGTTAATTATTTTACATAGCTAGTTAGTTAATGCTTGGAGTAAACCCAGTCCTCTTTCATTTCTTTGTAGATTTTGTGCTCATTATTGCTGTCCACATGTTTGAGAGAAATCGTTATTGCCCTTGTTAATAGAAAGATCAGATTCGGAGAGAAGACATGAGGCCAGCAGCCACAGCTGGGAGGATTATGCAGGGTCTTTAGGTAAGGAGAGAAAGAGATCAGTTGCTGATAGAAACCAGGCAGGTATCAGGAAAGAGTTATTATGTTCAGTCACACTTCAAAATACGTTTTTGTCTGTATTTTGTTAGATAAAGCAGGATTCATGCATAAGTGAAACTTGGAAAATTTGAATGTTGTGAAAAAGTTAACTGATTTCACTAATTCAATGTAAAAGATTAAACTAATATATGATATAGATTCATTAGAAGCAAATTGAGTTATAGCAAGCCGGGATTGGTTATAATTTTCATGATAATGCCTTACAGAGTATGGAAATCCCAAATTCAAAATCTAGTAAAATTAGTATATTACATGAAATCAATAAAACATGGACTTTAAATAGAGAAATTTTGGAACTTGCTGACCAGGGGGAGCTCGTCACTATTAATAACTGTATATGAACCATTATTAATATTGCTAATAACTAAGCCACTTAAATGCATCAGTGATTTAAATGGTTCTTTTGTCATTGAGGAAAGGTGCAATTGTATGTAAGAGGATGATCAATCACAGACCCTGTTTGAATTGACCAAGACCCCCCCATTGCCCCCCCGATCAAAATTGTCTGGAGCCGCCACTGCTCAGTGTGTATTCACATAAAACTTAGAAAAAAAAAAAGAAAAAAAAAAAAAATATATATATATATACATTTTGAAATGCTCCAAAAACATAACACAGAGCAACATGGCTGTAGACTAATCAGCCGTCCTGTTATCTGCTGAAAGCGTCTCTCTGTTGCAGCCTGCATTGATTACGGAAAAGGTCATAAAGTTATATATAAATATAGTTTGTTTGTTAAATCTCTGTGTTTCGACTGTGCATATCGCCAGAGTTTTCTTATCTTAGTAACAGCATCAAAGCTAAGTAGATTCGGCCATAATACACATTTAGACCGCTGTAAGACTGTTAATGAAAAATTCTGGGTTTTTTTATTTTTGGCAAATTTTATCGTTTTTTTTTCGGCAGTCCTGCTGCAGCGTAAATGTGTATTGCTTCTGTATCAGCCCGGAAGAGAATTACAAGCGGTATTTGTCCCATCCCGAGCACTCCTGGATATGAATATAAATACTGCAGAACGGCTCAGACTGGCTCTAAAAATAAGGTCCAGGTTGAAAAAAAACAACAGATTATTACACCAGATTACATGCTCGGCCCCAGCGTAACTCATGGCATCCGTCTTTAGAAAAAGGATAAAGGGTAATATCACACACATCGCTACAGCAAAAATGCAAAATAATTCTCATCGGTTGGTTTTGGGTTTGGCGTCATTAAAGAATTAGCCTGCCCCTTGTCGACACACAGGTCCCTACGTGAAGCTCTTATGGCATTTTGTCCCACACGTCAGTGACTCAATACAATTTCCTGGAATTCCTTACATAGAAAATTTTAACTGATTGGGTTGTTTGTATAATTGTATTGAAATTACTTTTCTTGTAGCATGACTTGAGATCAAATATGTGGTGAATTGGCGCTATATAAATAAACTAAATTTAATTGAATTGAAACTTCTCGCAAATCAAATGCCTTTTGAACCACATGACATTAGAAAGTATTTTGATAGTTTTAGTACATAATGTAGGTTAAATGCCCATCAGCTTTTAAAAAATCATGCTAAACTATTCTAATTATTAAGGGTGCATTTGTTTTTCAATCTTGCCCCCTAGTTTGCTTAAGCATTGGTGCTGTCTCTAAACCAGATGAAGCTGAGCATTAACGAAAACTGAGACCTTCATAACAATACGTGTTCATGACAATGAACTTTTATTAGGAGATGTATTGATTCATCATGGAACTTCTGTAAATATAGCTTCCTTAACCATGTCTGCTGGTCTACATCACAGGTGGCTAGTTACATCTACTTTAGTAACTTCAGAAAAAAATATTTTAAAATTTGTTTTACTATACCATATTTTTACTTGACTAATATTAAAAGTTATCACTACTCTTACTTCAGTTAAATATCTAGATGCTCTACCCTCTGTGAATAAGTTCACTGAATGAACAACAAACATGTTTTAACAAAGAAAATACACCACACACCCACTAATAGTTTATTAAAGACCGCCTGTGTCTACACAATTTTAGTTTTTCGATGTAATTTTATATCTGCTGAGCTTGTTTCATTTTGAGATCAAGTAAATATACATTAAACACTATAAACTGTCACTGCAATTACCGTATCGTCCCGAAGATAGGACGACCCCGGTTATAAAATGACCCCCGCGTTCTAAAGACTAATCTTTAGAAAAAGACTCAATTTATTTTTAAAGAAACTGGTATTAATTGAAATTTTGAGAAATAATAATTACAGACTGTTTTAATATTTGCCTGTTAATGCAATCACAAAGATTTGCAAATAACGGGCAAATATTAAAACAGTCTGTAAAACTGTTGCTTGAAAACAACAACAAAAAACTCACTGAATATGTTTGAATTTATGTAAAAGTGCATGTATGAGTCGTCATGTGTGTTCACCAAAAAGATAAAAAACGTTTTACAATTATTTCTAAAGCAATTGAACAATTTTAATAACTAAATAGTTTTTAAAAATGAAATTCACTCCCTAATTAACTTTTATTAACATGAACTGTAAAAATGGGTGTCTAATAGTGCTGTCTACATGTCTCATCATTATTTGTGGTACATTAGTAAATTTTTACTAAAAATATTAACTATCTAAGCAAAAACTGCACTGAGAATGATCTCTTCAGTTTAAAACTTTACGCTGCTCTTGAATTTGAATCGGGCATTGCTATTAGCTTAAGCATTATTGCAGATGTCTTCCATCCTGCGGCTGTAGAGCATAAAATAAGCATCTTAGCCACAACTCTGTCAAGAGTCGGAGTTGGACTAGTTGGCACTGCCCAGCCCTGCCTCAGTCAGCCAGGCAATGCCTCCTTTTGCTCCATTTTTCAAACTGGAAATGTAGCTGGTGGAAGAATTTGAAAGTGGGTGAGTTGCTTTTCTTTCATCAAAAGACTGAGTTTGAAAATTCGCCTTTGGCTGGAGTATATCTTTTACCTGGGTAATCTTTCTTTTAAATATTGCTGCTCTTTAATACATTTTATGGACACTCTCTAACCACTGTGAGTAACTTTACTGATTCAAGTAAATTCAAGAGATACTACAGACACAGCTAAATTGAGAAGTTTTTTGTTGTTTTTTTCAACCTGGAATTTTTTTTTTGTGTGTGTGCAAATATTACATTCATTTACTTCGGAGCTCCTTCAGGAGAACTTTATTTCCAGACACAATCAGTGTGTATCCAAATAAATAGTAAATGGCCTTTACTTTACTTGTATATAGTAAACTATACTATAAACGATACTCTAAAATAGTTTATAGTATCGATGACCTTTCATCAAAATCCAAAGAGAGATTGTTGTCACCTATGAGGATTTTGGAGAAGTGAATTTCTGGAAATGACACAACAGTACTGTATATCCTGCAGTGGCATTGAGGTCCTTAATTTTTTATTTTTTTACAAAAAGCTGTTGTAGAACTAGGAAATATTAACTATGGATATAGTTTGTATATGAAAGTAACATGTATGTAATAAATATACTTTATTTTTGATGGTAAAGAGAGTAAAAAACGTCAGCCAGTTATATCCATGTCTTGGCTCACTTGACCCCAGTTTGTAGTCTTGGAGAACACCATGTCAAAACCATGCCCATGATTTCTGAAAACTGAGGGAACAGAAAGCCATCCACACAGATTCATAAACTGAGAAGACGACATTAACAGCTCCTTACAAATGAAGCACACCAACAGTGTGCCCTTATAAATATTGCTTTTTTTGGTTTGTAACCGGAGACTACCCCCAATTGGAAAGTCCCACTCGGATATCCAGAACTCACTAAGGAGGATCTGGACCGGAGGCTGTCCTCTGGATCTGGCCTGACGCTGGTCGCTTTTGTCAGTCCGGTCCACACGCTGGAATCCAAAAACTTTGGGCGCCAAGAAATGTAACCAGAGAGACTCTTAAATAGATGAGAGAAGATTTCTGCAGATTTATGGAGGTTTTAATCACAGAATTGGTTGATCAGGCCAAGGAAGTACAGACAATTACTTGGAACCATGTAAAATACTGACCTGTCTCAAAATACCTAACACAGCCTGTTATACATTTTTTTCAAACTTACTATTATCAATATCATATCAGTGAACACTTCTTCAGGGTGAAGTGGTAGACTCTTGGGCGTCTTCGGGTGATACAGAAGCCCAATCTCTCCAAATGTCAAATCGTCCGGTATACTGAGGGTGGTTTCCATGGTAGCACCGGGTGCAGGAATTTTAATGTCAGTTCATTTGACCTGACCTAAGTCATACAATGTCATCCAGTAAGACTAATCACTATAATAAAGAATTTAGCAAACATAGACTATGAGTTACAGTAGAATACATAGAATAGATTATTCTCAAAATTATGTTTTCCCACTACAGGTTCTTTATGCACACTTCAGTTCAGCTTTTCTCTCTATAAAGATATTTAAACAAAATAAGGCAAAATAGACAACAACACTTTTTCTTAAGAGCTCCAATTTTTATTATTTACTGTTTTTACAAATTAAGGAGAGAAGGTGGATGAAAAAGAACCAGTCATTAGTAAAAAAAAAATCTAAATACTGGACCTATTGGTTAAAATTATAAAACTAAACAAAAGGACTTCAGAAAAATGTCTGAGAACATGATAAAACAAACACCTTAATCACCTTGATTTTTTTTGTTGAAAAGTACTCTGATTTACAAGTTGCTGTTGCAGCTTTAACATATAATATTATCATTACATAATTGTAATAATAATAGGTTAAGTTATAAAATGGGCTAGTCTGAGGCAGGAAACTTAAGTAATACAGACAATATTACTGGCATCCTGTGCGAAAAACATTTTACAATGCATCCGTTTTGAAATTCTAACTCCGCCAAACCACATGCCCCGGATTACTGAAAAGCTTTCTAAGCCAATGCAGTCGACTTTTTTAAGAAAAACATTTCCCTCTTTCTTGAGTAACGTTTTTGGGTATTCTACCCACCCCTAGCTTTCACATGTTGAAATTAGTTTCTTTGAGAAGACACTGCTAAGTTTTTTACTTTATTTAGTGTCTGATTTAGATCAGTGGTTCCCAACCTTTGCCGCTTCTGACCCATAAAATAGAAATGTAAAAGGGTGGGGACACCAACACTTGCTTAGCTTGTAAAGATTTTTACAGAGATGGTTAACAAGTAGTTTAATGACAACACATTCAACATCTATCAGTCAGTATATTGGCCAACATGTATTTTTTTTCTTCCTATTCATTTCTGTGTGTTTCAGATCAGCAGCCTAATAGGTAGATGAGGCACAATTTAGCCCAAGGTTTTTTCGTCCTTCTCTGCCCTCATTGACAGATGAATGCGTAATGTGTTCTTTGCAGTCAGATGACATTGGCCACGGCCCAATGATGCCCACTTCGGAAGGAGATAAAGTCGATCTTGAGGTCTTCAGTGAGTTCACCAAGATCATGACCCCTGCTATCACCCGTGTTGTTGACTTTGCCAAGAAATTGCCCATGTTTTCCGAGGTTTGTAGAATAGTATGTTAAAATGCATATTACCTTGCACAATTCATAATCCAATCTTTTTCATCCAATGTTTATACATGTCACTTCAGTTGTCTAATCACTGATTATTAAAACTTCTTAACAAGGCACTGTTGATGTTTAGGTTAGACTTTTGTAATTTGCTGTGGGAAGTTAAATTACACATTTATCTGCACCATACATACAGTAGCATACTTATAAAGCTTTCACGTTTTAGGTAAAATATCTTGTTTTTTTTTTTATATCTTTGCATCTAAAAATCTGAACAGTGTGGCATTAGTATTTACCCCTCTCTTAAGCTTAATATCCATAAACAATGTCATCAGAACCATTTTACAGTATCATTAAGGTTCTTAGGTACTGGCCAACAAATGAATTAAATCATGCTACAGTCACTTACAGCCACAACAAGATTAAACCCCTTTGTCTAATTATTTGCTATAATTCAAGGTGAAATATCTTTTCTTTTTTTTATCGGAATGCAGGTTAGATTTTTTCTGCTCCATTTTCTTCCTAATGCCCCAAAATAAAATTCATTAAACCCAATCACCTGTAGAGGTCAGCTAATCAGTAAATAAAGCCCACCTGTTGATAAATAATTTCAGCCTAAAAGTAGCAGTTCTGTGAAGGTCTCAGGGGTTTCTTAGAACAGCACAATGAAGGCCTATGAACACAGAAAACAGGTCGGGGAGAAGATTTGACACATTTAAGCCATGTTTATGGTACAACATCCTAACTTTTCAACAACTCACAAAGATCTGCTTAGTCAGTCTTCTGGAATAATGCAGTTTTTCATCATCTTTATATTAAAAAGAGAAGGACTGACGAATGAAGGTCTTAACTCTTCTACTTGGCTCTTCTACTACTCTCTACTACTCTCCAATCATTGCTTCAACTGTTAACTTTGTTTTTCTCTGTGATTTTCTCTCCATTCAAGCTACACCTGGCATTGTGCGTAGTTGTGATTATGCGCCCAGTAACTAAACGCTCTCCGTGTACTATTATAAGTATACTGTTAGAAAGTACTCTTCCAACAGGTCTTTTGATCTACTTCTGTCTCTACTCTGTCTTTTTAAACCCTCAGACGGTTGTGGCACATGGTCACTTGTACTGAGCCAGGTTCTGCTGTAGATTTATTCTGTTAAAGGGGAGGTTTTCCTCTCCCCTGTCACTACATGTTTGTTCAGGATGAGTCAATGCTGCAAGGACTCAATGCAGTCTGCTTGGTTCACATAAGTATAAAACTTTTAAACTGATTGGAATGTATCTAAGATTGAATTAAAACGACTTTTCTTGTTAAGTGCCATCAAATGACGTGTGTATTGGTCCTATAGTAATAAATTGAATTGTTTTTAGAATTGTGCTGCTAATAGTGATAACATGTTGGAGTAGTTCTGTTACATTCGTCTTCATTTGTTCTTTATGTAGACCTTAGTTCAGATTTTTTGGTTGAGGACTTGCATGTTTGGAGAATTATATCCTGTGGTTTTTGATGTTGTGTAGCTGGAGGGATTTTTACTTGCACGTTTTACTTTTTGGACAGTAATTATTAGGGATTCCCCGATCCAATAACGTGATCAGAAATAGGAAAGATCACGTGATTTCAGACTGAACAAAAATATGTAGGCAACACTCTTGTTTCTGCTCCCATTTTTATCAGATTAACTCAAAGTTCTGAAACATTTTCCACATACACAAAATAACAATTTCTCTCAAATATTGTTCACAAATCTGTTTAATGGTGTGTTCACGCCGCACATAATGTCAGCATCAAGTGTGGCAAGATTACAGGTAAAGTATATTAATCAGTCCTTCAGAGTAGGGCTGCACAATTAATCGGATTTTGATCGTGATCACGATTTTGGTGGCCACAATTAAATGAACCTGATCGTGAACGATATTTGCATTCAAAATGCGAGCTTCACTGCGAGCCTCTTCATCATACACTGCCTCAACCAATAGTCTGCCAACCACCAGGGGGCAAACTCACGGCTAACGCTTCATTAAGCTGACCAAATAAACACCACCCACACGACACTCAGCACTCATAATTGCTGCACAGGTGAAAAGGAGTATTTGAGCAATGTAGTAGATCCAAATCTCCATTATGGATCTGACTAGTAAGCAGAAAGTTCCTGAAAGTGTACTACCGCCACAGTAAGCAGCCGGTGAATGCTACGCTATCCCACAATGCATCGGACGCCCCAAAATCATAGAAGAAGAAGGACCTACTTAAAAATGGCTACAGACGAACTGTTAACCATTGACACCGCCGCAGTTTCGGCAGATAAATGTACGTGAAGCGATGTTACTGATTACTGTAATTGTTTTTTGACTGATTAAACATTTAACCAGCCAAAATAACGGCTAGAGGAGGTGGGACCACAGGCGAATGTAACGTAAACATCTGGGTCAACAGAAGTCATACGGGTCAAAGGACATGCAAAATGGTGGAGCAGTACGTCCGATTTCATGCCTATTACGCAATAGTTTGCTATGCAGTATTTACTACATTAACAGGTGAGTAATAGTTGCTACGTAGCATATAGTAAATAATAAGGATTTGGATGCAGAGAATGTCAAAGGCCTTTTCTGTATAAGCTGTAATTGTTTCCCATAAATTGCACGTTGAGATTGCACTCTGCAATAACATATTTAGCTTGTACTTTTAAATATATATATATTGGAGTTTGTTTTTTGTTAGTTTTTTTTTGCATGATTAATCATCTAATCTAAAGTTTTATTTTTCACCAAAAAATTCTAAAAGTTTATAATTGGTGCAATAAAAATAGATATTTTACAGGACTGGATGAATGATCGTGATTAATAATCGTGATTTCAATATTGATCCAAATAATCGTGATTATTTTTTTGGACAGAATCGTGCAGCCCTACTTCAGAGTCTCTGCAGCGCTT
>JAPXFQ010001271.1:745000-1065290 GCA_028564705.1 Apricaphanius iberus
TGGAAGGCCACAGTTGGATGGTCCGTCAACTCAAACCTTCTTTCTCTGTTTTGTTAAAGCTGGCTTATGTTGAAAGTTAGAGGCTGAGATGACCACCAAGGAGAGGTCCAGGACGTTTAGGGAGAGGCTGAATGAATGCTGCATTCCAGTTAACCTTTCAGAGTCGGAAATTTCGCAATTTGCGTCATTTCACGAGACACGCCCCCATGAGGTTTTGAAATTTTGAGCTCCAACTCGGCTCTGGATAGTAAACCGAGTAGAGAGAGCATCTCGGAAACAAAGATGGCTGTGCCCGTAGAGATTTATTTACTTTTTATTTTTACTATGTTGGTCATTTCAATGTCGTTTTTAAATGCTTGAACACAGTTGACTACACTGGTGAGGAAGGCAGGTACTGTTGTTGGCACAGAGCTGGACAGCCTTACATCTATGGCAGATAAACGGACTCTGAACAGGCTACTGTCCATCATAGACAGTCCACACCATCCACTGCACAACGCCATCTCCAGGCAGAGGAGCAGCTTCAGTGACAGACTGCTGTCATTGTCCTGCTCCACTGACAGACTGAAGAAATCGTTCCTCCCCCACGCCATGCGGCTCTTCAACAACTCTAGGGGGAGGGCGATAAAATCAACCATAGAACACTGGACTTAATGCTAATCACACCATGCACCTTCAGTCACACATGCACTTTATCATACACATACATCTACAAGTTGGACTCTAAGTATGTACAAACTGACCATTACTCAACTGTTTTTGCATACTGACATCTGCACAACTGCACTGAACTGGACTGGCAGACATTATACTTTTTTATACCATTATATTTTACCTTAGTTCTTCTTTTAAATTTTTATATTGTATTTTCCCTGCATGCCCCTGTGTTCCCGTAAGCTGCTAGAACTGTGAATTTCTCTTGGAGATGAATAAAGTATCTATCTATCTATCTATCTATCTACCTACCTACCTACCTACCTACCTACCCACCCACCCTACCCTACCTACCTACCTACCTACCTATGTATCTACCTACCTACCTACCTACCTACCTACCTTACTGCTTTAATCCGGTCACCAATTTTTACATTGCACTTCCTTGCTGTTTGTGCAATACAATGTCAAGCTTTGTTTTCCATGGTGGTCTGCTGAAGATGCTATGTCGCTAACAACAATAACAATGACTAGCCTGCCCCTCGACAGCTGCTGCCCTCAAATGTTGTTTCCGACTAGGAGTGTAGTGAGACAAACTTGAACACTTTAAGTGGGGAATTACATCACATTCTTGTTTACAGCAACTCGGACGCCCGAGTATCCGAGACAAATGGAATGCTCTTGTGTCTAATAGTGCAACGGAATGTCCTGTGGTGCAACAAATTTAATTGTGAGTGGAAAATGTATTTAAATGAAAAGTTTATGTAAAAAGTGTTGGATAGTTTAATAATGATATCATCACTATGCATCTATAAGGATTAAACGAAGATTCCTTGGGTTTTATACTAATTATAATGAATGTAACCCTGACATTTGGGTGAAGTCTCTATGCGGACATCTTATAGTATATGAATAACACAATTCTGAATGTTTGGGGGTATGTTTGATGTACAAATATAATTAGAGCAAACTAATATCCCTTGGCCTTATCTATCTTATCTGTCCAATATCATCTGAATTAAATAATGACCTTCTTCATTTTGTTGCACCGGTGGACAAATTTTAGGACTGCCACATTAAAAAGTGAATAATATGCAAAAATATGAAGAATTAGAAATTAACACATTCAATTTTGAATTATTCACACATAAGGGAATATAATTATGTCATTTGGCAAATATTTTTGAATTATTTGTTTCACTTTGAATTTGAGTTCACGTCAACCATCCATATATATTTACAGTATTCAGCATAAATGAGTACACCCCACTACAGTTGTTAGAAAACCTTTAGTTTCCTTTCTGAATCAACATTTTTTGTGCGATACTATGATACAAAATACTCCCACAAATGTGGACTATTGATTGCAAAACAGAATTGTTAATTTGCCACACAGAAAGGTGATTTACCTAACAAATTAATTCAACCCCATGTTGCAAAAATAAGTACACCACAATTATATTCTTAGGAGAAAAGCCACACTTAAGACTACAACATTCTAATTTACAGGCATTCAACCACAGTTGAATCTAATGATTCACGTAGCAGGTGTCCAGCAGATAGGTGACAATAAAAAGACATTACTTAACATGGAAAAATCCTTCCAATTTCATGCTGTCAGCAATGGCTCCCCTTGGGAGAGAAATGTCCCAAAATCTGAAAAAGGAAATAATGTCTTTACACGAAAAAGGTGAGAGCTAGAAGATCAGCAAAGCTTTACATATCAGTCAAAATACTGTAGCAAAAGTGATTCAAAAATTTAAGAAAGATGGAAGTGCAACCATCTTACAGAGACATCCAGACCCTACATGGAAGTTAATGTCTCTAAAGGGGCATCTTCGGATGAGAAGGGTTGAAGAAAATCATCATGCAAGTTCACTGCAGTTAGCTAAAGCAGTAGAAAGCCAAACTGGAGTGACTATTTCCCATGACACCATACGACGCAAACTGCAGAGGATTGGCATGCATGGGTATCGTCCATGAAGGAAGCCTCTCCTAAAGCCCATTCACAAAAAAGAATGCCTAGAATTTGCTAGGGCCCGTGCTGTAAAGGATGAAGACTCTTGGGACTCTATACTCTGGGGCAATGAGACAAAGATCACTGTTTTTGGAACTAATGGTTTGAAAACTGTATGGCGTCCTAAAGATGAGGATTTCAAAGAAAAATGCCTGCTGCCTACTGTGAAGTATTGAAAAAGATGGATGTTGCAATATGTCGCCAACTTGTTCATTCCATGCCTAGACTTGGTGCTGTCCTTAAAAATAATGGTGCTCATACAAAATACTAGATGTAGTAGTTTTGGTTGCGGGATGTATTAATTTTTGCTTAAACCAATTTGACGAAAACTGAAGATTTTGTGATCTAAGTTAGATTATTAACCTTAGTTTCATGTTATGTGGAGTTATGCTGCGTTCAGACCACAGGCTTTGTCAGTGTCAAGCAAAGCTCACAAAGCATCTAGATAGATGCTTCTATGTTGAAGCTTGCAAAGCCTGCCACTTCTGAGCAAAAAAGAGCGCGTGGGTAGGGTTTCTTCTGTTGACGGACATTCTGAACTATGATGGATCTTATTGAAAAAGTGGCTTGGCTTTATTTGCTTAAAGTTAGACAACATCGAATTCTGCTGCATTAGCGCTGTTTGTTGATACACCCCATTCTTCGGATGCGTTCTGAGTTTGGGGAGTTTAACCATTTGCTCCAGGAGCTGCTTAGGGATGAGGTTTTCTCCCAGCGCTACTTTCGTCTGTCCCGTGCCCAGTTTGACAACCTCCTGAACCGCATCGGTGCTCAGATCGCCTACCAAAAAAAAGTACGTGTTATTTATGATTTTTTTAAATCTGCGAGGACGGATCATAAAATTATCTGTGATTGCAGACTGCAACGATGAGCTTGTCTTCTATTTGTTGAGATACGTGTAGTGATATCACTAAAATGAAACCCTCTGATTGATTGACGCTCCGTCAAAACCGCTAAAAGTTCTACATTGCTGGCTTTTGGCGCTTTGAAGCCTGAAACGCAGGAAAAGCTTGAAAAGTTGACTGAGCCAAAGCACACAAAGCGCTGCAGAAACTATGATGCCCCTCCAATGGCCTCCGCCATAGACTTAACATGTAATCTTGACGTTGCTGACGCTGACAAAGTCTGTGGTCTGAATGCACCATTAAACGAGTGTTCAACAAAGCTCAAACAACTGTAAATTTTTCTTCTGTTCATTGAGCTACTGGTTAGCAGAATGTTAGAAAACTAGAGAGAAAATGGTGCTCCTTGATTTACAGGATTCTTATTTAGTGTTGAAAAATAGTCTATTGCTATATAAAAAGAGCCTTCGTACAGCCAGAACAGCATATTTTTCATCTTTAATCGAGGAGAAGAAAAACAATCCTAGGTTTCTCATTAATACAGTTGCAAAACTCACACAGGATCATAGCTCTGTCGAGCCAACCATTCCCACAGCTCTTAGTAGTGACGACTTCAAGCAATTTTTTATAAATAAAATAGACTATAAAAAAAAAGATAAATGGGAACCTTCCCAATATGCTTCCTTCTTCCTTAGTTAGTGAGGCAGCATCAAAAATGGTTGAACCTGATATATGCTTGAACTGCTTTAATGGAGCCAAACTTTCAGATAGTACTAAAATTAGCTTCATCAAAACCTTCAACTTGCATGTTAGACCCAGTCCCAACTAAACTTTTAAAATAAGTTTTCCCTATGATTGCTGCTCCAATTTTAGATATAATGAATCTATCCTTAGTAAATGGATATGTACCACAGGAGTTTAAGATTGCTGTAATTAAACCTCTACTTAAGAAACCATTCTTGATCAAAACAACTTAATTAACTATAGACCGATATTTAATCTTCCCTTCTTATCTAAAATTCTTGATAAAATAGTGGCACACCAGATATGTGAGCATTTAAACAATAATGAGCTGTTTGAGACGTTTCAGTCAGGCTTTAGAGCTCATCATAGCACTGAAACAGCTCTGGTGAAGGTTACTAATGATATTCCCGTAGCCTCAGACAATGGACTGGTGACCATTATGGTCCTGTTAGATCTCAGTGCTGCCTTTGACACTGTCGGTCACAATATTCTCATAGAAATGCTTCAAAGTGTCAGTATAATAGGAACAGCACTAGGCTGGTTTAAATCTTATTTGTCCAACAGATTTCAGTTTGTTCAGGTAAACAATAGATCTTCCTCGGCCTCAATAGTTACTTGTGGAGTACCACAGGGTTCGGTGCTTGGGCCGATTCTTTTTACTATATATATGCTTCCTATTGGTAAAATCATTAGGCAGCATGGGATACATTTCCATAGTTATGCAGATGATACACAGCTATATATATACATAAATCCTGATGAATCCAATCAGTTAAGTAGAATACAGGCATGTCTGGAAGACATAAAAACTTGGATGACGCTAAACTTCTTGCCTCTGAATTCTGATAAAACAGAAGTTGTCGTCTTTGTACCAGAAGCGCTGAAAAAGAAACTACTTAGTCAACCCCTTCACCTGGACGGCATTAAATTAGCCTCCAGTAATAAAACAAAGAACCTCTGTGTTATTTTTGACCAAAATATGTAATTTTGATCTCACATTAAAGAATTCTCTAGGATTTCCTTTTTTCACCTTTGGAATATTGCAAAAATTAGAACCATCCTGTCCAGGAGTGATGCTGAAAAACTAGTCCATGCCTTTTGCCTTTTTTACTTCAAGGCTGGATTACTGTAAGTCTTTATTATCAAGTAGTCCACAGAATACAATTAAAAGTTTTCAGTTAGTCCAAAATGCTGCTGCAAGGTTTCTAATGAATAAAAGAAGAATAGATCACATTTCCCCTGTTTTAGCTTCTCTTCACTGGCTCCCAGTAAAATCTAGAATAGAATTCAAGATCCTCCTTCTGACATATAAAGCTCTTAATATTCAAGCTCCATCATACAAAAGAGACCCGGTTGTTCCATATGTTCCTAACAGAGCCCTTCGCTCACAGACTGCAGGTCTACTGGTAGTTCCTAGGATTTCTAAAAGTAGAATGGGAGGCAGATCTTTCAGTTACCAGGCTCCCCTCCTATGGAACCAGCTCCCAGGGTTGGTTCGTGAAGCAGACAATTTGTATATCTTTAAAACTAGGCTTAAAACCTTCCTCTTTGACAAATCTTACAGTTAGAGACAGGTTAACATGTAGTTATAGACAGGTAGCTAGGAAGAGATAGGTAAATATTAGTAGTCAGGTAAAGTAGCTAGGTAGAGACAGATTAATGTAAGCCAGGGAGAGAGTGCTAGTAGCTAGGAGACAGGTTAATGTTAGTAGCTATGCTGCTTTAGGCTAGGCTGTTGGAGGACATTATTAGAGTCAGTTCCTACTTTCTCTCCTACTTCTCCCCAACTGTATGATGTGTTGTCAATTCAAGCGCAAACCTGTTTTCTCTTCTAGTTGCCTAGTCTAAGTCCTTACTTAAACATTGTATTGTAATAACTGTTCTTGTAAAGTGCCTTGAGATGACAGCTGTTGTGAAACGGCGCTATACAAAATAAATAAACTGAATTGAATTGGTTGAATTCATACTTTTAAAAGGGGTGTACTCATTTATGCTGAGCCTTGTGTGTGTTTGTGTGTATATATATATATTAAACTTGAGTCCCCAGTCTCCGAGTCCTAAGAAGAAAACAATGATGGATAGAATAAATAACCATTTAAACGCATTAAAAAGTCCAGCAATTTGAAAGAAAAAATAATTTCATGGTCTTACTTAAAGAAAAAAGGATGAAAGAAATAACTTGATTATTGATGGGGTAGAAATTTAAGGAGTATCTGAGTTCAGATTTTTGGGAGTAATAATGGACGATAAAATGACATGGAAATCGTATAGAATATATTAGAACAAGGTTGTCCATGAATGTTTCTGTCTTGAATAAAGTGAAATATGTGTTGAATTAATGCGTTACATGTATTATACTATTCTCTCATTTTACCTTAATTCAATTCAATTCAATTCAGTTTATTTATATAGCGCCATTTCACAACAGATGTCATCTCAAGGCACTTTACAAAAAGAGTTATTACAATACAATGTTTAGTGTAGAAATTACAGAACCACAGAAGATTGCGTCGTGGAATTCTCAGCAATCCCTCATACTGAGCAAGCATGCAGCGACAGTGGGAAGGAAAAACTCCCTTTTAACAGGAAGAAACCTCCGGCAGAACCAGGCTCAGCACAAGCGGTTATCTGCCGCGACCGTCTGTGGCTTGGAGAATACATAACAGAGACACAGAAAGAGCAATAGAACTGATGCACAAGTTTGTTGCAGGACGTGGAGAATTTTCCGTCACTGCAATGCCATCTTAGTCAGGGTCGTCAAGCAGGGCTAATCCGGAGCACCTACTATAATAGAAAACAGGTTAGTGCTTGAATTGACAGCACATCATGCAGTTGGGGAGAAGTAGGAGAGAAAGTAGGAACAGACCCTAATAATGTCCTCCAACAGCCTAGCCTAAAGCAGCATAGCTACTAACATTAACCTGTCTCCTAGCTACTAGGAGACCTGGCTACCAACACTCTGTCTGAGTCCTCCTGACCCGTGGACGGTGTAGGGCCGGTAACGGCCCCCGTCATGCCGGGGTCTTCTCGGAGTCGGGTTGTTTGAGAATGCAGCCCAAAGTGGGTGGTAAACTCCATCTAAGGCTAAATACCGGCACGAGACCGATAGTCGACAACTATCTTAAGGAAAAATAGACAGAACTGAGAGGACAGAGTTGAAGAGGGCGAGAAACGTTTAAGAGATAAACGGGTGGGGTCCGCACAGTCTGCCCGGGGGATTCAACCCGGCAGGTAATGGGCGGCCGCACTGTGCGGGAGGATCCCCTTGAGGGACCTCTCTCCGGCGCTGGCTGGCCCCTGTGGGGCGCATTTCTTCCGCGGCGGTAAGCCGCGACCGGCTCCGGATCTTTACCTGGCTTACATTAATCTATCTCTACCTAGCTACTCTACCTCTTCCTATCTCTTCCTAACTTTTGACACTCTGCCTGACTACTAACATCAACCTGTCTCTTCCTATCTACCTGTCTGACCTGACTCTAACTACCTATAAACATATCTCTAACTGTAAGCTTTGTCAAAGAGGAAAGTTTTACTTGAGTTATTGCTTGGAGGTGTGGGGCTATACATATATAACCAAATGTAATGTGCCATATGGAATGTGCTATTATTTACATTACAGAAAAGGACAGTAAGAATATTACATAAGACATTTTAGAGAGCATACAAATAAACTATTTATAAAATCAGGAATTTTCACGTTTAGAGATTTTGTTGAATTAAAGACGCTATTATGTACAAAGAAAAAAGTCAAATGTTACCAATGAATATGGAAAGGTTATTTGTTTTTAGTTCAGTTAACTAAGATGGTAAAAGAAAATTTCATTGTAAATGTCAATTTGCACAAACCACAGTGAAACAGATATAATTGGTAATATTGTGCAGTTTAAGAGGATGTTTAAAGAGAAAATATTCAGAGCTTATAAATTAGAGGACTAATAGAAGTTACGAAGAATGTAAATGGATGGCATTGATTTTACTTTGAAACTGAATGAGTTATTTATTCTACTGACAGACCATCAGTATATATGTGATTAATTTTCTAAGAAATGGGCAGGGATCAAAAAGTTTTCTTTCTCCTGCTCCTTTTCAATCATAGTGATGTATTAATGATTTAATGTCATAGGTCGATTGTATGATTGAGAAGATGTGCGAAATAAAAAAATAAATAAAACGAACGTCCAGCGATTTAATTGATTTTTATTCTCCCTTTAATAAAGAAATTATTAGAAATTTTCCAGAGTATTAAAAATTTGGAATTCATTGTGTTGTATCTTTGTATTTTCCCTTTGGCAGCATTGAGCTCAAACTCAAAATGACTGATTCCTCTCTTCTCAACTCTGAGCTGGACTTACAGCAACAGGATGACCTCTACCAGCAGCTATTGTTGCAGGTAATAACCATGTCTGATTTTTTTTTTCATGGCTTTTATTAACATTATAAAATTTACATGAAACTTGGTAAGGTGAGTAAATATGAGTAAAGTAAATGTATCAGAATAATACTCAAGCTATTTACACATCTTAAACTTGAACAACAGCAATAACAGAAACAACGTTCAAACAAGTTAATGGGGACAAACTGGCTGACCACGTAAAATGTGGAGGAGTGGATGGGGGTTACCCAGGTCACGTAACTTGGCTTTCGCCAAATTGACACCTTTTCACCGTGTCTTTCAGTGTGCTACCCCAGTTGTCTCCAGTGCTGACTTTATACAAAGTCAGAGGGCCATCCCAAAGTGCCTAAAGGTCACAAGCGTGCTCCTGGCCCATAAGGCGGTTCGCTTTCCCCCTTAGCAGCACCAGAACATCCTGCAAACGGCTCTGAAACATGCTTTTTTGTATTTTTTCTTCCGCATGGCAGTAGTTGATTGTTGTGTCATGTGGGTTAGAGCTTCGCTCCCACCTCTTTGCCACACTCTGCTCAGTGCACAACGCTTTGAAAAGCAGTTAGAGCAGCTTGATGGACTTAAGATATCAAAGAGGATTTTCAGCAGCAGAAGAAACAAAAAAATGCGAAAAAACTGAAGCAAAGAGAGACTCCTCTGAGAGTTTTATTTAACACTATTAATGTGTAAACTCTATGTTCAAAGGGTATTAACGCTTGAATAATTACATATATTTAAGCTTGAAAATATATTTTTTAAGACTGCTGAGCAGGATTGTGTCCATGAATTTAATATATTAATTTTATTTAAGATAGTGTTGGTGCTTAGACAGGAGGAATTGGAAAGTAAAAGGGGGAAGACATTTGGCACATGTTCTGAGGCTGGGAATTGAATCCGTGACAGCCACGTCGATGACCGTAGTCCATACATATACGGCGCCTGCCCTACTGCTACACCATGCAAGGATGTTTTTAATGACTACCTGAACCCCATGAAAAAGCATTATCCTGCCCCCAGGCAACATTTGAAAAATGTACCAAAGTTTGCAGGGCCAGGAGGCACGGAGGGGGATGGCCAAGTATGGAGGATGAGCGTGAGTGGGGGCTACGGGTGTGTGGTCTGGAAGACAGTCACAGCTGAACCAACTCGAACTAATATGGTTTTATCAGGAACTATTTTAATAGCCAAATATATACATCATTCTCTAATAGTCTAGCCTAGATAAGGCTGGGGTGAAAAAATTAGATGAAGGAATGAATTCTTACCGCATGTTGGAACATTAAACCCATGGCATATTTGTGTGTGTTGAATAAAAGGGACAACAGTGACTTTCCAAAATACAAAGTTTATTCACACAAGAAGAAAAAGAAACATTTAATCACTCAAACTAATACCACACTACTGATCAAACTAAATTAATAACTAAATGTAAAAGAACACAAATGGATAAAAATACAATACAATTTTTTTTTAAACATGGCTAATAAGATTAGTTTCTGTTCTTAATCTTCTCTGAACCGATTTCTATTTGAACACCTCTGATTGTTTATTCATTCAGGGCGGCCAAGGCCAAACAGTTGGGCTAATCTTAGCTTTAGCTCCCTGTAACACAATGGGGGCGTTTGAAGTAGCTAAAATACATTTATTAAACATTTAACAAAAAAGGGATAACTCCGGTTTGATTGAGTAGCTCAATTGCAGGATTTAAAATGACTCTTTGTCTAGAAAGTCTTTTAAAAGCACTGTTTAAAACTTTAGGCCGAGACCTGGTTTACCCAAACAAATACAGATGAAACTTCAACAACAACAAATAAAAAGGAAACACCTTTAAAATTACTCATCTTAACTATTTTGCCTCTGCCCAATGTTTAAAAATCTCCTGATGTCTCCATTGATGAGGACAGGGGGTCGTGCGACATTAGCCTAGCGGCTTACAATGGCTACAGTAGCTGGTTACAGTGGCCCTCATGGCTGTGGGGATGCTGGTAATTTGTCCTCCGATGTGGCTAAGTAATGATCCACACCAGCTTTTTTCGCTGACAGTACCATTTGGCGGGTCTAGCATGGCAATTCTTATCGGCTCCGTGGCGTTGATCAAATGTGCCCTCGGCTGGTCCTCCCAGCTCCCGTTTCTCAGTGCACTGAAACTGAGGGAACCTTTCATCGGGCTTTGAGGATTATATAAGATTTTGTCTATTAAGATTTAGGATTCACCTGGTGGTCTTTAAGTTCCTTGAGGCGAGTTTCTCCAAGAAACTCGGGCCTTCCCGTCAGCAGCGAGAGGAGGTGGTTGCTTTGATCTTCTTTCCTGGAGCGAGCCAGCCGGTACCCGCCGTAAAGAAGGGACAGGAGGGTCTTCCCTGTGATAACCCCGGCCTGGAGGTTGCATGGTGAAGGACGAACAGCTGGCAGCGGGGTAATTTATGCTTTCTCAGTCTTCTTCTCCTTCTGTGGAGCTAGAGTGCAGATTAGCACCACCCAATGGCTGTGTGTGACTCAACAGAGTGCAGCAGCCAAACGCCGTATCAGTTCGAGCTGTTGACTCAGGGCGCTGAGTCAGCGCTGCTTGAAGCCAGCAGCACGTATTGTAGCAAGCACAGAGAGCCTAGCGCTAGCATCGATGCTAATTGGATTTCGAGGCAATCATGGTGGCAGCTTTTGGCTCCTTATTCACGGTGTGTTTAAAACTTATATAAGTTATAACTTATGGTTTTGAACCACTCCGACGTTGTTTTCCTCCAAACTGCGATATACGGATTTCAGATTGCTTCTGTGTGAACTCTCTGCAACTATTGATGGTGATATGTGCCCCTACATGTTAGCCCTGTTGGGTCTGACCCCTGAATATATCAAAACGATATAAAAGGAGGGTTCCACAATAATCCAGCATTCCCATTGCCCTGGTTTCCTGCCTTTCAGAGCGGAATGTGCTCTACTATAGGGACTTTCCCCCTGGCCGGCGCACCGACTCTGTCTCACTCCCTACATCTGGTTGATCAATAGAACCTTGCTTCCTCCCAGGAGGGCTGATCTCTGAAAAAAACCTTCACGTCGGTTGGTTGGAACCTGAAAAATAGGAGGAGCTAGGCGGAGGACCACGCTGTTTAAATCTCTGAGCAGGAAGAGACTTCCTTCTCTCTGATCGCTGCTTTTACAAGCGCAAATTCTCCTAACATTTTAAGGAGCGACTCGGCCCTTTTCCCCCTGAGACGAGTGGTGGACACACATGTCTTAGTCCTTTGTTAGCGCTAGCAAACCTTCCCCGAGCTTCGATTGGCCATCGGAGCTCCAGTTGTCCTCTCACCCTTTTCTTTTTCGACGTAAAGAATGGACTGAATTTTGTGTTTTTCCGTCGCAACCAAAGGATTTACTTTTCTGCGATCAATCCCTCCGGGACATCTCAAAGTAGGATTGTTCTTATTATTATTTGAAAGTCTGGGTGGAGCAAAATCTAGGATTTTTCTTAAGTATGCATGCATGCTTTCTGTAAACGTTCCATTAATCGGTGTTGTGTTTGAAGTTACTGTGTTTTTTTCCGAGTAAGCTGAGCTTTTCATTGTGTGCTATTTGGTTTAAAGATACTGTTTTCTCTCATTAGTAACCAAGTAGTATTTTTGATTGTGTGTGATTCGTGTTATTACTGTGATCTCTGTTTGGCTCTGCGTTAAGCTGTGAGCCAGAGAATTCCCGAGAAGCGAGTAGAACCGGACGTAGCCTTGTTAAAACTCTTTTTCAATCTGCAGCCATCCCAATTCATAGTTCTTTGTTAGCTCAGAGCTAGGTTAATGATAAGAGTCACGTGGTCTCTTTGTTTCAGGTTGACCACGTTGCAAATTGCCCCAATAAACTCCCCCACCGTCCGCTAAAAGCTCGCTCACGTGTGTGTGTCGTACACGTGCAGTGGCATGGTCCATACTTTTAGACATTTGTGCAGTTAAGCTGACATTTTCCTTTTGTCTGTGTGTGTGTGTATGTTTGTGTATAATCAACACTGACTTACAGCTAACCTTGTTAGACTGTTTTGTTTACACTGCTAAGATTTTCCTCTTGTTTTAAAAATTATTTACTGTGAAACAGTAACTTTAACCGGTTTAATTCTTCTGGTCAAAATAATTTAACACTTTTAGGTGCTATATGACTAGCATTAGTGTTGTAAGCCATGATTTTTCATGGAGAGTTTAAGGACTGTAAAAAAAGCCGTCATAAGACACAAGCCTACCGCTTGTGCATTTTAAGTGATGGCTAAGAAGCATTTTGACACGTGTCCTGCTAAGAGATTAACAGTAAGGCCTTCCTTTAATTGTTTGTGTATTGTTTAGCATTGTCGTTGGTTAGTGTTTGTCAATTCCTAGTCCCTTTTGTGTGCTGGATCTCTGAGGAGATAGACGTTTCGAATCCGGGATCTGGGGCTCAGACTTATTCGGCCAAGGGCCAGTTGCAGGAACTGCTCGGGAACCTGCTTCACTTAAATTCACATCAGCATTCAGAGGTAGAACAGTACGACATTGCGTCATGTGACAGATCAAGAGCTTGACAGTTCTCTGCTTGCCCTGCGGATCTAGCATAAATTCTAAGTCAAGCCTTCTAGGCGAGCTAGCCTTGTTGATTTAAAGGCGGCTTCAGTTGGAAACGCAGAGAGCAACTCAGCTAGAGTCAAAACTTAGCTCAACGGAATCAGAACTTTGTGAAGCCCAAGCAGAACTAGGGCAACGTTCTGAAGAAACTGCTCTAGAACAGAATCCCGAGCAGAATTTATTAATTAAATCTCAGTGGTCAGTCGGGAACCCCTCTCCCCCAGCTAACACACAGCAAATGTAACCCCCAACCAATCTTAAGACAGACACTGAACCGGACCAAGTCAGCTTGCCAACATGTGGGGGAGCTGCAACCCCTCAGCTTGCCAGAGCACCTGAAACTAAGGTAGGTGTGAGCTTGTCCCTCCCTCCTCCTCCACGGGGATGCCACTTTAACTCCACCAGCTGTACAAACAGCCAGGAGGGTCCCACTGGCGGAAAGGGGATGGGATCAGCCCATCACTGCTTCTAGGCATGCTTATGCCTAGGCTTTCGGTAGGGGGGGAATCAAAGTGCTCCGGATTCGAGAGATAATTATCCAAGGACTTCAGGCCATCAGTTTCCTAGTCCATATCAAACAGGCCGGTTGTTACAGGACCCAAGTCCTCATGTACGCTTCGTACAACCGCCTGGAAGGTTAAATCAGAATAGCTTTCCATACGATGGTCCACAAGCAGACCTTTGGCGGAACTCTGGTCCTAATGGAAGCATTGATTAACCTTTTAGGAGGTTAGAGTTATGATGGAGGTGATTATGTTTCGTTTAAGGTGGGCGAACCTGAGCCATTTCATGAGTATGGGATCAGGACACGGTAGCTGGAATCGTTAGCAAAAGACATAGAACGATTCGATCCAAATGACAAAAGTTCAAACATTGATGATTATCTGAGAGAAGTAGAAAGGCTTGACTTGCCCAACATGTCAACTCGCCAAAAGCTCAAACTCTTCTGGAAGACCGTTTCCAGAGTTGTCCACAACCACATGGAGTCACTGATTCCCGCTATCAGGGACGATTATTCCAGACACTGCGAAGCCCCTTAGGCAAGAATATTCCGAATACTAAGTATACGTCGACTAAGCTTCTGCTACACTGGGAGCTATGGTTCAAAAAAGAAACAAACCACTTATGGACTTTTATAGGAGACTTTGCACAACTTATTTTCAAGGTCGAAACGCTCCAGGTCTGGAAGAAGATCCTACTTTTAAATCATTCTTTCGTCACAACTTGTATGAGACCATACGTTTTGACGTTACGATGCATTGCAGAATGAAAAGATTAAGAATAGAAGAGATCAGAAGGATCGCTCAGTTTGCCTGGGACCCCCGAGGTAGGTCAGGAAAGCCAGACGGCGAGCACAGAGTTCTCTAGATAGATACAAGGAAGGATGAGGGCTTAGATCGGGAAGGTAGGGAAGCTCCTCCCACCAGAACTAAGGCTGCCGTTGGACCCAAGAAACCAAACCGGTTTTCACAACAGAGCCAGGGGGGTGGAGGCTGGCAGAAGTTAGAACCTAAGAAACCAGACCACACCCAGCCTGACACAGGCCCACCTTACCAAAACCAGGTAACTCAGAAAAAGTTTGAAAAGAATAAGGCTGACAGTAAATAGTTGACAGAGGAAGATTAGGAAAATATCTGCCGCAGGTTTTTCTCTGAAGCCGTGCAGCAGCTGAGAGACACGATGACCTCATCAGCTGCACCTGCTCCTCCAAAAGAATTTGAAGGAAAACCGCCATCAGCATGACTAGGCACACATCCGTCTCCTGCTACCAAGCTTCACCTGGTTGGCTGGGGAGCCACACCTACCTCTCACTTGGGGCCCCCTGGGACCCCACCAGTAAACAAATACCAGATACTTCCTATAGATCCAGAACATGATTTCAGAGCTGAGATCAAAAAACTGCTTGGAAAAGCTGATGTGTTGAAAACAGCAGCTGATAAAATAGAACTGCTCCCCAAATTTCAGCCTATTTCCTCAAAAGATTCCCAGCATTGTTCAATCACTGATCATCACATTGTTTATTCTCAGAGAAACCCATGTGTGTCTCACTGGAGGAAGGAGACTCCAGTTTATAGTGCTAGCAACGGGTGCATGCTGCAAAACTCACCCCTGGCATGCACTAACTAATTAACTACCACTAACTGCTAATTAATTAATCCGTCAAATCCGGCTCAGTAATTAATCATCAGTTAGAATCATGTTTTAAGGCCCTTCAGGTCGCTATATTGAGTTTAAAGCTGCATTCCAGACTAATCAACTATTTTCAACCTCTTTTAGTGATATGAAAAAAAAGAACATCCTGTAAAACATGCTGTAAAAACAGTAATAACAGACTTAAAAAAGACTTTATTAAGAGAGATCATCTTTAGACAATTTTTTATTACAGCACACCCTAATTTAGACTCAATAAACTGGTTAAAACACTCCTTAAAGCACTAATACAACCATTCTACAATCCTCAAAATTCACCTGGCGTAAAGCCTGAGTAGAAAATTCAAAATTGTATTAATCCAAATCAATTTGGGATTGTTTTCATGCTGAACTTTCTCATAATTGAAAAACCAAACATATAGAGGCTTAAATCTAATCTAAATACGGGATTTTGGAAAAGGAACATCCATTTTCAAACTCCATCAATTCTAGCCTAAATAAACCCGAAAACTATCTTATTGCTAATTTTGATCTGTGCACCAAAAAACCACAGAGTTTGTACACTTTATTAAAGACGTAAATAATTATCTATGCGGTTTAAAAAAACGTCATGCTATTGTGACATTAAAAGATTCTTTAATGTCATATGATCAGCATGACACAATCACAAAGATAAAACTGTTGAACCAAACCATCTTCCCCTCAGCCACCAGGAGCAGTGTTACACATCGGCAACACATCGGCGACATTTTTCGTACACGTGAACTCGCATGGTACGATGCAAGCAGTTCCATATTCTTCTTATGCCACTACTATGTTGTTGATGAGTCGCACTTCCGCCTCTCCTCACTTCCCGATGGATTGTGCGAGTACAGGCAAGGGCAGGGGGTAGGGCTTTAAACTTCGTTATTCGAATATAATTTGAATGTTAAAAATTTAAGATATTCAAAATTTAAAATAAACAAATTTTAGGGATCTGTTAAAATGCGAACCTGTATGCAAATGATTTTTTGTAAATGTGGTTGCTTGTCAACGTTGTTTTCAATTCAGATTCCGAGCTAAGGTGTCAGTAGTAGGCATGAAACCGGACATACTGCGCCACCAATTTGCTATGTAAGGTCACCTCTGGTCCTGTTGAAAAACTTATCAACTTAAATGTTTAATCAGTTGTCAAAAATCAATTATAGTAATCAGTAACATTGCTACACTTTAACATTTATACACCAAAACTGCGGCAATGTCAATGGTTCCTCGGTAGCCAGGGTCACTTTTCTTAAAGGGACTATATCATGCTTCTTTACAGCTTTCAGCTTCTGGCATATACATATATATGATGAAATGTTACCATTGGTGTTATACAGTATGAATTTGTCCTGAAATTTAAGTTGTATTCTGCAGTTAATGTTAGACCACGAAGTAAAATGGCTCGTTTCTCTATAAACCTGCCCCAACGCCATGCTCTGCTCCCCCGCTCCGCTGCGCTTCAGAGCGGGGAAGAGATCTCATTTGCATTAGCATGTAGCCACTTACTTCTCTGTCCATCAGGCGTTGTTCTTTGATCCTGCTGCTGTTCTTTAGGAATGTAGAATAAAATCCTACCATCCATGCAGCCAAACGGGCGTTTTCACAAAGAAAGCAAAGAAAATCCAACAAAAACGTTTTTAAGCTGCCAAAAACCGAAGCAGCCATGAACTGTGAGAAGGAAGAGTGTGTTTGAACTCTAGCAGAGGTAAGCCGCTCTGCCTGCAGGGGCAGTGCAGACGCCTCTACCAATCAACTTTCAACTAGTGATGTCACTAGTTGAACACTCGTTTTCCAGGATAGGGAGGGGCAGCTGCTCAGAGGGCAGAATTCAGGAGGATTACTCAGACATGCATGAGTTAGTCCAAAAGCCACTCTGGTGGGGTTTTTGAGAAAATTGCACTACTATATGGTTGAAAACTCCAAAAACTTGATTTTGCTATCGTCCCTTTAAGATTTTCGAGGTAATACACCTCTGGGAACCTTACGCCGACTACTCCAATCCATATCCATCCATTTTCTTAACCGCTTAATCCTTAATGGGTCATGGGGGCAGGTGCCTATCTCCAGCTGTCAACGGCCAAGAGGCTGGGTACACCCTAGACAGGTCGCCAGTCCATCACAGGGCAGGACAAACTGGACAAACAACCATACACTCACTCACTCACACCTAAGGACAATTTGGTGAGATCAATTAACCTGACAGTCATGTTTTTGGACTGTGGGAGGACTCCAATCCATACACACTCTTGACTTTACTCCCGAATCGCCAGGAAACTAAATATGTTGAGTATAACGAATGCATAATGTTAACTTTTTACACAAGCTAAAACTAAATATGTTGAGTATAACTAACGTGGAATGTTGAGTTTTTACACAAGCCAAAAATAAACATGTTGAGCATAACAAATACAGGATGTTAACTTTTTACGCAAGCTACAACCAAGTTTGTTGAGTTACTCATATTCAATTTTAAATTGGACAAAAAGCCTTACTGGCAGGATTCAAACAGTAACCCGAGTGAGAAACTTCTTAATTTGATAGCAACAACTGTCAAAACGTTGTTCAGCTGAATTATAGACCATGTAATGTCCGACAGTTATCAGCCCGTGAGAGGATTGTGATAAGCAATGATGTTCAAACATATAAATATGGTCTAGATATTTTAACACAGTGTTATTCCCTTTAAAAGACCTCTTCACTCACAGTGCCTACCATGACAGCAACAAATAAAGGTCAAATTTGCAACACTGAACAAAGCAATAACAACAAATGAAATTGCAGCAAATGCCCCAAATAGAACAAAATAAACAAAAACCTGATTACCCACAATGCACCTAGCACACTGCAGGTCAACCAGCAGCCCCTCCCCTCTCTTATTAAACTAAACCAATGGCCGCTGGCTGCTCTGCTTTTTGACCACATGCCATGTAGGCCGCCATTGCTCCTCCCTTGCTGTAGTACCTCCATTTGGCCGCTAGGCCCCCATTGAAAAGCATTGGACTTTAGACACGTTAAAAACAACTTTAATGCCTGGCTAAATATTCTTCCTGAGATAACGCTGGGCTCATAAAAAAGCCTGGGCACCAGGCTGGTTTTCGTAAGATAATTTTTTGAAATCTTGCATAATTAATGAGGGGGCCGAGCCAAGTTTAGCATCAGAGCTAACGACGCGGGAGCAGAATGGGCGTGATTACGACCGAACTACACGCCCATACACGCCCCGCGAGGGCAGAGTCTACAGTGAAGATTCTGCCCCTATGGCCTATTTAGCAACATGCTTCGTCAGAGCTGGGGAGGAGGAGTCTGTGAATCCGCCATGAATTCCCCCATGAAAGTGTGTCATTCTGGTAAACGGGGAGGAGTGAGGAGGCGCTGTCTATTCTTTTTTACAGTCTATGAACTAAACATACCAAGTTATCTCTTCTAAAGCTAATTAGTAGAATTGATCTTTCAGCTAAATAGTAAAATCAACAAATGTTGTTTAGTAATGACAGCAGGTTTTTAAAAAAATTAACAGTATAAGTAGTGATCACTCAGAAGTTTGACGAAAAACAATATCTGGGTTTACAGTGCAGAAGTATCGGGTCTACTACATCCCTCACTTACTCCTTTTCGCCTGCTACATAGCAAGCGTAGTGTGAGTATTCGAATGCAGTCGGCCTTTCGTGCAGGTAGTCTGTTAACATTGCTCGACACTGCCATCTAGTGGACAGAACATATAGAACTTAAGTTTGATACCATTAACGGTCTTACTGAAGACATTTAATGGTCAAAATATAATTAATTAATAGTAAAATATATTCAAATTTTGATATTAACAAAAGATCTTATATGAAACTTTTTGGGCAAAAGTCCAAGCCCTATCTGGTGGCTTGTTGCACAGAAATCTTCTTCCCAATCGCATTATCTTGTTAGCTTAGTCCGATTTCTCAAACTCCAGTTCGGTTCAACTTAAGGTGAGCTAAGCTGTATCGATGCATTTCAAAAGTCTTATTTCAGTTGGATTAAGGTAATAATCTGGTTAACAAACACGTAACTACATACGTGAAACAATCAATCAATTCAGCCAAATGCTGCATTGCACAGGTTGCAACAGATCTAAGACGCGCCAGGGTTAGAAAGCAGTAATAGCCTTTTTGACAAACAGTTTAACTCATTCTGTTCACTTTATTCACTGTGGGATTGCACAAATATTACATGTAGAAGAGGGGAGTGTCGCGCCAGTAACTCCATTTCGAATTGCGATAAGTATAGACACGCCAGCTTGACCTCCGTGAGTCATCGTCTTGCAGGCAGGATCTGGGCCCCAGACTGGGAGATACCACATTTCAAGGGGGATGGAGGATACAAATGTCGAGGATACTTGAGAGAAATCAATTGTGTTGTTCTAATTTTCATTTGTACTTAGTTTATATGTATTAAATAAAATAATAATCAACACTGACCCATAGTAATTCCATAAATTTATATAAAAAAATGTAATATTACATTTTCCTCTGGATCCAAGGTATGTCAGATACCATACCCAATTGATGCCTCTTTCCATCTCTTCTATAGCCATGCTTCTTCAAGGGTTCACCTCCTTAGTGACATCTGTCTTTACCAATGACGTATAAGAAGTATTTCATGCAACACGGCCATTTAGATCGTAGTCGTTTTTAAAAGCACCAGGTATGTGTTGCTTTTTGAACCTCAAATGTTACGTAAAGTAGGTCAGATTTTCTGTTCATTCATAAAAAAAAATCTGATATGGGTGCATTGGGAAAAAAAGTAGATTCGATTAGCATTTGCCTGCAGCGTGAACAAAGCCTTTATCAGAGGACTTGACAGGCTGACGTTAAAGGCTCATACTAAGCAATATTTATTTTTTTTCACTTTCAATTGGACAAGGAAATACAAGAAAATTCATGATTTACTCATATATACAGCTTATCTATTTGGTCTTCATGTGAAAGAATTTTGAATTTTGTTTGACTCTCATCCTGACTATCATTTGTGTAGACAATGGGGAAGCTGCAGACTGAAACTCAAGACTCAACAGTTATCTGGCCTCAACCAGGTAAGCCTTTGCAAACATGAAGTTACATTAAAAAAATACCCTACAGGACAAGGTTTAAAGAGTAACTCACCCCAAAATCTACTTTTTTTGTTGATACGCTGTATAATTGAATCTACACTCACCTGAAGGATTATTAGGAACACCATACTAATACGGTGTTTGACCCTCTTTCACCATCAGAACTACCTTAATTCTACGTGGCATTGATTCAACAACCTGCTGAAAGCATTCTTTAGAAATGTTGGCCCATATTGACAGGATAGCATCTTGCAGTTGATGAAGATTTGTGGGATGCACATCCAGGGCACGAAGCTCCCCTTTCACCACATCCCAAAGATGCTCTATAGTGTTGAGATCTGGTGACTGTGGGGGCCATTGTAGTACAGTGAAATCATTGTCATGTTCAAGAAACTAATTTGAAATGATTCAAGCTTTATGATATGGAGCATTATCCTGCTAGAGGTGCCATCAGAGGATGGGTAAATAGTGATCCTGAAGGGATGGACATGGTCAGAAACAATGTTCAGGTAGCACGTGGCATTTAAGTGATGCCAAATTGGCACTAAGGGGGCCTAAAGTGTTCCAAGAAAACATCCCCCATACCATTACACCCCCAGCCTGCACAGTGGTAACAAGGCATGATGGATCCATGTTCTCATTCTGTTTACGCCAAATTCTGACTCTACCATTTGAATGTCTCAACAGAAATCGAGACGAATCAGACCAGGCAATATTTTTCCAGTCTTCAACTGTCCAATTTTGGTGATCTTGTGCAAATTGTAGCCTCTTTTTCCTATTTGTAGTGGAGATGAGTGGTACCCGGTGGGGTCTTCTGCTGTTGTAGCCCATCCGCCTCAAGGTTGTGCTTGTTGTGGCTTCACAAATGCTTTGCTGCATTTCTTGGTTGTAACGAGTGGTTATTTCAGTCAAAGTTGCTCTTCTATTAGCTTCAGTTAGTCGGCCCATTCTCCTCTGACCTGTAGCATCACAAGGCATTTCCACCCACAGGACATGTTTTTCCCTTTTCACGCCATTCTTTGTAAACCCTAGAAATGGTTGTGCTTGGAAATCCCAGTAACTGAGCAGATTGTGAAATACTTAGACCGGCCCGTCTGGCAACTACAACAATGCCACGCTCAAAATTGCTTAAATCACCTTTCTTTCCCATTCTATCATTCAGTTTGGAGTTCGGGAGATTGTCTTGACCAGTACCACACCCCTAAATGCATTAAAGCAACTGCCATGTGATTGGTTGATTAGATAATTGCATTAGGGACAAATTGAACAGGTGTTCCTAATAATGCTTTTGGTGAGTGGATAATAGCACTATCTACATTTCCACTTATTTTATGTATTTTAGTATATTTTAGTGAAAATATAAATTTTGTACCAAAAACCCTAAGTGGTTAAATGATTACACAGCACTGCAATTCACCAGAATTCAAATCCTGCCTTGCTAATGGCTAATCTCGGGTTATTGACGTAGGCTTGGAATAGTGACTACAGCACTCCGAGCGTGGTGGGGTATATTACATGAGCGGTCTGGGCCACACCTCTGTAGTGAGGTGCCATGAACTGCCTGTAGCACAATCGGCTCATAACCTGGGTGCTCCGTTATGCAGGTGGTTACCCCTACTTGCGGACATTTGCTCATTACCTATGACAAAGGGAATAACTGATATATCAGTAAATGGAAAAGTAAAATCTGGGATAAAAGTTCGTTTTTAATGGAATAATTGTGATGGTGTGTTTTTTTTTTTTTTTTTTTGCACATTCTTGAATATTTCTCATCATGCTTGGATACATCTGTCTGCAACACACATTTTCTGAGTCGGACAATGATGTGCAGGGGCCGCAGGAGCTCCTGTCAAGGCAGAGTCAAAACATTACTCGAGCTAATCTATATTTAGCATTAGATTTAGCCAACAACAATGTGCCACTCAGAGACGGCGCTAATTCTACCTGCTGCTGCTCCAAGCAGAGAATGAGACAACGGATCGTCGAAAGCCATCTTCGTCCAATAAGTGCACAATTAACATCCAAATATGAATAAGCATTACATTCACAACTGATGGTTGGCAATGGCGAGGCTGGGGGAGCAAGCTGCTAAAATCACCAGCACTCTGACAGGTTATCTGAGGGTGTTAATCAAAAGGACATGCCCCTTATTATTCATAAATTCAAACTTAACGTACATCTGAACAGATTAATTATACACCTCCCACCCCACCCCCCAGAGTTGATAGTAAACATGACCTATTAAACCTTGAATATTTAAAAATGCATTTTTAACATGGGAATCAATGGTAGCTTGCTACTTTGTGGAGCCAGTCCCTAGTGGATGGAGGGCAACTGCAGGTTTTGTCACTTTCGGGTAGGCTTCACATTTGGCCGATGGAGTTTGCCCCTTGATTGTTCCTTACGAATGATTTAACTGATTAAATGATTGAAGTTGAAAAATATCTATATCTCACTGGTTATCTGTGCTGTAATTGAAATCTGAAGACATTTTTTTTTCCTATTGGTGCCTTCACACTGGAAATAATTAAAAGTCAAGAGCACCAACATCACATGTAAGGTCTATGGTTGAGGCCACCAGAATGCTGTTAGTCTGGGCAGTACTTTGTGTGCTTTGGCTGTGTCAATTTATGAAACTCTTCCTGCGTTTCAAGAAGTTCAGCTAGGTGAACTTTCAGCGGTACAGACTGAATATAAACCAATCAGAATGTCTCATTGTAGTGACATCGCCCAACATCAACATTGTCTAGCCAGCCACGATCCGCCAGTTTAAAACAACCGGCTGAGGAAGACCCGCCACATGCTTTGCAAGCTTTATGGTGCATTCACACCAACCCCATGCGTCAGCGTCACTTGCGGCAAGATTACATGTAAAGTCTACGGTCGAGTACGTCCAATGTCCATCAAAGTCTATGCGGTGCGTTGTGTACGTTGGCTCCGTCAACTTCACTTGCGTTACATACGGTCAACGTACCAACGCAAGCAACGCAGAAGTTCAGCTAGTTTAACTTTTGACGGACCCAACGCAGTTAATGCAGTGCGGCAACCAATTAGAGCGTCTCACTGTAGTTATGTCACTATACACGTATCTTGAATGAAGCGCAGGTCTAGTGAAAACATTTTCAACAATTGCAGATTTCAAAAATGTGGCCTATCTGACATTGAGTGTAACTAAAAAATAAAATGTGAGAATGTACAAGCAGTAGGATTACAAGAGCTTGCGTGGTTAGGAATAAAGCAGAGCAAACAATACTAAAATAATATATAAGGAGGGGTGGTAATTCTGGTGTTTCCTTTGGAATTTCTGTCCGCCCACCATTTAATTTTTTTTATTTTATTTATTTGTTTATTTGACAAGGACAGTACAGGAAAACATTGCCAGCTCAGTGGCCGATGTTATGTACATAAGGCGTCTAGCCATAGGCTAATTTGCAGCCCCCGTCCCTGGTTAGGCTTTTCAAAAGGGTTTAAAACAGAACAGAAAGATGAAAAATTAGTAAAAGGCATCAAACAATACAACAATAAAAAGAAATAAGAGAAGACATATCTGGCCACTTACCATCCCAAGTCCAGCCAAACTGTTCAGTGCTCACAGTTTTGTTTGTTTTTTAGCCATAGCTTCAGCTTTTGTGAGAAAAGTCTCAGGTCTATTTGAGACTTTAGCTCCATTGGCAAAGAGTTCCATAACTGTGTCCCTTTTACTGAGAACGCAGACTGACCCAGAGCAGTTTTACAAAACTTCACTCTGCAGTTCCCGCTGACTCCAGCTCTGGTGCTCACTCCTTGATTAGTGTATTTTTGTACTAATTGACACATTACACACAATTTAGACGCTTGAATATATTTTTTATAAAAGATAAACTGATGAAGCTATCGAATGTCATCATTTTATATTTTTGAATAATAGTGCAGTGATGCTACTTCCTTGGTTTTTGATCAAACACTTTAAGTGTTTGTTTGTAGAGAGATATTAAAGGCTTTAGGACAGATTGTGAGGCCTGGCCCCAAACGATTGAACAATACGACATATGAGTTAAAATCATAGCATGTAGATATACTCGTGCCGCCTGAGTTGATACACAAGACTTAATCATCAACAATTTAAATTTGTCTTGATGGTCTTAGACATTTTTCTGACATGGGCATCAAACTTCAGTTTAGAATCTATAATAACCCCCAAATACTTAAACTCATCAACCTGCTAGATTTTATTTTTGTCAATATTCATGTTTAGATCATTTGGTGAATTTCTCTGTAGAGAGAAACACGTTTTTAGTGTAATTTAAGGTAAGACAGTTGTCCCGCAGCCACTGAGATGTGCTGACAAGCTGTCTGTTCAACAAGTCTGAAGCCTGTTTAGGGGAATCTGCAGCTACATAAATGATTGTGTCATCTGGTATTTTTGCAGATTTCTGGTAAATCATTTATGTATAGGCAGAACAGCAAGGGGCCCAATATCGACCCATGGGGTACACCTAAATTACATTTTTGGATGATAGATTTAACACCATTTGTTTTTACACACTGTTTTCTTGATGTAAGGTATGATTTAAACCAATTTAAAGCTTATTTGGAAAAATTTTGTTGTTTCAGTTTTCTCAAGAGTACTTGGTGGTTTACAGTATCAAAAGCTTTTTTATAGTCGAGAAATGATGCTCCCACACATTTACCTTGATCCAAACTAGTTTTGATGGTTTCTGTAAAGTGACATACAGCCATCTCAGTGGAGTGCTTTGGTCGAAATCCAAATTGTTTAGGGTTTAGTAGACTATGTTCCTCCAAGTAGGTCATCAACTGTTCAGCCACAAGCTTTTCTAACACTTTGGAAATCACAGGTAAAATTGAGATCGGTCGATAATTGCAAGCTTTATCTGTTGCTCCTGATTTAAAAATTGGAGTCACAACAGCCGTTTTGAGATTTTCAGGAAATTCAATATTTTTGATCGATAAATTCACAAAATGTGAAAATGTTTTTTTTTTGCTGCGGTTACTTCCAGCGCAGGCCATATCGCTCATGAGTTTTGTATTTTCATCCTGCCCCATGCTCCTTTAACATTATTGATTTAAAATTATAATTTAAAAAAATGTTTTGCTAGAACCCTATTTCAAGATTGTGAAATATTGCTTATAAATAGGGATAGGTACCGATAACTGTTGCCTTTATGGCACCTTTTCTGATATAAACGGTAATGAGCACACCAAAAAGCAGCACATATTTTGGTGCCTTATTTCGGTTCTTTTTTTTTGATATGTCAAGCCCTGTGGATTCTGGACATGCCATCGGCCAAGAGTGATGCCGTATTTATCAGAAAAGGCTAACACGGCCATCTTTTTGCAAAGATCTGCTATAAGTTAGGGCTGTCAAAATCAACACATCAACACGGGTCGATTATTTCCTAGAATTAACTTTTTTTTAACACATACACAGAATACCGCCCTGTTTATAATTCAGCCTGAAACTCATCAGTTGTCGTTCTTAACCAGCCAACCTGCGGACTGTTGAGCAGCAGCTTGTGATCCTAAATGAAATTAGTTAGGTTAAAAGTTTTCTATGTAAGAAATCCAAGAAGATTCCGATGAGTCATCAGCGCGAGGTTTTGCCCGGATCATGCAGACTCGAACCACAGCTATTCTTCAGCAATCCCTCATACTGAGCAAGCATGTAGCGACAGTGGAGAGGAAAAATTCACCTTTAATAGGTAGAAACCTCTGGCAAAACCTGGCTCAGTACAAGCGTTCATCTGCCACGACCGTCTGGGGGTCTGAGAAGACAGAGAAGAGACAGCATGGAGGATGCTTGGTCACTTTGAGCATCATCTGGACCGATGTTCCCCATCCAGCAGGGGACTTTATAGTTGAGCAGGGTACCAGACCATGTGAAGCTTCTATGGGGAGAAAAATACTGAGAGAAAACTGGGTTAACAATCGCAATAACAGCAGAAAAAAATATATCTGGAGAGTGGTAGAAGAAAAAAGTAGGAGATAAGAAAAGTGGTCAGTCTGTCCTCCAACAGTCTAAACCTATAGCAGCATAACAAACAAAAAAATAGCTCAGGATAACCTAAGTCACTAACTATAAGCTTTATCAAAAAGTAAGGTTTTGGGCTTCCGGTGGCGCTGCAAACATCATGGCAGCTTAAAACGTGTTCTCTCGACCGAACTACGAGATAACCCCCATTTTTTAAAACCAGGAATCTGTTTTAAGGTATTTGAGTGCATTACTATGCCGGGGGGAGAAGAGGGGGGCCCAAGAAAGGGACTGAGAAGCAAAAAGGGCAATGTGGACACCGTGGTTGACTCCGAAGAGGCGAGCCAGGAGGAAGCTATGCTAACAGAGCCACAGCTATCGCTAGCCTCTATCCGAATGGCCATTAACGACACTATGGCCAAGTCCATGTCTGAATGGGATGTTAAACTATCTCAGCAACTGCAGCAGCTCCAGAGCTTCTTTTCAGAAGACGTTAAAAGGCAACTCGGCGAGGTACGGACTGAATTTCGGCAAATGATGGAGGATACTGCAGGGAAAATTGAAGCTACATCGCTAAGACTCGACGATGCTGAGCAGCGCATTGACAGCGCGGAAACATCCTGTATGGAGATGAAGGAATATCTGGATTATATGAAGAAAACAAACCAAGACTTGCAGTCAAAAGTCACGGAGCTCGAGGGGCACTCGCGTCGAAATAATATTCGAATCTATCTTTTGAAAGAAGGCATTGAGGGAACTTCCATGATTCACTTTATAGAAAATTTTCTGAAAAATGAACTGGCAGAGAGTGCAGGTCTGACTGAGCTGGGGATAGAGCGAGCGCATAGAGCCCTGGGCCCGAGGCCACGCGAAGGTGCACCCCCGCGATCTACAGTGGTGAAGTTCCTTCAATACACCTCGAAAGAGAAAATCATAAGCGCCGCCTGGAAAAAGAAGATCAGCGTTGATGGACAGAGAGTGTTTTTTGACCATGATTACGCCACTGCAGTGATGGACAAAAGACGAGAGTACCTGCCTGTTAAAAAAGCACTGAAACAAAGAGGGATACGATTTCATACGCCTATGACGAAGATGCGCGTGTTTTTGGATTCTGGGACAGTTACCTACGAAAGTGCCAGCCAAGCCGCGGAAGATCTACGTGCGAAGGGCTTCCCTATCCAACCTATGCCGAAACGGACCTCACCGGAGCAGTCCACCTTTCCCTGGGAACGAGTGAGAGAGAAGAGGAACGGGATCGGGGATGACTACCGCCAGAGAATTAGAGACAAACTTCAGGAGTTTCACCATCGAGCAGCTGAGCCCAGCGCTGAGGATACACTACCTCCCCCCGCTCAGATATAAACAACTTTTTTTTGATACGCATGTGTAATTTGCGTCACCTGCGGTAAGCAAGTACTGTTCTAAACTCGGTCCATTATTCCTTTACTGTAGTAATACAAACGCCCCGACTTTTTATGTTTAATTAGCCTGATTCATGTTTATATTATACGAGACTGTTGTCTGGACCCCCTTCTATTTATTTGACCAATTTTGTCATTATGCAAAGTAGTTCGTTTGTTTTCAGAGTTAACATGACGGCCACCACTGTGAAAACTTTTTTGAGGGAGCCCTGCCACCTAGTGGGCGGTTCATCTCCCTACCCAAGAGGCCAAGGGATAGCCTCTAACCTGGAAGTTCACTTTTTTATTTCTTTTATTTTTATCTCAGTTCTGTTTTTTACTGTTTTGTTTTACACACATTGTTCACTGTTACGGGGTATGGAGAGTGTACTTGATACGTTCTGTTTTTCTTTATGTCACACAAACAATACAAAATTATTACCCTTAATGTAAATGGTTTGACTAGCCCCATCAAGAGAAGCAAGTTAATATCAAAGGCAAAAAAGGAAAAGGCTGAAATAATTTTCTGGCAGGAAACTCACTTGTGTAGTCTAGAGCATGAGAAATTAAAGAAAATGGGCTTTAAACACACCTATTATTCTTCACCAAAATTGGGTCGTAAAAGAGGAGTAGCCATTATGATACCTAACTCTGTTCACTTTGAATTTCAGACAGAAACCAAAGATCATGATGGCAGGTACATCATGATTAATGGTAAGATTGATGGTAAGGAGGTAGCTTTGCTGAATATTTACGCACCGCCTGGTAGTAAAAAGGCATTTTTTAAGAATATATTGGACCTAATGACGTCCCAGCCCTCAGGTATTTTGATTTGTGCGGGCGACTTCAATGTAGTTTTGGATCCTAAGTTAGACACTACAAATAGAAAGAGGAAACTTACAAACATTGAAAGGTGGTTCAAAAGAAGAATTTATGATTTAGGCATATTAGATGTTTGGAGAGACTTACACAAACAGAACAAACAGTATACATTTTACTCACACAGACATAATGTTCATTCTAGAATAGATTACCTTTTTATGTATAAAACTGAGAGACATAGAGTACAGGAATGTGAAATCAGTCAGAGAGACTTGTCGGACCACTCTACTGTATATTTAAAAATGCATTTGGAAAGTAGTCCCAAATCAACATTGTGGAGACTCAATGTTGGTTTGTTAAATGACCCTGGATTTAAGGAGAGAATGAAACAACACTTACTAAATTACTTAGAAAACAATAATGATGGTAGTGTAAATCCTGCAATACTGTGGGACGCATCCAAGGCAGTTTTGTGAGGCTTTATAATATCAGAAACGGCTTTTTCTAAAAAAGAAAAACTGGCGAAGCTGTTACATGCACAGACCCAACTTTTGGAACTCGAAAAGCAGCATAGCGAAACAAAGAACCAACAACTCCTCATACAAATGAGGCCTCTCAGGCAAGAAATTGACAAATTTTATAGCGAGGAAGTAGAGAAAAAACTAAGATTTACAAAGCAAAGATATTATGAAGCAGGCCCTAAGGCCTCCAAAATTCTTGCATGGAGGCTTCGTAAACAACAATCAGATGTAGGTGTCCATAAAATAAAGGACCCAATAACAAAACAAACGGTTTATGATGTAGATGGAATACAAAGAGCTTTTGAGACTTTTTACCAGAATTTATATGATCAATCTAATACAGTTGACAGTTGTGCAGTGGACAGTTTCTTGAATCAATTAGATTTGCCCTCACTCGGCAAACTACACAATGAAAAATTAACCAAACCTATCACTGTTAAAGAAATTGATAAAGTTATCTCCTCTTTAAAGTCTAGTAAGTCTCCTGGCCCTGATGGGTTTCCTGGGGAGTGGTATAAATCGATGAGAGAGCAACTGATTCCAATTTTGGCAGAAAGCTTCAATTATATTGTTAAGGAGGGTTTCCTCCCTCCGTCTTGGAGGGAGGCCATCATCTCAGTAATTCCAAAAGACGGAAAGGATCTGACCCAGTGCGGATCTTATAGACCTATTAGTGTCCTGAATCAGGATTACAAAATTTTTGCCACTATATTGGCAAAGAGGATGGAAGAGAGCATGACCTTCCTAATTGAGGAGGACCAAACTGGGTTTATTCAGGGAAGGCAGACACAGGATAATATAAGGAGGACCTTACACATTATAGAACACATACAAAAACACAAACCACAGGCTATCTTGCTTAGTTTGGATGCAGAGAAGGCCTTTGATTCTGTTGGGTGGGACTTTCTTTATAAAGTTATGGCGAAATTTGGCTATCATCAGGATTTTATTCACACTATAAAAACATTATATACATGTCCCACTGCCAGAATCAAAGTAAACGGGAGCTTGTCCAAACCCATTCAACTGCGCCGTGGCTGTCGTCAGGGCTGCCCGGCAAGTCCAACCCTATTTAATCTCTTCATAGAACCGCTCGCACAAATCATACGACAGGACCCAAATTTAAAAGGTATATGTATGAGGGGCTCTGAATACAGGATATGCCTTCATGCAGACGATGTCCTGGTTAGCTTGGAAAATCCAGATACTGGAGTCCCAAGATTAATGGATTTACTGCAGCAATATGGTGACCTGTCAGGTTATACTCTCAATATAGAGAAGACACAAGCGCTGGTTTTTAACTTTACACCATCATCTGAACTCAAATTGAAATACACATTCAATTGGGATTCTAATTGTGTGAAGTACTTGGGAGTAAGACTGACGAAAGATGTATCTAACCTTTATGCCGAAAATTACCTGCCCATCAATACTCTAATTAAGGATGATCTGGACAGGTGGTCTACTTTGACTTTGGATTTGGGCAACAGGATAATGGTGATAAAGAGTAATATCCTGCCCAGACTGTTGTACCTTTTCCAATCCTTACCAATTCAAATCCCAGACTCCCAGTTCAGAGAATGGGATAAAATCATCTCACGCTTTATTTGGAGTGGCAAAGCACCAAGAATAAGATACAAGACGCTTCAACTACCTAAACTTAAAGGGGGGATGGGTCTGCCCTGTCTGAGAGACTATTACACAGCAGCCCAGATAAGACCACTCATTCTCTTGTGTAATCAAGACTACATAGCTAAATGGAAGGCCATAGAGTTGTCTCTGTTAACTATTCCAGTCCAAAGTTTATTAGCAAATCCAGTCCAGGCTAAGAAATGTGATGTTCAGAATCAATGGGTTAGACTCTCCATTAATATTTGGTTAGATATAGTGAAGCAATTTAAACTTCAGAGAGAGATAAAAATGTTAATGTGGCCAGTACACGATGCCCACTTTGAACCAGCTGTGCTTGACAGGAGCTTTTATTCAATGGGAAAGACAGGGGGTTACCTCACTCTGTCTTTTGACGGATAAACAACATGACCTCATAGATTTCAAAACTATGTCAACAAAATATGACCTGGGCTGTCATGACTTATATAAATATCTTCAGCTGAGGTATTACTACATTAAAAATATAAAAACTTTGCAGTTTGATGGTATATCTGGCATCACACAAATGTTTATAAAAGCTTACAAATCAGAATTATCCAGAAAAATGATTGGTGAACTATACGGTTGTATTATAAAATTAAAGGGACATACAACACTCTACATCAGGGACAAATGGGAACAGGAACTGGGGGTCTCAATTTCGACAGAGGACTGGGAAACAATTATAGATACTCAAATTAAGACTACTAATTCACAAATGTGGAGAGACTTCTCCTGGAAAAATGCGATTAGATACTTTATAACGCCAAAACAAAAACACAGACAAACGGGACAACCACCTGAATGCTGGCGTGAGTGTGGTCATACCTCTGCAGACCACACACACATCTTCTGGGCCTGCACTGCGTTGGACTCTTACTGGGAAGACATACATCACACAGCAAGGGAGATTCTGGGCTTTGATTTTGACTTTACATGTGTTTCATTTTACTTAGGAAATCTTGATTCGAATTTGTCTGAGGCAGACAAGTACCTCCTGAAGGTATTTATGGTTGCGAGCAAAAAAGCAATCACTAAACGCTGGCTTATAAGACATCCCCCGACGGTCACACAGTGGCTCGCCATCGTGGAAGGTATTCGGTCCATGGAGCGCTTAACGTTTGTATTGAGGCTCCAAAGACAAAAGGGTGATGCTCTCTGGGAGAAATGGAACACCTACCTCATGTTAAGGGGCAATAATTGAATCAATGTTTTTGATGCCTGGCTTTGTTTATATCTTACTTTTATATATTGTACACTTGACACTTCATTACCCCACCTTGTTTGTATTTATTTGTATTGTTTGTATTTTTGTTTGTTTAAGAAAAACTTTGAACACAAATAAAGTTTAAAAAAAAAAAAAGTAAGGTTTTAAGTCTAGTCTTTAAAAGAGAGTATCTGCCTCATGGACACATGGAACAATCAGATCTCTGATGTACGATGGAGCTTGATTATTTAGGGCTTTATAAGTAAGGTGGAGGATCTTAAACTCTGTTCTGGATTTAACAGGGAGCCAATGGAGAGAAGCTAAAACAAGGGAAATGTGATCTCTCTTTTTAATATTAATCAGAACTCTTTCTGCAGCATTTTGGATCAACTGAAGGCTTTTAATTGCGTTTTGTGGACTTGCTGATAATAAGGAATTACAGTAGTCCAGCCTTGAAGTAACAAATGCATGGACTAGTTTCTCTGCATCATTCCTGGACAGGATGTTTCTAATTTTAGCAATATTCCGGAGGTGAATGAAGAAATGTTAGAAACCCGTTTAATATGGGATTTCAAAAATTACACCGAGGTTCTTCACATTATTACCAGAGGCCAAATTAATGCCATCCAGATGAAGTGATTGATTTTTAAAGTTACTGGTCCAAAGGCGACAACTTCTGTCTTGTCTGAATTTAAAAGTAGAAAATTCACTCATCCAGGTTTTTATGTCTTCCAGATAGGGCTGAACCATTTTGGAAAATAATCTAATTGCGATTCTTTTCTTCAATATTGCGATTGCGATTTAATGTGCAATTATTTTGTGGGGCTTTTGTCATGCATTTTTTAATTAATGCAGCAAAAATATTGTGTATTTTAAAAAGATTTTTATACATAATTTATTCTATTCCATAAGATTATTTACTTATTTTAAGACAAAGGCAAATATTAACAACTTTATCTACTTTTAATCATCACACTCGATGGTCATCGGTGTCTGCAATCAAGGTTTTCTTCCTTTTGATCCCAGCTAGTAATTCCCTCCGGCTGCAATGTTTTCCTCCGTGTGGTTATCCAGGAAGTAGGATGCTTGAAGGAACAAGCTCTGATTTTTAATTCTTCATCGATCTAATGCACTTTCAGACTCTGGTATGGCTCCGTACAGCGTTTTGATCTCTGGTCAGTTGTTGCAAAATACTCTGCTGTTGTCGGTGCGGCTTTACCTTTCTGTCGGCATTTTTTACACAGCGCAGGTAAAATGTGCCTAAAATGTGTTCGTGAGAATGAGTCCTATCTTATTCATCACTTTTGGCTATAAAACCCGTTATAGCACGAATTATTTCCGTGTGCCGTTTTTTTATGTTCGTAAGGAGCGATTCTTTCAAACAGCTCGGTCAGCGATCCCTGTCGCCTCGAAGTTTGTTTACTGGAAATTTAAACACTGGTGGCGGTCAGTTTAGCCGTGCAACTCTCATATATGGTGGTGTGATGTTTTTAGGTGTTGATAAAGGTTCGTACTGTAGCCTACCTCGTGAGGCAGCAACAATACCAAGACGGGTTCTGCCTAATACCTGGCGTAGCATCAGCATCAACGTTTTCATAGCAGATATAATTTCTCACAACTGATGTACTGTTCCTGTTTGGTACCAAATATTGTGCAGTGTTGGATTCTGTTAAGCTTTAGGTCATTTTATAACTGGCTAAAATGCAGCGTTTCCTTCTCTCCCTGCATTGTTTGCAAGTCACGTGACTTTAGCAGATATGTTTACATCAAGTCAAATCGCAGCCTTTGCGATTAGGAAATCGCATTTTACCAAATCGCTATTTAATTGCATATGCAATTAATCGTTCAGCCCTACTTCCAGACATGCTTGTGATCTACCTAACTGATTGGTTTCATCAGGTTTTATGGATAAATATAATTTCGTTTATTTATGAAGAATCCCAGAAAGTCATCACTACTACAAAGAAACCTAGGATTGTTTTTATTTCCCACTATTAAAGACGAAAAATATGCTGTTCTAGCTTGTCGAAGGGCGTTTTTATAAAGTAGTATACTATTTTTCCAGGTTAGAAAGGAATCATTTAAGTGTGTAGACTACCATTTTCTCTCCAGTTTCCTAGTATTCTGCTTTATAGTACGCAACTCTGCATTAAACCAGGGAGCCAACCACCTATGGCTGATTACCTTATTTTTTAAGGGGGGTACACTGTTTAGTGCCAAACGCAGTGAGGAAGTAATACTTTGAACCAGACTATCAATTTCTGAAGGGTTAGTGTTGAAATTACTACGGTCCACTGTGGTATTCTGAGACACATAGGGAAGCAAGAATGGAACAGATTCTTTAAAACTTGTTACAGCACTGTCTGATAAAGTTCTATTGTAATGAAATTTTCTTTCAGATATTGGAACATTGGATTAATTTAAATTCAAAGGTTGAATTTTTTTCTCCCTGTTCTTGTGATCATTTTGACCCCGCAGGGTAAGATGTTGTGTGGAGACCCATATTGAAGGAGATTCCATTTTCTAATAACTGCTCCCACAGTTGATTTCTTCTCACCAAGCTGCTTACCTATTGCAGTCTCAGTCTTACCAGCCTGGTGCAGGTCTACGGTTTTTTATTTTATTCTGTCCTTAGACAGCTTTTGGTCTTGACCATAGCTGAGTTTGGAATGTGACTTGTTTGAGGTTGTGGACATGTGTCTTTATACTGAAAACGAGTTCAAACAGGTCCCATTAATACAGGTAATGAGTGGAGGTTACAAGTCTGTGAGAGCCACAAATCTTGCTTGTTTGTACTTGACCAAATACTTATATTTCATCATGAATTGCAAATAAATTCTTTAAAAATCAGACCATGTGAGTTTCTGTATTTTTTTTTCTTCTGATTTTGTCTTTCATAGATTAGGTATGCCTATGATGAAAATTACAGACCTCTCATCTTTTGAGTAGGAGAACTTGCACAATTGGCGACTAACTAAACTTTTTTGCCCCACTGTCAATTGTAATGTCAAATGAAAGGTATTACAATTTTATGGTATTTTAGATAATTTTCTACAGGTTTTGAGTAAGGCTAATGGTAAAAAAATACCGGGAATATCCGGGAAGATTTTAAGAGTGAAAGTCAAAGGAACATATCTTTAGTAAACCCAGTTTCAGAGCCAAAGTCACGGTTTAACTCAGTGAAGTTTCCTCATTTGTGGAAGGCACTTCACCAAGAAATAAAAAGTCAAAAAGCATTGTGGCATTCAAGGCAAGAATCAAAACTACAATAATTAATAAAAATAAAGGTTATAAAGGAAATCTTGATAGTATTTTGAAAATGTAGAAATAACTGTACAGTCGTGGCTAAAAGTTTTGAGAATGACGCAAATATTAGTTTTCACAATGTTTGCTGCTAAACTGCTTTTAGATCTTTGTTTCAGTTGTTTCTGTGACGACTGAAATATAATTACAAGCATTTCATACGTTTCAAAGGCTTTATCGACAATTGCATGACATTTATGCAAAGAGTCAGCATTTGCAGTGTTGGCCCTTGTTTTTCAGGACCTCTGCAATTTGACTGGGCATGCTCTCAATCATCTTCTGGGCCAAATCCTGACTGATAATAACCCATTCTTTCATAATCACTTGTTTGTCCACCCGCCTCTTGAAGATTGACCACAAGTTCTCAATGGGATTAAGATCTGTGGAGTTTGCAGGCCATGGACCCAAAATTTCAACGTTTTGAACCCTGAGCCACTTAGTTATCACTTTTGCCTTATGGCATGGTGCTCCATTATGCTGGAAAATGCATTGTTCTTCACCAAACTGTTGTTGGAGGAAGTTGCTGTCGGAGGGTGTTCGAGCCATTCTTTATTCATGGCTGTGTTTTTGGGCAAAATTGTAAGTGAGCCCACTCCCTTGAATCAGAAGCAACCTCACACATGAATGGTCTCAGGATGCTTTACTGTTGGCATGACACAGGACTGATGGTAGCGCTCACCTTTTCTTCTCTGGACAAGCCTTTTTCCAGATGCCCCAAACAATCGGAAAGAGGCTTCATCTGAGAATATAACTTTGCCCCAGTCCTCAGCAGTCCATTCACCATACCTTCTGCAGAAGATCAATATGTCCCTGATGGTTTTTTGGAGAGAAGTGGCTTCTTTGCTGCCCCTCTTGACACAGGCCATTTTCTGAAAGTATTTGCCTCACTGTGCGTGCAGATGCACTCACACCTACCTGCTCCCATTCCACAGCAAGCTCTGCACTGGTGGCACTCCGATCCTGCAGCTGAATCCTATTTAGGACACGATCCTGGCACTTGCTAGACTTTCTTGGACGCGCTAAAGCCTTCTTAACAAGAATTGAACCTCTTTCCTTGAAGTTCTTGATAATCCTATAAATTGTTGATTTAGTGGCAATCTTAGTAGCCACAATATCCTTACCTGTGAATACATTTTTATGCAACACAATGATGGCTGCACGCGTTTCTTTGCAGGTCACCATGGTTAACAATGGAAGAACAATGATTTCAAGCATCACCCTACTTTTAACATGTTAAGTCTGTCATTCTAACCTATTCAGCCTGACATAATGATCTCAGTACATTACAGAAACAACTGAAAAAAAGATCTAAAAGCAGTTTAGCAGCAAACTTTGTCAAAACTAATATTTGTGTCATTCTCAACACTTTTGGCCACGACTGTACATAAATCATGCAATTCAAAGATTTGTAAGTACTGTAAATATGGGCAATAATTTTGTGAAAGTTTTGAAACGACATTATTATATGTGAAAATATCTTAGAAAAGTTACATAAGAGTGTGTTTGTACAAGTAATAAGAGGCAGATTTAAGATTGACAATCATCTTTTTTCATTTGAGCTCCGTTGATTAAAAGGTTTTGTTGTTTGATTATAATTTACTTTTGAAATAATGTTCTCTTTTCCTTTCTCAACCCAGGCGTCTGTGTGAAGACGTTTTGTGAGCCAGGCAAGGAGAAGGTTTTTATTAACATCTGCCAGTCCAACTCTGTCCCGCCTCCACCTGAGCTCTCCAGAGAGGAACTTGTACAGCTGCTGCAGTCAGAGGATCCCAGTGGCTACAGAGTTCCTATGAGCCTTGGCGAGCCGCACACAGAAGTTGACAACAGTATGTAACTGAAGGCAAACGCCTGCAGAGTTCTGTAGAATATTTTATAGAAGATAATTTGCTAGTTGGGGTTTAATCATATTATGCATTTGCACATCTGGGTTTAGGGCAAGGCAAACTCATTTTCATTTCTTGGCCACATCCAGATAACGAATGTCCTCAATGCTGTAACTGTGGGAGAATGTATTGAAAAGCTTCTCCTGATTTTGTTGAAGACAAACTTGTGGAAGCAGAAGAGTCCATGACTGAGGTGGAAGATAAAACATCCAAGGTTTGACAGGAAAGCCATGAGTTAGAGGAATGTGGGACCTCTGGTGACGAATGCTGCTCCGACCCCCCCGTCACTACAGGCTGATCGATATAATTGGCTGGCCGATATATCGGGCTGATGTATTCAATTTTTTCTATATCGGCCATCGGTTGAAATTTGTTTTACAAAGCCAGTAAAAAAAATAAAAATAGGCACCTTTTGACCAGCTGCAGCCACTACTTGACTGAAAGGACCCCCACACACTCCCAACCACCGTGAGGCAGTCCACTCATATTTTACTCTTAATTTTGGTGTTTAGCGTTTGACTGCACTATTTTTGCATATATTTTAGATTTTATCATTTACTACCATGTGGGCTTTACTTTGTGGATATTTTTCTTTGATACTTTAAGTCCAGATTCTACCTAAACCAGCTATTTGGACCATTATTCTGGTTACTGTTTAAATTTAGTTTATTTTGTATACTTAAGGAACCTCAAATCTGTTTAATTTTCTGTTGTTCTGAAACCATTTGTACTCTGGTTACTTTTTTGAGTTAGTTTTTATAATGTCTTATATTTGAAGTTCAATAAATATTTAAAGAGGTTTATTGACTTTATAATTTATATTGCACACAGTGAGTGTTCATTTGTCTTTGACAATCAATCTTCAGCTAAAAAGTATGTATATCTGCCTTGGATATCGGCCTTAATAATCGGCTTTAGTAATCTGCCATCGGCGACCAAACTTTAAAAAAAAAAAAAAATCTGCCTTTAAAAACCCTTATCGGCCGGTATCTACCTATCACCCCTAACAGGGCTTAAGCTAAACTTAAATGAGAGTATAAAAACGATTTAAAAAAATAATTGGGAATTGAATCAAATCGTTACCCTAAAATTGAAAATTAAATCAATTTGAGAATTTGGAGAATCATGACACCACTAATTTACACAGAATATATTCTGTTTATATTCAGTCCTCACATTTTTCCTTTGCATCTGTTTCCACATATCCCTTTCTTTAACCAGCCACATTTCTGTGTTTAGGTTTTCACTTATTGGTGAGAAAAGCATTTAAATGTTTAGTTTGATTGCCTTGAACTTAAACAAAATCTAAAATGCTGTTTTCCATGGTAACACCATTTTGTTTCTGACGTCTTTCAGACTCTCAAGGATGCACAGCCTATGATGTCGTCATCAACCAGGACTTCTTCCAGAAGTGCCAGGTGACTTATCACATTGCATAATTAACATGTTGCATCTTTGGTCCTTTAAATCATCTAAAAGTCGCTCATAAGCATTTTATCTGTAACATATTTTTTTGTTCAACTTAGCTAAATGTGAATAAAAACAGGAAATTAAATGTGCGTTTGATTATGTCTTGCAGAAGGATTCTTTATTCCAGCAGTTTGTTATCCTGGTGTCTGTGGAGGGACTGGAGAATAAATACAGTCTGGAACTGAACAGAGGTAACCTTATGATCATGTGGTAGTCTTTCTAACAAGGTTAACAAAATGTAAAAGGCCCGTTTTGGATTTCTTTGTGCAGATTGGAAGGTGCTCAAGAACAGAAAATTCCTTGGCTCTGTCAGAGAGCAGAACATCCGGACAAAGAGCAGGCCGGTGATCCAAGAGCTGCAGCCACAGTATGTTGCTTTGTTTGGATGCTAGACAGCAAAAACACACCCTTGGGGTTGCAAAACTATTCCTGCTACATAAACTTAGATTTTGTGCAAGAGACCAACACATATTGAAATGAAAATATTTAATGATTGGCAATATTTCCTACAACATGAAAAGTCTGAACACTGTGGTGTGCATTTGAATTCAGTCCTATTATCCAGATTTTAGCTGCAGTTACAGCTGGGATTCTTCTGGGCTGTGTCCTTGCCCGTTTTGCATGTTTCTCCAGAATTTCTCCAACTCAATCAGACAGGATGGAATGAACCACTTCTGTGAACATTAACAGGCCTGATAGCGCTCCGGCGCCACACCGGATTTCCGGCGCCACACCGGATTTCCGGCGTACCGAAGTGTTTAAGAAAAAAAAATCAGGTTTGCGTGATCTGAAAATTCCGAAGATATGATAGGCGCTTTCACTTTGAACCGCACCACTGTAGGCCTACTTAAGCCAATCAGTTATAGGGTAGGGTCCGGTTTTGGGTTTTCAATTGATCAAACTGATGTGGCAGTTACTCCACGTGCAAATGTGGTTTAGGAGGATCTTTGTTGACATCTTTGTGTGCATGCGCAAGTGGTTGCAGAAAGATAACATTTACATCGGCTATAGAGACGCAACGAACATTTCCAAGACAGAAGGCAAAATCCCTGATGTATAACCACTTTAACATCTGAAAACTGGGAGAGCTTTAGAGAGAAACTTAAAATCGCAATTGAGGGCGAAATAGAAGATGTTTAAAGCCCATTTTAGATATGTGAAAGACGTTTTTTTGGCCACAGATCCGCTGGGGAGACATTTATCACTATTCCTAAAGCCGACCTTTCACTCATAAAAAAGTTTATGGCTTTCAAAAATCTGGAGAACTGAGATTGTGTTGATTCAAGGGAAGATTGGAAGATATTTGCAAAACAGAAAGCCGTGTTTATGCTAAAAGCAGAGGTCTTACGAGGAAAAACGGCCTGATTCACATCAACTGTGGGGAATTACAGAGGAGAATTGCATAATCCTCAACGCGACTGCAAAGCTGGGAAAGTCCGCATTGATCATTGTCCTTATATTTATTTTTTGATGTATTTATGGAAATATAGTTGCTGTTGTACAAGTTAAATTGTCCTGTGACATTTTTAGTAATTCAGTGGCGTCTGGTCTCGGGTGAAAAACCAAATATCCCCACTTACACAGTTGTTGTTTTTTGTTTTTTTATCCAGTCTTCAAGAAAAACATGCGGTCATATTGCAGCTGATTAAATTAGGAGCAGGTGTCAGGATAGGATTTACTGCTGCTGCTACAGTGTGAATAATCAGGCTCAGATAGCAGTTTGGGATATATGTATCAGAACGCGAAAACAATATAACGCACAGTATTTTAAGATATGTAAACGCACATTTTAGGTTCTTTCCTTCATACCTTTTATACCTATGATCGTGCTGCTATTCATTCGAACAATTTTATTGTTAAATATGCAAATGAAAGCACTGTTCTCTGTCTCACCACTTCAATTGATGAATCACATTACCGAGCTAAGATAGAAAATGTTGTACGCTGGTAAGAAAAAAAACAACCTTGGTCTTTATACTTCTAAAGCCTGTGAATTGTTCATTAATTTTGGTCGTAAGAAAAATGTGCCCTTCTGTCATTTATGATATGGAGGTACAGATTCTTGATAGATAAAACTTGCTTTTTTCTTTTCTAGACTGTAAGTTTCATCAATTGAGTCTGACTACGACACCCACCTTCAGGAAATACATGTTTCACATTCACAAGATAGATAATTACAAATCTTACCACTATAACTTATGTTACATTATACTTTTTTTTTTTTTTTTTTTTTTTTTTTACATGATTCATAAAACAAATTTATGTTCTCTTGGGAGCAAACCACATTCACTCCAATATTTTAAATAATCACATACATCATCACCATATTTCATTTTCATTTGACAGATAAGAATACGTTTAGGGAAATTAGAAGAACCTTTTCCTTTAACATTACCCATATTAATAAATATAATGTGCTAAGGAAACTGGATAGAACTTCAACAGTAATTCTTCCATTCACTGACTGTAGCTGAAAAGCTGACAGCTCAAATCTTTCTTGTCCTTTATAGAAGGACTCAAAATTTGATATTGCACGATCTGGTCTCGCTCAAAAAGTTCACGATATTACTTCATAAATTGATCTTGCATAATGCTCAGAATTATGTATTGATTGGTCTTGCCTGAAAAGGCTCACAATAGTTTATTGATTGGTCTTGCTTAGAATAAGCGCACAACTCTTAATCGGTCTTACTTTAAAAGCTCACAGGGGCTCATCTTGCTTCTAGAAAGCTCAGAGTCAAACCATTAGCTGATCTTGGTAAATTATTTATTCATTGTATCTATTTATTTTCAATAAATAAAATAAACAAAAATATCTACCTCACAATCTGGACTCAAGGATTCAAACCTATCTTGTCTTCAGGTAAATTGTCGGCCGGCAGACGCAGAAGAAAAAGGTTCTCCCAATTATAAGGAATACAGCTGACCACAAATGGGAAAATATAATTTCCTCTTTTCCTATAATTACAGGTTAGAATTTAGTTTTTTTCCTAAGTTATAGGCAGGACTTCAAATAGTCCAATATTTTAATTAAAGAATGAAATTAATTTAGAAGGGGGCACAGCTCTGCTGCTGACCCAGTGTCTCACCCGTCTGTCTCGTCTCCTGTGACTTTTTTTTATTATGTATTTTTTATCTTTGTTGTTTTAAGTGATTGAGCCCGCATTCTTTTGGTGGTAGAATGAAGTTCAGCATCTGCATGTTACTTTGGTTGGCTGTGTGCATTCTCAGTGGTTTAATCGCCGAAGTATGGAGTTTATAATGGAAACGCCGGCGTCCTTACCTACACGAGGGACCAGCTGTTGTCTCTCAGACACTCAATCCAACCGGAGGACTCTGGTCTGGAGCTGCTGATCAAGCATCCGCATCTCAAAAACATCAGAACGCGAAAAAGGAGTAAAATAAAGAGGAAAAATTCACTCGTCTCAATTATAACTAGTATGTCTAGTAGCAGGTCCAACTTTGCCTTGGGGCCAGATGGCCTGAGAGGGAGAGTTTTGAAAGAAAATGTTCATGAATTAAAAGGTATTGTGCTGGAGTTATTCCAGTACTTGCTTAATTCTTTAACAATGCCGAAATTATGGAAAATGTCTTATATTGTGCCCATCGCTAAAAAACCTCAAGCTACTGAATTAAAAGATTTCAGGCCCATTGCTCTTACTTCTATCCTAGGAAAATGTTTTGAGAGAGTTATAAGCAAACATATCACAGTATCGTTTTCTAAAAGCTTAGATCATCTGCAGTTCGCTTACAAAAAACGGAGGGGAACTGATGATGCAACTGTCTGTATGTTCCACATCCTGTCAAAGCACCTTCAAGCCCCCTCCCACTTTGCTAGGGCCCTGTTTATCGACTTTACATCTGCCTTTAACAGCATGCAGATTCACATCCTGCTGCAGAGACTGATCAATATAGGAGGAAATGGTGGTATTGTTGAGGGATGAAAGGATGACACAGCTAGATGCGATCAGCTTGTTTATTCCACTCCAAACTGAGCATCAGAACAACAGTAAGTGAGAGCAGTTGCAACATTCGCGCCACAACCCACTTGAACATTTTCAAATCAAAACATAAACATTTTTAAATATAAACATCTCGTTGTCTGGGTGTGGGTGGAGCCCCCTGGTGGTCTGCCACAGAATTATCCACCTTGTAAGGGACTTCCTCTCTGATCGTCCTCAACAGGTTTTAGTTAATAATACTCGGTCTGACATCTTAGTGTTTAACACTGGCGCCCCGCAGGGGACTATTCTATCCTCATTACTCTTCTCCATTTATACAAACGAATTCCAAATCAGATCTGGAAAACTTTTGTTCAAGTATGCAGATGATGTGGCCCTGGTTGCCTTATTAAAGAAGGGGGACGTAGTTGGAGAAGAAGTGTATAGATCACACGTGTCATCTCTCCAGAAGAATGAAAGTTCCTTTGAAATAATTGTAACAAAAACACAGGAGCTTGTTTTTCATGAAAAGCACCCTGTGCAGCCACAGTAATAGTAAATAGTAATAGTATAGTAAACCTGGCTTCAAAAATCATTGGGACAAGACAGAAACAATTAAGTTGCTTGTACAACGACGTTCTCTGGAAAAAAAGCTTTTAAAATAGCTAACCATCCCTCTCATCCACTCAGTAGGGAGATGGAACTTGAACAGACGTTACAAAGTGCCAAGGGCAAATCGAAATATTTTTTTAAAATTATTTTATTCCTAATGCAATTGGCACGCTGAACACCGTGTCCCGTTGATGTAATGTAATGCTTGCCACTGCTGTCTTGCATTCTACCCTGAAGATGTCTGTGTGTAAGTGTGTTGTTGTTTTTGTTGTGGTTGTTGTTTTAGCTTTTGTTTTTATGAGGCCAAAGACAAATTTCCACATTGTGGACAATAAGCTAACTAACTAACTAACATTTATGATCCACTGTTTTATTCCATCAAATCATATTTAATAATTTTTGAACTTATGAAAACCCATCAAATTGATTTTAATTTGACTAAAGGTTATGTAAGACACTTTGCATACAGACCACATTAGTGTTCATGTTGTTGTCTCATTTAATGAATAAAGGAAGCTTTACTTCAGCCTTCTAAATGATGAATGCACGGTAAATGTTGAGTGCATGATGAGTATTTTTTATTTCTCACTCTGGTCATATCTCCCTCAGGGAAAGTTCTGCCGTTGGTGCTAAAAGGTAAGACAGATCTTACTCTGACTACATTTTATGCTGAGTTAACATAACACACTTTGTTACATGAAGTTCGGGATTTGTTCTCTGTTCAGACCAGAAATCTCAATGTTTGTGGAGCCTCCCACTGGAGAACCTGAGTATGTGATTGCAGAGATAAAGCTCCCTGGAGTGGTAAGGGTTGTTTTTGATCATCATGACTAAGATTAGAAAGTAGAATTAATGGGACTCCTGTAGAGATCCAGTGATCTTTTACAAAAAATTGCTGCAGTGAATCAGTCTGGGAAAGGTTATAAGGCTTGTTCTAAACTACGGTATTTGGAATTCCTTGCTCTGTTGACCATTGCCAATCTCCACAGCAGAGCACGCCCCAATATGTTCCCCCACAGGTCATTCTATGAAGAGTTCAGACTTTACTGGCTTCTCACTGCATGTTTAGTGTTAAATTTTGTTACAGGACATTGAGGAAAACAATTGACCTGTCTACGTGTTCAGAGTAAACTAAATACAGCTTATTAGATAATAATTGTCAAGCATTTGGCAGAGGGATGTTTTTTGGGCTCATTCAGCAGCAACTGGAACTGAGCACATTGCAACCCTTTTTCCAAATGATCCCAAATGCAGCAGTAAATTGTAATACTGTTGTAAAAGCGGGACCCGTGAGTTTTGATACTCACATGCCTGCTTTGCCTCAGGTTTTAGCTTGATTCCCACCATTTAAACAGAGTGCTGGGTGGTGTTTGTCCTTGAAGGTGCATTGTCCTTTCGTCCTACAGCGCTGAGAGTACATTGTGTCCATGGAGGGGAGATCAGAGGTGATGATTCTCTCTGCAGAGTTACTCACCGGTGTTTACCTCTCAGCGAGAATGGTGTTTCCGTACCATACAGTGATACCGCTGGTGAGGATACTTTCAACAAGCCCTCTGTAGACTTGAGTGAATGTGTGGATTCCTTGTTTGGCCTTCTTCAGCAGCCTGATGAAATATAACATCTGCTGAGCTCTTTTCACTGTACCTGCAATGTGTTTTGCCCAGCTGAGGTTTTCCCTGATCTGAAGACCGTGAAAGCTGTAGCTCTTGGTCTGCTCAACCACAGTCCCCTTGATGGTGAGAGGCTGCAGAGGGGAAACTTTTTCCCTGAAATCAGGGATGAGTTATTTTGTTTTTTCCAGGTTTGACTCAGGTTATTATCATACCCATAAACCGTGATTTTGTGGACAACATACCTGTATGATAACTCATCCTTCCCTTTGATCAGGCTGAGGATGGTCATATCATCAGTGTACTTGATGATGTTATTTTCCTGGTTTGATGCACAGTCATATGTATAGAGTGAGAACAGGTAAGGGCTTTGGCAGTAGCCTTGCTGGGTTACTGTGCTCACTGTGAGCTCAGCAGAGACCTTCTCTCCCATTCTCACCACTTGTGGCCTGTAAGTGAGAAAGTGCAGGATCCAGTTGCAGTTAGCGGGGGGAACTCCCACGTCTGCCAGCTTTGTGGTCAGCTTCACGGCCTGATTTTGTTGAAGGCTGAGCAGGAACAGAACTTGTGCATAAATGTTATAAGAGTCCAGGTGTTGCAGAATTAAGTGAAATGCTAGTGCCACTGCATTGCCCACTGATCTTTTTGAGTGTTAGGCAAACTGAAGCGGGTCAACTGGGTCTGGACACACAGTGTTTAGTTGTTGTAGGAACACCTTTTCCAGACAATTCATTGCAACTAAAGTAAGTGCCACTGTGCTGTAGTCGTTCAATGTGGTGGTGTTAGGTTTTTTAGGATCCGGGACTATGGCGGATCACTTAAAGATGCGTGGTAGTTGTTCCTGTGAAAAAGAGGAGTTGAAGATGTCTGTGTAAATCCCTGTGAGCTGATCTACACAGGCCCTCAGGTTCTTGGTTCTACTTGGTCGGGTCCCACTGCCCTGTTGGGGTTCACTCGCCACAAGGCCCTGAGAACCTGTCTCTGTGTCACATGCAGTACCTTCTCCTCTGCATCATTCGAGGCCTTTAGTGGGGTGTCTGTTTAGTTGGTGAAACCTGGCAAAAAAATAGTTGAGTCTGTCAGGTAAAGCAGCGTCTCTGATCACAGTTCTGTTTACAACAGTTCTGAAGTTAGTAGGGGTGTAACAGTATTCTAAAATTGTATTTGGTTTGGTTCAGTGTCTTGAAGGGCAATTTTCTGTACAAAAGAAAAAAATGCCTACAAAATCTTTATTTTGAAAAGATAAATTAGATAGAATTGTTGCATAAAATGAATAAAATCTATATATAAATTGCACTCTGTATAATGAAATACACATTTTGTAACACTTTAAGATAATAATAAAATACTGTAACTACTAGTTATAACCTGTAAACTTTTAACACAGCAGCAACCGCTTCAACTTGAATATCATCAAGCTAACTATTCAAGTTGATAGTTTTTTGGCTAAAAAGATTAACCTTTAGCCCGATCCGAACTACTTGACAGGGGTTATTGAAATGCTGACGTTAGCGGTAGTTGCACAAGGTTTCTTTTCTTCTTATTTGAAGTGATATTATTATTTGCATGGTGCTGCTCTAAGTGTGTTAACATGTTCGATGTGTTGCCTGCCGCATACCTGATCTCCGTGGAACAATGTCGGCATACAACTTTGAATTTTTCCACTTGTCTATCCCAGTTATGAAACAGGGAAGCCAAAATTTTCCCGAACAGGAAACTGTACTAAGATGGGAGGGTCTTCAAGCTCTGGCTTCTCTTTTGCTGTTGCCATGATGCTGCACATGTATTTACTTAAATGTGCTTGTGCAGCTCCAGTGTGCATCACTCAATACAGCGTTCGTAAGCGTCTGACTTTTCCATAAATTGGACAAAATCTACAGTCCTTTCAATCAATTGTTCTGTCCAGAGTCCCATTGCTGTGCAACTCCAGTCAGGAAATATTACATATTTGTATGTATCAATGACCACTTTATTCTCAATGATCCCAAGAAAACCATCACCTGATTGGTTTAGAATCTAAAGCTTTAGATCTTTGGACTCTTCTGTTTCTAAATTTCTTTGGAAAGATAAACCCCCACGTATTAGCTTAAAAACAATGCATCAAGACCCGCATGATGTAGTATCACATGGCAATAAGTTGCTACAGGTTTGTACTAACAAATAGCTGGAAAATGTTCTCAAAAAAGGATTGCACAAGTCTACAAATCTGTTGAGACTGTTTAAGTGAGTACCTAATTTTTTCCAATTTTAGACACGTCATGATATCTTGCAGCCACTGTGAATTAGATTGAGGAGAACTATCTTTCCACTTGATCAATATAGCACGTCATGCCAGAAGTAAGGCAAAGGCTATCGAATATTTTCTTTTGTATTTGCTCAAAACAGCTCTGTCCTAAATAACCCCAAAAAGAGCTGCTAATTGATTTGGTTCCAATTTGCTGTTTAATAGGACGTGTCAAAGACTGCTCTCCAATAGCCATTCAGATGAGGACATGAAAACTACATATGGTAGAGAGAGGCCTCCATAAGATTACATCTAATACACAGTGGGCTAACTGAAGGGTACATGGAAGACAGCTTGGCCATAGAAATATGGACCTGGTGAACTACCTTAAACTGCATTAACTGGTGCCGAGCACTAAATGATGAGGAGTTAACCAGCCTGAGAGCAGAAACCCAGGAATCATCAGATATGGGGAGGCCTATATCTTCTTCCCATGCCATCTTAAATTTATCGACTGAGGGTTAAGATCTAGCATAATGTTGTATAATTTAGAAATAAGACCCTTTCTGGATGGATTTAATTTACATAATTTTGTTGATTGTTTCTTTCTCTGTGGTGGTTGAGAGTTTAGGTAGTTGTGAAAAAAAAACACATATCTGAAGATAGTGAAAGAATTCAGAATTTAAAATGTCATATTTCTCTTTGAACTGTTCAAATGACGCCATGGTATCATCTATAAGTACATCTCTAAAACAAATGATACTGCGATGGCACCGTAGTGGAACGGAAATTTGGCAGGCAAGCCCCCTTTCCACTTTAGTTTTTTGAAGATAGCTTCTATTCAGATGTGGTTGCTTACCCTGCCATACATAAGATTATATAACAGAATCCAACTGCTGAAAAAAGGAGCCAGGGATAAAAACTGTTAAAGTTTGAAAAAGATATAAAAGCTTAGGCAGTATAACCATTTTAACAGAGTTCACATGTCCAACCAGAGACATTGATAAGGGAGACCCCTGTAATAATAACTCTTTAATCTCGTTTAATAAAGCAACTAAGTTTTCTTTTAATAGATTTTTATGCTTTTTGGTAACTGCGACTCCAAGATAAGTAAACTTGTTACATTCAACTTTAAAAGCGAGATTAGTGATGTCCAAGGTCCAAGCTGCTTCATTAACAGGGAAGAGCTCACTCTTTCTGATGTTCAGTTTATATCCTGAAAAACTGCCAAAATGACTGAGCAGCAACAGAGCAGAGGGAAGCAATACAATTGGAGTGGAGACATAAAGCAGCAGGTCATCCACATACACACCCACACCCCCTGAAAATACCAGATATATATTTGCAACTGCAAAGTGGAATAGCAAGGGGTTCTATTGCTAAATCAAAAAGCATAGGTCTCAAGGGCCATCCCTGGATATTTGGGAATTTGTATGGATCGTTGCAGTGGGCTGGGAATAAAGCAATTTGATCAATAAATTAAAGGCAGGTCCAAAAACAAGTTTATCCAGCACAGCGAGTAGGTAAGGTCATTCGACTCGAACAGATGCTTCTTCTGCATCGATAGAAATCGCACAATTGGGTATACCTTCAGGAGCAAAGTAAAGAACATTATAGAGTCATTTAATATTAAAGCATGCCTGTCTGCCCTTGACGAAGCCAGTCTGATCTTTAGATACAGTAGTTGGAGGAATGCTCTCCAGTGTATTAGCAAGGACTTTTGCCAGGACCTTAGCATCCGTGTTCAAAAGTGAGATGGGTCTGTATGATGTACAATCCGTCAGATATTAGCCTTTCTTTAGTAGTATTGGTGAGAGTAATTGGGAGAATTTTTTTAAAGAACTGCGTGGGAAGGCCATCTGGACCGGGACACTTGTTAGACTGCAATGACTTGAAAGCAGCAACTATTTCAGCCTCCAATATGGGCTCTTTCATTATTTTTCTAGATTTTTCTGAAAGCATAGGAATGTCAAGATCGTTAAGGAAGTTAAAAATGTCACTGGTATCCCCACTAGACTCTGAGGTGTACAATTTAGTGTAGAATTCTCTGAAGGCAGTATTGATTTCCTAAGGGTCAGTTGTGATTTGACCAGCCTCTGACTGTATTTTAGAAATGGCTTGTTTTGCTTTAAAGCCCTTAAGTTCGGTAGCTAATTTGTCAGCCTTATATCCATAGGTATAAAAAATGCTTTTATTTCTCAAAAGCAGTCTCTCAATATGGTGGGTGGTTAGCAGGTCTAATCTAGATTTCAGTTCTACTTGTTTCTTGTATTGGTCTTGGCACTTATTTTGGGCATATTGTTTTTCGATTAGTCCAATTTGGCGTTCCAGCTCGTTCCGTTCTCTATTTAATTCACGCTTTCAAGTAAGCAGTATAAAAAAAAATTTGCCCCCGCAGGTAGACTTTGAGCGCAGGAAATTTCCAGATCGGCATTAGTGTCAACAAAGAAGAGTATTTCCTTGTCCATAAACTTAATAAAAATTTCATCAAATAGAAGGACAGAATTAAATGGTCACTGCCTGCTTTCAGGAAAAGGACCAGGAAAAGACAGTGTAAGAGGGGCGTGGTCAGAAATTACAATAGGTTGATATTCATTGGAGTAAAACAAATGGAGAAGTTGGCTATCAACAAAGAAATGGTCTATTCTAGAATGTGTATGATGGACTTGTGAAAAGAATGAGTAGGTTGCAAAAAACGCCAGCTATCACTAATACCAAAATTAGAAAGGAAATCGTCGACAAGATTGGCTGACCTACTGGCCGTGCTAGGGTTGTTAGAAGATTGGTCTAAGATAGGATCTAGCCAACAGTTAAGATCTCCCCTCTAGGATAAGATGGTATGTATTCAGATATGGTAGTAGAAAAAATAGCATTGAGGTAGAAACATCATTCTTTGGGGTGCTTTTCTGCAAAGGGGGCAGGACCACACCACCGTATTGAGAGGAGGATGCATGGTGCCATGTATCGTGAGATCCTGGCCAACAATCTCCTTCCCTCAGTAAGACCATTGAAGATGTGTCGTGGCTTGGTCTTCCAACATGACATTGACCCGACACACTGCCAGTGTAACTAAGTAGGGGCTCCGTAGGAAGCATCTCAAGGTCCTGGAGTGGCCTAGCCGATCTCCAGACTTGAATCCAGTAGAAAATCTTTGGAGAGAGGTGAAAGTCTGTGTTGCCCAGCGACAACCCCAAAATCTGAACGCTCTGGAGATCTGTATGGAGGAGTGGGCCCAAATCCTTGCTGCAGTGTGTGCAAACCTGGTGAAGAACTACCTGAAAACATCTGTCCCTCACAGTTGAAGAGTACCGTTGACACAAATTACAGACCTCTACATGCTTTGTAATTGGGAAAAGTTAAAAGAATCAGCAGTGTATCAAATACTTGTTCTCCCCACTGTAGTTCTGACCCATTAATTTGATTGGACTAGTGACATTTCATGAGTGCTTCTATTACAGTACAACAGCACTGGAACTTTTTACAGACAATATCATTCTGATGTACAGGCATTAATGGTGCATTCACACCACTCAAAATGTCAACACCCAGAATGGGAAAATTACGTGTTAAGTCTATGTCTTTCCAAGCTTCAAAGCAGCCAAAGTCAGCAACGCAAAAGCTAAGCTAGTTGAACTATCACCTCCATCCCTTGAGCATCAACCAGTCAGAGTGTCTCACTGTAGTGATGTTCCCCGACATCAACGTTGTCTGGCCAGCCACGATCCACCATTAAAACAGCAGTGGTGTGATTCGATCGTAGGCACAAGGTAACAGGCGGAGTGCCAAATCATACCAATGCTGATATTTAGCACAACAGATCTCCCTCTTGTGTGATATTGCTTAAAAATCCTCTCCCGACTGAGAATTCTGTGGAATATCTGCACTTAAACATCAACAGGCCAAGAAACAGACACACCATGTCTAGCACTGCCTTTAGATTGCCTCTGCTTAAGAGTAGGAGAAAATTATGGTGGGTTCAGACCGCATGCTTTGTCAGTGTCAGCAACATCAAGATTACATGTTAAGTCTACGATTTAGGCCGTTGGAGAAGTGTCTCTGCAGCACTTTGTTAGGTTTGGCTGCTTCAACTTTTCAAGCCTTTCCTGCTTTTCAAGCTTCGAAGCTCATAACGCTAGTAACGCAGAAGTTCAGCTAGTTTAACTTTTGAAGGTCTTAATGCTCTTGACGCAGCACGGCAACCAATCAAAGCTTCTCACTGTAGTGACGTTGCCCGACGTCGACACTCCCTAGCCACCCACGATCCGCTAGTGTTTAAAACATCCAGCAGAGAAAGGCCTGTATACGAGCTTTGTAAGCTTAAGCTTAAAAATCTATCTTCTGTGTATATGCGTTGAAACGGAGTTTCCCTCATTGCAGGCTTAACTAACTCAGGTTGTTAATTAAACCTGTTTTGCGAAACTGGCCCCAGATCTTCTCTAAAGTTGTGATGTTTTGGAGCTGTCACTAGGCAACACAGACTTTCGTTAAAAGATAGAACAGTTATAATCCATATATACAAAATGTTATATATATATATTAAAAATACTTGAATTATAGAGTATTTATTTATTTGACAAAATGACTGTCTGCAGCAATAATGTAAATTAAGAAATTAAACACCACTTGTTGGTGAAAAACATTTTGGGGGAAAAGTTGCAACGATTTATTTTCTTTCATATTACATTTTCACATAAACCTTAGAAAAATAAAATGACTTTTGATTTTAACAGATGAAAACTCTAAAACATGAACAGTTCAGATTAGGTCCCCACGACAAGAACATCTCTGCTTTTATTTTGGTGCTACAGTCCCATCCTGGGCCCTTTTAGCCCCTCTTTCTTAACCTCCTGGATAGATTTTTTTTTTTCTTTGCATATATGTCGATTTGTATGGAACGCTAAAGTGTTCAAAATTAAATAAATAAATACAACATTGTGAAATATCAGCATGAATAAATATTGAATAAAAATATAATGTGACAATGATTATTATTAAAAACTGAAATCATTTCAAATGCAACCCCCATTTTTTAAAATATTTTTCATATTTTTATTTGTTTTAGATTATACATTTGTATATTTATTTCATATAAATATTTATTTCCCTGCAATTTACTTCATAATAATATAAATTATTTCAAGACATTTTTATTTAATTCCATCAGTTTTTATTCCAATCTCTCTTTTTTTCAAAGTCAGGTTTTATTTTATAATGAGGTTTTTCATAATGGTATTTATTTCAAAAACCCATTTAAGAACTGAAGTTGTCCGTCAGCCAATCAGAATCAGCGGTTGAGACCTGGACGCTGATTGGCTGGAACTAAGATTAGCCTTCCTGGATAGCCATTGTTGTGTCTCTGTGAGCAGCTAGCAGCATGCTAAGTAAAGGGTCTGAGCTGCAGGAACTTTGTTCAGCTCTGGTTGCTGCAACAGGTCATATTGAGAGGAATAACTTATCATGAACCATTTCAGAGACCCATCTTGATTCGTCTGGATGATATAATCTGAAATGATCCCAGGTTCAGCTCTCATCTGTGTGACAGTAGCACTGGAGTTCTGCTGTTATCTTTTGTGTTTTATCCAGCACAACTAGGAGGAAACGGGAGAGGAAACCCTGGTTGGTTGTTAGCTACAGCCAGTTAAAGGGTGATTATTTAAACGTGTTCTGTGTTATTTCTGAAATATTTTAATGATCGTACCAAACAGCCGACCTGAGTCTCTGTCCCCATTCTAATCACGGGCATGGCGCCCTGAGCAGCTTTACACCTAGAACACTGGAGCAGCACCGGCTGTTTGGATTTGACATCCCCATTACAAAAGTGATAAAATATTCTGCCAGTATTATAAGAATTATAAAGCCATATGTAAAATCCTAAAGGCATTAAATTCAATAACAGTATTAAACGACTTTAGCCGTTCCTCGCCATTTTCCTCCTGCAGGAACATCATGTTTAAGCACCAACCAATCAGCATCAAGGTCCCAACAGCTAATTCTGATTGGCTGGCTAAGACATTATGTTAAATGGCATTTTGAAATAAATACACCATTATGAAAAAACCCTATTATGAAATAAAAGTTAACTTTGTTAAAAAAAAGGAATTTTTGAATTAAAACTGATCATATTAAATAAATTATAGTATGAAAAAAATGGCAGTGGAATAAATATTTAATTAAAAATATATAAAATAATACTAATATATATTCTAAAATTAAAATATATAAATATTGGGGATTGCATTTTAACAGAATTCCTTTTTTGACTATTTCATTGTCACATTATATTTTTACTTAACATTAATTCATGCTGATATTTATTTCATAATGTTTTATTTATCTATTTAATTTTGAACACTTTGGCGTTCCATAGATTTGGACCCTGTAACATTGGTTTTTGCTAGATCAAATGCAAAGACTTCTGAAAACATGCAGCCCGCCACTGCGCCATGCACCACTAATTAAAGCTGATTATTTTCCTCTTAAACATATGAATCACGTAGGTGACCTATTTTTGATTCAAGTTCACCAAACGTGATGGATTTTCATGTCCGGAATGAAGAAACTGTAACACTTATTTAAAATGTAATATGTTTTGTTCTCGATCCATCTCACATAAGAAAAAGGGATTGAATATGATATAGGACACCGTCAAATATCAGGAGAAATTCGGGAGAAGGTTGGCCCCAGGAGATTTTCGGCAGGGGCACTGAAAATCGGGAGTCTCCCAGGAAAATCGGGATGTTTGGCAACTATGGCCTGGTTTTGGGGTAGTTAAAGAAGGGGAAACTTTCGACCACAGCGGCATTTTAATCCATGACGACATAGTGTATTACTAATAGTAATCAGTTTTGTGCCAAATTACCATGGTATTGACGATCGCTCAGTTTGTCTGTTGTGATTGAACTTGTTTTTTCTACAGCCATCATCTCGCTATCTGGTTCTCGACGTTGGAGAGGACCGGCTGGTGTTGACTGCTCGGCCATCACTCTACCACCTCGACATCTTCCACCCTTTCTTCATTGACCAGGAGAACAGTGTGGCACAGTACAATAAGAGCATGCAGGTATATACAGGAAACACTATGGGGAGCTGATATGTCATCCATTTATTCAATATTTTTGGAGCATGGAGGATTCTTTTCACATTTTGATGGGATAAAACCTTTTATTTTGTCATTTTTTGAATATTTGAAGTCTTTCTGCAAAACTATGCTTTACATAAGGGAAAGACTTGATAAATGCATTGTGGAATCCATTTCAGAACATCAAAACTATACCATCAAAGATGCGTACGCTGTTTTTCTCCATTGCTTCTGTCTCTTTTTTGTGGCAACACTTTTTAAACGGTTGCATGGCTAAGTTCAAGAAGTCACAAAATTCTATGATGCCTTAAAGGGATCACAGACATTAATTTAGAACACTCATATTCTCTGATACGTCCCTCGACCCTGTGATCTAAAGCCGAAAACATAAATCAACAGCAGTACACATCTTATCTGTGAAAGATTTGATTAAACCAACAAAAACAAAAATCCTAAAATAAAAGAAGTAGTAAATTATTGAACAATAAACCCCTGGAATTGCTTAAATGTGACATTTAACTCTGAACAATGACACGGATTTTGCCACATCTTTCACATACCATGTTTACTGCACATGTGCACCAATGATAAAGTAAAACCTGTGGGTGAAATAGCTCAGCAATAACCCAGTAATCCCATTTTATGATCTTACACTACTAAGGCTGCCCAAAAAAATATTTTGATAATTCACTAATTGACAATTGTTTTGCTGATTAGTTGACTATTCGGATCACGGGTAAATTGTATCTTATCGCAGCAGCATGCAGCTGCTCTAATATAACCGTAATTTGCTTCCAGGTTGAAGTGTTACCTAAAATACCAACTATTAAGATTATAGCTCATTCAATATTTGTGAACTAATTGTGAAGTAAAACAGCGCTACAGCAGACAGATGACATGCTATGTGTAAAGACGTGTAATGAAATGACAATCTCTACCGTTAATATTACGGGTATCTATACAAGTAATAAAACAGCATCTTCGGTCAGTAGCTTCATTACAACTGTAGTAAATCTGACTGGTACATATCATTTATGCCCACAGCCATCTAAAATATTAAAACATCAATCTAAAAATTACATGTTGAGAAAATAAGTATTTCATTTTTAATGTAATAATAAAAATAATCAACAGTCTCACAAAGACTTCCAAAAAGGGCAACTCCAGTCTTTAGTTTTTCATTTAATAGACAAACTTTCCACTTTGGTCATATTTTTCTCAGTTTTTGTGTCCATATGACTTATGGGATCTTGAGCACATACACAGAAACAAATGAGCCAGCTATGTGAACGTTGCACTCTGCCCCACATTTTTCGCCAAACCTGCACTTTAATGCCTTGTAAACAGCATCAGGGATTTCAATCTATGAATGCCCCTGGATGCCCCAGACAGAAGGTGAAAAGCCAACACGTCCAGGGAAAAGAGGACATCACTCTGCTGTTGATGCTAATGTTAACAAGCTAACGAGCTAATTTGCTTACAGAGGCTAAAGTTCCTCTTCGTTGTCAGCCACACTGGCTTTCTTTTATATATTTATGTATTAAAGTTTTATAAATCTTTAACATGATAGTCTTGTTCGATACTATGATAAAAGGCTAGTGCTCCACAACATTCAGTTGGTGTGAGATGCATTCAGCGAGGAAGCGAGGTGGAGCAAGGTCAAGTAACAAACAATAGATGGGGAGGCAATAAGACATACTGGTATAGTATTTATCAATAAAAAACAATACTGAATCATTTTTTAAGTTATACATGTACAAATATACAAATATACAAATATGGAGAATTCTTGTTATAAGCTCAAGAGATCGTCCAGCCCTACTCAATTGCTATTTTTTCTCTGGACAAATAATGTGTGTGGCTCATGTGCTAGATTCAGGGCTTTCCACATAGACACAGACTAGCCAGCAATAATCTGAAAGTAGCCAGCTGGTTTGCACATAAATCAAGGAACTAGAATGTGACCATTAAAATTAAAAAAATGTGATTTGAACAATGAATGTCCCTTTTAGGATGAATATAGTAATCAGAATCCTCATACTACTCTGAAGCATTTAAACTCTTTAAGAAGTCTTCCAGAGTCTACTGATTGGATTTTCTTTTTGGTGGCATCTTTTTCACACCTCTGGGCAGGAAGAAACAATGAACAGGAGAAGATTTCTTCTTCTTGTTCTTCTTCTTCTTCTTCTTCTTCTTCTTCTTCTTCTTCTTCTTCTTCTTCTTCTTCTATCATAATAAGCTGGGTATGTTATATTCTCAGACATTTGCTCAAACATAATATTACTTTACTACTACTATCATCACTATATTATTATCATCATTATTATACAACATATAAAGCAGCAATAAAAACTGATTTGCACAGATAAAATAAAAAATCGGCCATACAAGCTGGCATAGTATGGCATCAACGGGCTTTCTGTGGTTGTCAATCTCTTAATTTCAGTTCATGACACGTTCACAGTGCAGTGGTGGCTACACAAATAAACAGCAAATAATTCTCCCTTATAAACAAATGAAAACACACTCTTACGAATCTGTTTGTTTTCACTAATTGAACGCTTAAAGGGAGGGCTGAATTACCAAAATGTCGCGCTGCTTCTCGTCTATGACGGCTCCGACAGCCTGGTTTAACAACAACGCCGCCATGAACTTTATAGCGTTTCGCATCGTCCATTTAGCTAGACCTGAGTCAAGAGCTCGATGATAATGGGTACAACGTGAGCGGGCAGAAGGATATTAGTTCAGTGCGACCGGCCAAAAGTATATAAAAGGACCGAGCGGAGCAACGGAGTTTGAAAGCGACCCCAGTTCACATAGCATTGTGGCAGAGAATAGAGCCGTGTCACAGCGGGACTCATGCTGAAGAATGAAAGGGAAACGTGGTGCACCGCATTGCGCGAAATCATATCCTGGTTAGGGGTGGGCGATCTGGCGATATTTGATTTTATCAAGATTTTTATTGTAATGATGACCAACAAAACTTAAATCACACATTAAAGAAGAGAAACATTAAATAAATGAATTAATTCCAATTAGGGATAACCAGCCCAGGGCTAAAATACTTATGTTTTTCTCACACCAGAGATAATAGAAATGAACTGAAAGTTCTGAAGGAAACTATATATATATATATATATATATATATAATTCATTAAAATCATAAATGTATTTAAATGTATCATATAGAATTTTAAATCTTCAGGTGTTGCAATCACTTGCCTTTACACTCTCCTTGCAAACTTTTAAAATGGTGTTTGTTTGCTCTTTGTCGTCAGGTAAAAAAACAAACAAGTTCCATACAATGGACGAGGACTTTCACTTCGGAACGAAATCCTAATTTAACGCTCTGTCGTGGCAACGCCATGCTTGTTTATAGGTTGTACACGGGTGGAGGGAGGGGAGGGGAGGGATTCGCTTAGAGCAGCGAGAGAGCGGAGGCTTTTTTTCACAACCAGAGGGTGAAATACAGCAGCAGAACTGAGAATCGGGATAAAACGATCTCTCAAAAATGACAGATCGTCCTATCACACACCCCTAATCCTGGTCATAAATTAGTAACCGGCTGGACTTCATTGAGTAGTCGGCTATATAGCCGGCAGCCGGCGCTTGTGGAAAGCCCTGTAGATTAAAAGTTGAATATGGAATAATTTAATAAAAAGCTATATTTGAAAAAATATATATACTTCCATGGGACATTTAGAGGGGTGCAGAATGAAAGTACACAATTTCCTTACAAAATTATATTTGAGATATAATAAAATAAAATAAAAATTTTGACGGGCACGACGTTGGCGTACTGCTTACATCTACCAGCCAATAGCGGGTGCCATAGCGGGTTGCCTGATAAGATAAATAGTCTGTTCGGCACAGCTGGTACTGTGGATAATAATAACCGTAGTCGTAACCGGGTTTGTTCTAGTGTTAGCTAACATAACAAGAAAGTTAAAAGAACATATTTAACTGCTTACCTGGCAATCTGATAACTTCCACCAAATAAAGTCAGATGTTTTCCTGAGTCTCCAACTCCCCAGCCTTCCACTTCCATCTAGCCGACTTCCCTCTGATTACTGCAGAGACCCTGCTCATTGAGTAGCTACATCGCACGGCTCATCCTCCATGCTCCCCTCTCTTCCCAAGTGGCTCCAGCCAGCGGCTCGGCTTGTCTTCTCCGCTCCCCACGTAGCTCCAGCGGGCGGCTCATGTACGATTCATCACTGGACATGGTGCAGGCTGGTCACGTCGCATATCAGCAGCGAACCTGGCATCCAAACAGCGTGAATCCTCGTTCTGTTGTTGCAACTACCACCTCCGCTCACTAGATGTCGCTATGGGGTTCGTGTTCCATATTCAACCTTTAACACAGTCAAATAATATCTTGAGCAAGCATAGACTGTCATAGCTTACAAAATTTAGCAACCTGTACTTTGAGATTATTTCTATGCTGGCAGCGGAATAGTTCACAGAGAAACTGTGTAATCCTTGTTCTTTTTCAAATATAATAATAATAATAATAATAATACATTTATTTTATATAGCGCCTTTCAAAACACCCAAGGACACTGCACAAATGAACAATTTAAAACATTGTCAACAATAATAATAGTAATAATAAAAATAAAGTAATAAAAGATAATAATCAAACAAAGCAGAACAACATTGATAAGGTGAGAGTGACTAGATGTCATAGGACCGTCTGAACAGGAGAGTTTTCAGTGTGGATTTAAAAAGTGGAAGAGAGTCGATGGTACGGAGATCAGGGGGGAGAGAGTTCCAGAGGCGGGGGGCGGAGCGGCAGAATGCTCGATGCCCCATAGTGACAAGGCGGGCAGGGGGGACAGAAAGATGGAGGGAAGAGGAGGAGCGGAGTGAGCGAACAGGAGTGGCGATGTGCAGGAGATCAGATATGTATGGGGGGGCCAGATTGTGAAGTGCTTTGAACGTGATGAGGAGTATTTTGAAGTTAATTCTTTGTTTAACTGGAAGCCAATGGAGTTGTTGTAGAATGGGGGTGATGTGGTGAGAGGAGGGGATCTGGGTGATGATGCGTGCTGCAGAGTTTTGGAGGAGTTGGAGTTTCTGGAGGGATTTGTTGGGAAGGCCAAAAAGTAGGGAGTTACAGTAGTCAATGCGGGAGGTAACAAGGCTGTGGACCAGGATGGCGGTGGTGTGGGGGGTGAGAGACGGGCGAAGACGAGAGATGTTGCGCAGATTAAAGAATGCAGACCGGGTGATGCTATTTATGTGGGAGTGAAAAGAGAGTGTGCTATCGAGGACAACACCCAGACTCTTAACCTGGGGGGAGGGAAGGACAGGCGAGTTGTTGATGGAAATGGAAAAACTGTCAGATTTGGAGAGAGTGTGGGGCGTGCCGACCAGGAGGACCTCTGTTTTGGAACTGTTCAATTTGAGGAAGTTGGAAGAAAACCAAGAATGAATTTCTTGGAGACAGAGGGTAAGGGAGGTTGGGGGGAGTGAAGAAGACGGTTGGGTAGAAAGGTAGAGCTGGGTGTCGTCCGCGTAGCAGTGAAAGTGGATGTTGTGTTTGCGAAAGATGTGTCAAATATGATCGATCACTCAGAATTATATATGTCCGCTGCCCATGAACATGTTTTTCTACCCATTAGCTGCATTTGCTACAAAAAGGAAATAAACAGCAAGAGAGAGCAGGTCAGAAAAAGCCAGCCACTTCTACATCACAGAGAAAACTTAGTGATCAGGCCTCGCCCACCTTGGTTTGCAACCACCCACAGAAAGGCTGTATTGATTTTGAATTCTGGAGAGAGGACAGAGGGTCTCTGCTATTAACACTAACCATTGGCAACTTCACAACATGGCAGAACACGTTCACACTTGAAAACTGAAGGAGAAATAGGTGAAATTTATCTTGGAACATCAGGAGCGAAGTAAGTTGCCATCATTTTTGGACTATTGAGCCCACCTGAATATAAGCTGCATTTGCTAAATTATAAAAGATAACTTTTTTTTTTCACTTATCTGAATTTAAGATGCAGGTTATCATGTTGTAGAATCAGCTATTTACACAGAAAGATGATATATTATTTTTTTTTCTTTTTAATTACCATATTGACCTGAATATAGGACAGTTTTCTGTTGAAAACAATGTTAAAATGTTCGGTCGTCTTATAATCGGGGTCTAACCATTGACAAATGCTAATAGTCGACTGCAACAGCAAAGGGCGTGGAGTAGCTTCTCTCCAGTGATCACGCACTCACACCATCTGCAAAAGTTCATATTTGCCTGTATGTCTGCTTTGTAAATGGATCCTCCAGGCATCGGATGAAGTAACATCATAGAGCATCATCAATGCCTATAAAAAGTGCTTCATAACTTATGCATTGGATGGTAATTAGGATGATGATCTGTGGGAGAAGATAGGACTGCAGTATGACAGTGAGCACAGCGAATCAGAGGACGTCTGTGACTAAATGCCACATGCAGACTTATGTTTTATGTGACTTCTGATTCGACATCTCATGAGCAAAGTTCTGACAGTTTGCAATAAAATGCTGTTCCATGTTACTTAGTTTTGTTCAGTATCACTAGTACCTTTCCTGACAGAACCCCAAACACGCTAGAATATGCACTACATATCTTTGTGATACCATTAATAGGTACATATAACAGTGGTCTGGAATTATTATTTAAGACTTTCTCAAAATTCGCAATTAAAAATAGTCTTTTTTCTGAAGATTAGTCTTATAATCGTGGTCATCCTATATTTGGTTCAATGTGAACAGGAAGTATTGTTTTCCTTCCTGTCTATTTGTTTGTTTGTATGTCTGTTAGCAACATAACTCAAAAAGTTATGGATTAATTTTTATTATATATTTTTGTAATGTCCACAATGGGATCAAGAACAACTGACTATATTTTAGAGTTGATCTGACATGAAGCCCGTTTCCACCGACCGACCGACCAGTGGTGCTAACCCTCACTCCTCTGCCATGTCAGAAAGCTCACAATTTCCTCTCCTCATTCAGGATCCTTGAATCTCTGCTGAAAGAGCACAGCAAGAGCACAAATGCAGCCGTGGGTTTCATTAACGGGCTTTTTTTTTTTACGTATTAAAAGTTAGAAATATATAACAACATGGTGATTGGGGGTGGGTGGGGGTGGCCCTGACGGATAATCACTCTCTCTCACTGCTTTTCCAGTTTTAGATGTGCTTTTTTTTTTTTTTACTTTGCCTGAAAATCATCGTAACAACATCAACTCAACAGCAACACACCTGGTTAGAAAAAGGCTGTTAGACCCCCAAAAATCTATGAATTAGTTTAATCATTGTATAGCACGCAGAGTGCAAACTGTGTGAAAACAATCGTGGCTTATAGTCTGACAATTACGGTAAGTTAGTTATACTTTCAAAGGCAGCATAAGAGCGGTATTGATGTTTGCATTTCATGAATCATTATGATACATGATGTTACACTCATAATTCTGTTGTTTTACGACCACCCACTTTAATGACAAATTTCAAGCACGAGACAATCTTTCAGGCAAGGCAATTCTATTTGTATAGCACACTTTAAGCGCAAGGTAATTCTATGTGCTTTACATAATTCAGTGGTAAAGCAACCAAACATATGATAAAAGCATAAAAAGAAAAACAGCAATCGGGAGTGAAACACAAAAAATAGCACAGAAAGAGCAACAATATTAGCAAAAGTATAAAGAAAAAAAAGCCAGCGTCAAAGCATGAAAAGTAAAAAACGCACTTAAGCATAAAGCATTAAAAGAAAAGATTCATTCATACTGGAGACCACAGCAAATTTAGTGGAAAATGACTGAATGAGACCTTTGAATACAAAATATAATCAAATACAGTGAAATGTAGACCTCTTTTCAAAAGTAACAGCTCTTCATAATGTTGGTTACAAATGGAATTCCACTGATCCCAGAAGACATGCACTATTCAAACCACAATTCACACATGTATTTTAAATATAACGCAAGACTTGATGATCAACAAAGTCCTCTTTATTTTCTTAAATTGCCACGTGCTAATTATACATTTTTAACTTGCCCTTTTAAGTTGTGCAATATGGAAAACCTACTTTTTCTGTTGTGTTTTACAGGTTCTCACCGTCACTATGCCTGTGGTCTCATCTGCCTCATGAAGTTACTGAAGAATTCCTAATTATTTATTTTTCTGATTTTGCTGATAATAAACTTTTTGTTTTGTTAAAGTTATGTCTGTTTCTGATTTTCCTACAATAAAAAAATCAACTCCTGGTAATCAAAAACCTAAGCAAAGAAAAGTATATTTAGCACTTTTTACACCTATTGATAACCTGTATCAAGATGTGGAATAAGCCTTATCTTCACTCTGAACGCGTCTGAAGCATCCTAAGAGTCAGGTTTACATGTAAAGACAATGTAGAAGCGCGTCAGGGGGCCCAGAGTCAGGTCAGAAGCAGATTTGCGGCACAAAAAAATGCTTTTTTGTCAGACTCGCGCAACCAGTTAGTGCGGATGAGGCGTTTGAGGCGCGCCCGAAAATTTGCACCTCATTTTATGTGGTCCATTTTTTGCATTCGCGTGTGACCAGCGTTTTTGCATCTGCCACTGAAGTTGAAAAATCTTGACTGCACCAACCAATCAGGACCCTGGTGATGTGGTGTCAGTGATGCTGTGACTGAGATGTAGTTACAGCATTAGCGTGACATGCAGGAAATACTGATAAATACTGTAGTGCACCCCGAGCTATGTGACACCAGCTGTTTTCTACACAGAGAAAGGAATTTAAAAAAATAAACATAAAAAATTTAAACGATTTAGACAGGAAAGCTCTTAAGATGTTTGTGTGTGGCTCTTAAAAGCGCCGTTGTGGCTACAAAGGCACCACTCAGCCGAGAAGTGAGCCATGAGCAGCTTCCTCACCCGGACAGCTTCTATGGAGGAGTAAACATGACTCAGGCTTGCAAAAACTCCACCACAGCATGTCCCACGCTGCTCACATATTATATTATACACTTTTACTAACCGCAGACAGATGGACAGCCGCTCAGCATTGTAGCTGGTGTCTTGATGGGCGATGCTTGGACCTACGCAGGACAACAGCTCCTCAAACTTGGCCTACCGACACGGCGAAGGGCAGGTGTTTATCGATCCCTCGCCACCGGTCAATTGGGTCTTTGGCTCTCCAATTCTCTGTTGGCGCTGTCCCAGCTACCCCTGAGCCCAGGCCGAACATGCAATGTGGTCAGCTCGGAGACCAGAGTCCACGGAGAGATCCTGGAGGGCCAGGAGAAGGCCAGCCAACTTCTATGGAGTGGTCCCCGTCAGGACCCTCCTGACCCCTCTCCGAGCTGAATGCATTACATGTTTGGCCTGCCCTCAGATGGAGCTGGGACCGCTGGGAGCTGGGACCGATTCAGGGAGCTAAAGACCCAGTTGAGTGCCAGCAGAGGGATCCAAAACCCGGGAGCGGGGCGCCATCTCCATCGAGCCCCTTATGTAAAGCACAGCTGCCGATGGACTCTGGTCTCCGAGCTGACTGCGTTACATGTTTAGCCTGGTCCCCGGCAGACCTGGGACCGCTCCAGCGAGGCTTCTGTATGGGAGAGCTAAAGACCCAGTTGAGCGGCGCCACAGGGATCCATACACACTGGTGCCTTTCCGCGTCGGCAGGCCCAGTTTGCTGCGACTGACATGGAGTCAGTCACAGCATCACTGACACCCCGTCACCAGGCTCCTGATAGGTTGACGTGGCGCGCCTTGAAGCCATAGTTCAGATTTTTCAACTTCAGCGGTACATGCACTAAAGCTTGTAATGTGCAAATGCACAAAATGCACCACATAATATGAGGCTTGTATTTTAGGACGTGCCTCAAATGCCTCATTTGTGCTAATCGTTTATGTGAATCAGGCAGAAAAGCATTTTTGCAATGCAAATCTGCTTCTGAAGTGCTTCTACATTGACTTTACATCTAAACCTGACTCTCAGGATGCTTCAAACACGTTCAGTGTGAATGCACTGTGAGAGTGAATTCTGTATAACAATCATTAGTTTTATTTACATGCCAAGCAGCTGGTTGGTAGTGGTGGCAGAGTAAAGTCTGTTCCTACTTTATTTAACTCTGCTGGGACTTTAACAGAAGTGATGCCCTTTTCTTAGATTACACTACAATAAAGCTTTTTAACAAACTCTCCAGGTGGGTTTGGGATGAAACAATGGATGTAAATAGGGAAAAAGAGTGTTTAATCACTGTGCTTAAAACTAAATCAGATAAGAAATCTTAGATCTGGTCCAGGAATTGAGAGTAAGGGCCTGGTGGGCGATACAAAACCACAAAAAAAGTGGTTTCAGTGTTTTACAGCTTGGATGAGGAAAACTGAGCATTAGATGTTCAAAAGAACTGTAGCTATTGATTGGTCTAGGCTAAATTTGTAAATCTGAATGAAAGATGGTTGGAATTCCTCCTCGCCCAGTACTTCTAGGAATGCAAAAAACTTGATAATTGGAAGGAGTTGACTCATTTATATTAACAAAATCCTCCTGCTGCAGACAGGATAGGCAAAAAAATCAATTTTATTATCACATATCAAGTCATTTACTAATAAAGTCTTTGCCCTTTTTTCTTGTTTGGTCAGAGTCGGATTTATTCTAATTAGATTTTCATAGTTGCTTTTGTCAGGTTAACTTTTAGTCTATTTGATTTCGGCCGGGGGCAAGACACTGTCTCAATGGGTTATTGAGTGGGTAACAAAACAGAAGCTGCAGAGAGGTGGGTTAAACTAAGACTGCTTCCTGGTCTGGACCCTGGTTTGTCAGTGTTTTGAAGGATTAATAAATCTGCCCAGATTTCTAGAAAGAAGAGCTGTTCCATCCAAAGTGTAGTGGATGCCGTCTCTCCGGATCAGACCAGGTTTTCCCCAAAAAAGTTTTCCAATTATCAATGTAGCCCACTTTGTTTGGTGGACACCACACAGACAACCATTGATGAAATGACAGCATGTGGCTAAACATGTCTTCACTGGTCCAATCGGGCAGGGGACCAGAAAAGATTACACAGTCCGACATCTTTTTAGCAAACTTACTCACCGAAGCAACACTAATTTTAGTGACCTCCGATTGGCGTAACCGGGTGTCATTACCGCCAGCGTGAATAACAATCTTACTGTATTTACGGTTATTGTTAGCCAGCAGTTTCAGGTGGGATTTAATGTCGCCTGTTCTGGCCCTTGGGAAACATTTGACTATTGTCGATGGTGTCTCTAATGCCACGTTTCGGACTATGGAATTTCCTATTACTAGAGTCTGCTTCTCAGTGGGTGCATCGAGTGGGGAAAATCTGTTTGTAACGCGGACAGGTTGGTGGTGCCCTTTGGGCTGGGAACTATGCTTTCTACGTGCCATCACCCAGTCAGTCTGACATCCCAGCTAAGAGATGGCAAATTCTCTCTGCTCATTAGAGACCCATAAAACTTTTAAAAACCTAATTTTTAAAATAACCCGTTGTCATAATAACAATGAACATAGAAATTTTTCATGTATTTTGCAATTTACTTTAAATAAAAATCTTGTTAAACTTGTGGGAAACAAAGTGCGCAGAGAACCCCCCCAAAAAAAAACCCAACTTGAACCAAGCTCAGCTCACCTTGGCAGAGACAACCGCGTTGTTGCAGTCCTGTGGTTGAAATCTGAGTAATTCTTGTACCCAGCCATGTGTAAAATGTCCCTATGCCTCCAGTAATTTATAGTTTTTAAATTGCTGGCATGTGTATGCGTTGATCCAGAACGATATTTACCATAAGATATTTATGTCCAATGCTGTAAATGGAGGCAGTAACACAACACGTCCCAGCTCCATTTGTTTCCATTTAGTTCATATAAATCTACATTGTTGTTTGCCGACAATTTCTGAAAATATCAATCCCTAGCCTACTTCACAAGTTCAGGATGCGTTTGTCCTTCTTTTTATCCATATTAGCGACTTGAGTGTGCTTGTTCAACTTCGGCTTCCTCAGTAGAACTACTGGTTGGTTCCTCTAGGTGTGGCACCTGTGATTTTATTTTAAAAAGTTATTAAAAAATTTAGTCAGAGCCATTCAGAGATTTTCATTAGTTCATTTTCTGTTTGTTTTACCGTATGTTCACATGCAGTATAGTGTATTGGAGGCTGTGAATTAGACATTGCTACACTAAACTGTACCTCAAAAAGTTTACCTAGTAATTTTATTTTACAAGGCTCCTTTAGTTACCACACAATTACGTTTTGAACTACCAAATGTCTGGCTTGAAAACAAGAGAAATGGGAGCTAGCAGCTTCCAGTGTGTCAGTAAATATGGGGAGGGCTGAGCGTAGAAAGGCTTCATTTATTCAGTCAGGAAACAGACTTGGACAACTTGGAATTTAGTTAATGGTCTAAAAAACACATAATGAAAGGCTGTTCGTTTTTTATAAAAGTACAATTATTTAATGTATTCCCATCTTGACTTTAAAAGGTTTGATGGTCAGTGCTGAAGATAACATGCTCCACTGATATTTTATAGCCCAAAAGAGGTGTAAGCTATAGGAGAGGAGAACATGAAACAAGAACCGCATTACTAACTTGGCTTCAGTTCGGTGGGAATTCTCTATATTTACAGTGGGGCAAAAAAGTATTTAGTCAGCCACCGATTGTGCAAGTTCTCCCACCTAAAATAATGATAGAGGTCAGTAATTTTCATCATAGGTACACTTCAACTGTGAGAGACAGAATTTGAAACATTCATTGCAAACTCGAAGAGGTGGAGAACCACCCTTGAGGCCAATGGCAAGCCACTTGCACAATTGTTCATCAAATGTGGCATATACCAAGGCGATGCTCTGTTCCCACTGCTGTTCTGCATAGGTCTGAACACCCTAAGCCAAATAATCAACAAGACTGGTTATGGGTAGCGCCTCAATAATGTGGCTCCTCTACATGGATGATATCAAACTTTACGCTAAGAGCGAACAGGACATAGATTCCCTGTTCCAGATCACCAGGATCTACAGCAATGACATCGGGATGTCATTCGGGCATGAAAAATGTAGTAGGATGGTCACAAAGTGAGGCAAGGTAGTCCACACTGAAGGGGTCTCACTCCCAGAGGGCAATGAAAGGCAATTGTACTTGTATAGCACACTTTCAACATAAGGCGAGCAAGGTGTTTTACATGATTACAAAAACAATTTGAAAATCTAAACATATAATCAGTAACATAAAGCTTAACAAACATTTATAATCAACTGGCAATATAAAAATACAAGAAAGTATAGACAATAAAACAATGCCCTTTAGCATTTTAACAAAATAATAGCAATTGAGTAACAGCAATAATGGGATAAATTACTCATAAGCAAGTCTAAATAGGTAGGTTTTTATTTTGGATTTAAAAGATTTCAGTGTCTCTGCAGTTTTGCGGTCGTTCGTCAGTTTGTTCCAGATATGGGGACCATAGAAACTAAAAGCTGCTTCTCCATGTTTGGTTCTGATTCTAGGGATGGTGAGTAAACTAGAGCTGGAGGAGCTAAGTGATCTGGACGGTTTGTACAGCGATAGTAGATCATTAATATACTCTGGTGCTAACCCATGGAATGATTTATAGATTAATAAAAGCACTTTGAAGTCTATTCTCTGAGCTACCGGAAGCCAGTGTAAGAACTTTAGAACTGGGTCGATGTGTTCTACTTTCCTAGTTTCAGTGAGAACACAAGCAACATCGTTCTGGATCAGTTGCAACTGTCTGATAAATTTTTTAGGCAGACCTGTGAAGATACTGTTACAGTAATCAAGGCGGCTAAAGATAAATACCTGGATGAGTTTTTCTAGGTTTCCTTGTGTCATCATTCCTAGAAATGTTGCTCAGTTGAGTCTGGCCATGCATCATGAGATTTTCAGGAAAAACCTACTTCAGTGTGAGCACTGAAAATGTAATGTGGCTGGATCTTCCAGAATGATAATGATTACAAACACACCACCTGGGCAACAAAGGAGTGGTTATGTTAAAAACATTCCAAATTTCTGGACTGGCCTAGCCAGTCTCCAGACCTCAATTCAATAGAGAATTTGTGAAGGGAGTTGATGGCCACCTTATATGCTGTTACTTTGAAACCCACAGTCACGGTAGACCTCAAATCTACTGTGTTCCAACATCCACAAATAGCAACTGCTAGCAAAACTTGATATTGACTAGATACAGCCCAAATGATGTGGCAAGGGAGAGCCAGTACGCCAGGTCAGAGGGGAGAATATACCAACTATAATGCTGAGCGAGGCAGCGGCTGACCAGAAAGATAAGATCATGGCTAATCATCTGCCGGTTACTGCACATTCCCCATTTCAGTCCTTCTGTTTGCTTTTCCTGAAAACCCACGTCTGTTCATGAATATCAGACAGGATCTCTTTTTTTATGATGAGGAACAGAAGGATCTGACTGAGCTAAAAAAAAAAACTTTTATAACCGGTGAAAACCCAGAGAGGACTGATTTCTGCATTAGAAACCAAGTGGGTGAAAGATTAAAATCTGTCTGCAGCGAGAATAAAAGGAGGAAGTATGTTTAACTTGGGGATGACATGATGGACGAAATAACAAATAACAATTTTAAAGGTCCAACTCCACTAAACTGAAACAAAAGTAAGAGTCAAAATAGGAAAGAAACCAAAACATACGTGATATGCCTCTTTTTAAGAATGTTCTAACAGGTCTATGGTCTGTGTTGTTCCAGACCAAGCAAGATAGGTAGCTATCTTGTTCCCCGGCTGCGAGATTACCACACGAGAATGGCATTGAATTAGTATTTGTAAGCGGGGTTTTACAAGTGAGAGGCAGTTATGGGCACATTCCACTTATTTTGACGTCACAATAAGGCAATTTTTCAAACAGCTTGTGGAAGCACAAGATTTCTGACAGCAAAAAAAACATTGTTTTTCAAAAAACATGAATGAATAGTTTTTATTCTTGTTTGGAGTGTTTATAGAAGCAGAAGAGACCCAGATGGCTGCACAAAAGGATGGAAAACAGGGACATTTGTATAGTTTAACCTTAAAATGAATGTACATCTTTTATGACCTTAGGAATAACTTAGGAACCTACAATATATTGGAAGGTGGTGGAACACCAGTATCACTGTCAGACGTGTGAGTTGAAAACAGACATAGTGAGTCGAACAACTTCTAGAGAAAAGATTCATCCTGTGTCAAAACAAAGACATTCTATTTATCTCATTTATATACAGAAGTCTATATATAATCAAGTTAACCCAAATTCTGCTATATTCACTCCTATTTGACCCTAGGTAAAATTCAGTACAGTCAGATTTAGTTTAGTATGTCATCAGGTACACAGTTTTCTGTCTAAAGGTAAATTTACAGCAGTGTTGTAGTTTGCTTGGCTCAAAAGTCTGGTTTGTGTGGTGAGGTGTGAATGTGCATTCAAACTCTGATGCTGACCAAAAAAGTGAACTCTGATCTAACTAAAAACCTTTATTTCTTCACCCTAAGGATACTTGACGATCTCCCTGGGAAGGATTTTCCCCTCTTTTTTCTTCTTTTTCCAATGGTGACTACTCCATGAAGAATCGAGGAGTACAAATGGCTCTCTACGCTGATTACACTCTCCAAAACATACTGGAAAGGATGAAGGACATGGAATTAAAGATCTGTTGCCTTGAAAAAAACCCGACAGAAAAAATACTGCTCTTAGTATGGCATGCGATTTTCAACAACCTGGCAGGTTGATGCCAACAACACAGAGTACCCCTCCGAAGAGATGCCGTCTATCACCCAAGAAGAAAAATAAGGAACATCAAGAGAAACTCGGACAACCAACAACTTCGATAATCCTTTTAAAGAACAGATTCACAACGCTAACCTCACCCAGCTCCCTGATTCTGGCAGACTCTCAGCAAGGCCAGCGGAACACAAACAAAGATAAATGGAACAGCAACATCAAGCATCTCCCTTAAGAAAACTGACATTCTAAAGAAAGATGTCTTGGATTTGAGACAGAACTTTAAAAACAACAAGGTAGAACTTCACATATCTGGACCAATTCCAGCAACACCGTCAGACGAACAATTTAGCTGGATCAGACTATTCGGCAGGTTTGTTAAAGCTGTCTGTCCTGAAAGGTCTATTCGATTTCTTCCTCGAACTGAGACACATGGTGGATGCCAACCTGCTGTAACACACAGAGAACATGACATCCTCGCACCAGTCAGTGATAAGCCAGAGTCATACCAGCTGACTGTGCAACAATGCCATCAGATAACCTTCAAAAGAAACAAAGAGTTCTAGCACCTCTACGTCGAAACACATCAGCTCAGTTACATCACCACCCAGCTGACTTACATCACCTCCCAACAACTTCACTACCAGCAGCTACACATGCAGATTTTTCTCTACAGAAAGGGCTCCCTAAGACAGCAGATCCAATCAACAAACCAGCTAACAGAAAGAACAGCAACACATCCAGATCATCATCAACTTCTAACTCTATAACAGGCTCACCATTCTGGGAGTTTTCTGATGCCCTTCAGACTCAGGAAAAAGAAAAAGGAATCCTGCTTTTAACGTCATGCCAAACAGGAGTTACAAACATTGCGGCTCCCCAATTCAACTCACTATATCAGACATCTGATACCGACCGGACACTGTTACCAGACACACTACTTACCAGGAGGAGGTGTTCGGTCATGTACAAACAACCTAGCAGTACAGAGTTTAAAAATAATACCTTGCAAAAATTATCTCTAATTCACTGAAAGAAATCTGAATATATCACCATGCAAACATAATCTCTCAATTTCAGAAAGACAAAGAAACGAAGCTATACAAAACATAAGATCACTATCAGGAAATTCAATCCTAATCAATGTTTACATCATCAATCATGATATACATGCTCTATTTCTCTAAGAAACTTGGCTAGATGAAAATAAAGAACAAACTGTATTAATATAGACTTGCCCAACTAATTATCACTTCATTAGTGAGGCCAGGAAAAACAAAGGGGGTGGCCTTGCCACTATCTTTCACAATTCGCTAAACTTCAAAAAGGTCCCATTTGAAAGCACCATCCAAGCCAACATACCTAATCAGAGTAAAACCACTGTTACAAAACACCTCCTTAAAGAGTAACTCACACCCCTACCAGAGTATAACCCCGCCCACATTTATTTTTGAAAAACTGCTCAAAAGGAGGCGTTGCCTGACGGACCAGGAAAAACGCGGGGGATGAAGGGCTGGGCCTGGACTTGGCTGTGACTGACATGTTGCTGGCAGCAGCGCAGTCACAGACGACCAGAAATATGGAGAGAGCCGTAGTAACGTAGGAACACAATTATAGAGTTTATCAAAAAAAAGTTGATTTTTGGGGTGAGTGACTCTTTACAGAAAACTCAGCTGAAAACTTTAAACTGATGTACACTCCAACCTTATCTAAATCACCAACATTCACCAACACATACTCAGTAAATAAACTGACAGATGATTTTCTAACCAAAATCTCAGACATGATGGATAAGATTGCGCCACTTAAGGTTAAAGCTGTCTCTCATAAAAAGAAGTCTCCATGGAGAAGCTGGTATGTAATGAAAAAAGGGAGTGCCGGCGTGCTAAGAGGAAATGGCGGGAAACTTAAGCCAAGTTCATTATGAGATGTATAAAGAGAAACTGAAAAAGTATCAAGTAACTTTAAAGGGTGCAAAAGAATTATTCTTTTCAGAGATTATTTGCAGAAACAACAATAATGCTAGGACATTATTTGCTACAGTGTAGAGACTAACTACTCCTCCAGTGACAGTATTCCCTGAACTAAATTCCACGAGGGCCTGTAATGAATTTGCCAGCTTCTTTACTGAAAAGATCTTGAACATCAGAAAATCAATCAGTACATCATATCCAACCCCAATACCAACTATGAGACCAGTTAACACCAATGTGGAGCAAATGACTAATTTCCAAATAATAAATCAATCGAGCTGTGATGAAATTGACGACCTAAGCTCTGCCACCTGCTGCTTGGATATCTTACCAACAAGTTTTCTAAAAAAGGTCCTCCCAGCCATCATAGTGGATCTGATAAAAATAATTAACACATGCCTCCTATCAGGCGTCTTCCCCAAAGCATTAAAAACAGCAGTTATCAAACCAATACTAAAGAAAAAGAACCTAGACAAGTTGACCTAGTTGATGCAAAACTACAGACCACTCTCTAATCTCCCCTTTATCTGTAAAATTATTGTAAAAGCTGTGTTCCAACAATTAAGTATCTTCCTAGCAATGAACAACTGCTTTGATATTTATCAGTCTGGTTTTCGTAGGTACCACAGCACCGAGACTGCCCTTGTCAAAGTCTTCAATGACATCCATACAAATACCGACCGGGGTAAAACCACAGTACTGGTACTATTAGACCTCACTGCAGTGTTTGACACTGTTGATCATGATCTATTACTGGAACGTCTAGAGAGATGGGTTGGACTCTCTGGTACAGTACTCGACTGGTTCAAATCCTACCTCACGAACAGGAATTTTTTTGTGTTGATTAGCCAATTCTCATCACAAAACACAGAAATCACATGTGGGATCCCCCAGGGCCCCATCCTAGGGCCCCTCCTATTTAGCATCTACATGCTCCCAATAAAACCAGATTATAAGTACCAATACTGTCAACTACCAAAACTATGCTGACGACACTCAGCTTTATACCTCAGTGTTATCAGGTGAAGTTGAATCCATCCAAATCCTCAATAAATGCATTGAGCAAATTTACAGCTGGATGTCCCATAATTTCCTCCTATTGAACAAAATCAAAACTGAAGTAAGTAATCTTTGGACCCAAAAAAGATCAACTAAGTATCAGTGATCAGCTTTAACAGGTCCAACTAGAAACTACCAACCAGGCCAGAAATCTAGGTGTAATAATGGACTCAGACCTGAACCTGCAGGGTCACATAAAGGCAATAACAAGGTCAGCTTTCTATCACCTGAGGAACTTTTCTAGGATCTAGCAAGATCAGTTAGTGGAAGGAAGAACTGTGAGCTTTTCAGTGAGATCAGTTAGTGGATAAAAACTTTGAGCGTTTTCAGCAAGATCAGTCAGTGGAAAGAAGAACTGTGAGCGTTTCAGCAAGATCAGTTAGTGAATAAAAACTGTTAGCTTTTTCAGCAAGATCAGTTAGTGGAAGGAAGAACTGTGAGCTTTTCAGCTAGATCAGTTAGTGAATAAAAACTGTGAGCTTTTTCAGCAAGATCAGTTAGTGGTAGGAAGAACTGTGAGCTTTTTAGCAAGATCAATTAGTGAATAAAAACTGTATTTTTACCTGCTTCTCCTTACATTGTTGTATCGTTTTGATTATTGTCTTATTTTAATTGCTTTCTTGTATTGTAATCATCAAATTGATTTATGCTGTGTTCCAACTTTAATCATGTAAAGCACCTTGAATTGCCTTGTGTTGAAAATGTGCTATACAAATAAAATTGCCTTGCCTTGCATCATTTTAATGAAATTTACAGGAAAAATGATAAATATATTGAATAAATATATATATATATATATTAAGATCTATTTGACAGTCGCACCACATTACATTTTGAAGGTAATGACCGATTATTTTATGTGAAAAACACCAAAATATCTTAAATCATTATTTTAACATGTATTCATCTGCACATGACATTGTAAAGCTTTGACAACCTGCAACAGAAATTCATATTTATTATATTTTAAAATTGACCTGTTAAAAAGCCTTATACGTCATTGACCCATACGTCACCTTGGTGCTCATTTCATTTACCTACAAGAAACCGTTCCAACAGACTCAGATGTTTTTACGAAAAAGTTGGGATGGATTGGCCAAATCTTTCTTTCTTCTTTTTCTAATGGGTCTAGTGGGGTGGCTATTTTACTCCATAACCAATACCGTTTATCGGCTTTGCCTTATTCGGTGCTTATGCTGAGCCCATTGCAACATTTTTTCTCTGGCACATTTTCCAAAGACAACGGAGCAAACCAAAAACTACTAAAATCTGACGACCCTGCGCTTCTTGATGCAATGTCACCACAAGCAAGGAGGTCAGCATGTTGCTCTGATTGGTTTCTTTGACAAAGAACAGTCTGAATGTGAACTGAACCAGCTAAAAAAAAAGCAACAATGTTGCAATTTTGGTCCCAGACAAAAGAGAGTATACTGGACTATTAGGTGTGAAGCATACGTGCATAGCTTTCCTCAAAGGCCAGTTTCCTGTCATTTTTAGAGGTCACTGCTTCTGCGTAGCCATTTGAAATGGTCCAACGACCTTCTCAGCATCTTAAAGTTCTGCAGAGGCCAGCTAATGAACCATGAATAGACTGAGGAGTGTTGAACCAGGGACAGAACAAAAACATCTAGTATACCGGCCTAGGTCATCACGGGTCTAAGTAAACTCATTCATTTGCCTCAGATCACTGACTTTGCTACAATTCAGCCGGGGTTTTTTAAAACTGAGATTTTCCTCCGGTCCTTAAAAAGAAAATCCCCATCCGCACATAACCGGATAAATGTGTTTTTTAGCAAATTCATACACCTGGCAAACCTTTAGGGGGCAGTAGTTCTTCCAAATCATATCCGCTCCGTGTAACTTTCTATCTTCTAACTTCAGTATGCAGCAGTCATACAGCTTTTAAAAGCAAACAAACAAAACGCGCTTTAACAATGGATGATACCAACACAGATCTGAGGACATAAATGCTGTTTTTGAGAGTAAATACAGGTCGCACATGTGATGTTTGAGCATTTCTGTCGCGGATAGTGACATTACGGTTCTTAAACTCCATTTCTGTCCGTCCACACGCAGATACTGAAAATGGAGAAAACGCAAATCTCCTCTTTGGCCGGAGTTTTTAAAAAGATTATATTTTGGTGCCGAAAATATCCATTTAGGTATGGATGACAGGCCAAACCCTAAAAAAATTTCTCCGTTTTGTGAGATACCCGGGCCTTAGAGTTGTAGTAAAGCAGCTACCACCACATCTTAAAAACCTAATTTTCCTCTTTAAAGGTAATTGCTGCCTGCTTTCCATCCCTTCATCCATCCATCACCCCATCCCCCCTTTATTCCTTTCATCCCCCCCTCCACCTGCCTTGTGTCACCCCTCCATTTGTCCAGTGAGGTCATCCCAGTGTTCTCCCTAATCCTCTGAGGTGCTCGTCTTTCTGCCTCTGCCTAATCCTCCCATGGCCCCCAGCCCTGACCACACACACACACTCACACGTCTGCTCATATGTGCAAAGACTCTCAGTTATTCTTGTATTGTATGCTCAGACTCACAGTAATTCCACTGCATGCATGCACACATTGTTATTCAGTCAGTTATATATATATAAATATACACATAATGCCGCTCCACCTCTTGGTATAAAATCTGTCATTCTTTGTGCGGTGGACGCACTGTGTCTCTGTTCGCCTGTGTGTCCCCTGCGTTTGCTGCTACCACCCTTTCATACAGGTATGTCCATCTTGAATCATATCTCACATCTTTTGTGATGAAATACAGCCAAAACGAAAGTGACTGATATGGTTTCTACTCATCTTACTAGAGCATCACAGCTGATTGTTGTGTCCTTTCTTAGTGAGAAGTAGTGCTCTATACTGTATACTATACTATACTAACACTCTACACTATAATTACAGGACAAGGATAAACTCTGTTTTAACACACTGACTCTAGAAGTATGGCATTCTGATTACATATCCGACTGCTGATATTTTATTTTACATTCCTCAACCTAAGACTGTGTCATTGTTTCCAATTCAAACTTTTACTACAAAACAAAAACTAATTTACAACAGCTAACGCAAAGGGCACTGCAAAGATGGTGGTAGTAACCTTTGTTCTCTTGTGAAACACTGCCAGAATTAATATTAAACGTAAGATGCCAGGATATCCCAAATCCCCGAAACCTACCTAAAGTATTTAACAAACAATATTCTTTCATATAAACAATTTCATATATTTGCAGTGTATTAACAGACTACGTTCAATGAGTATGCTGCAGGCTCTTTTATCTTTTTTTGTTGACGTCAACAAAATTCTTTTCCAGGTATTTCTGCTGTTCAGCCTTAATGTGCTGCAGCAACAATGGCTAACTAAACCATGCTGTGACGAACACATCATCTAAAACCCCTTCTATCTTAGCCGAAGATTCAGCAGCAGACTTCCATATACTCCCATCTTTCTTCTTCTGAAAATGTCCTACAAAACATTTTTCTTTAGGGCTTGGCTTGTGTTAGCATGACTCATTAATCATTTGGCTCAGAATGTATTTCACTGGAGTTCTAGTGAATTTGGTGAAGACACAATGAAAAGAACAATTTCTTCTGCTTTGTAAAACATTTTTTCTGAACATCATAAAAGTTACCTCTAACATTTCAGCTTTTTTCTGCACAGCTCTCTTGGAGATACAGTATCTTAAAATATTTATGAGCAGCCAAAGGTGTTTGAACACAGATAGAGCAGAATCTAAATAAATACTGTGACTCTTTCATTGTGATGTCATTTTAAAGGAGAAAAAAGTGTTTAGATTGTTATGGAAAACATGGCTATAATAGATTAACAAACTCACCCTGTTCACTGGAGAGGAAGCTAGCATAGAAGATCATGATATAAAAAAAGCTAATGACAATGTACCAATCAAAGCAAAAATCCTTTGGGCTGTTTAAATCAAATTAAACCAATAACTTCATAACTTGGTGACATTAAATGTTTCCTTTTACATTACGTTTCTGGTGTGGCATATGAATTAACTTTAAAAAAAGGGATAACTGCATTTGATATTGCCTACAAATAGTTAAAATACATGAATATTTGAGAGACCTTCACTAAAAACTGTTATAACATCCTATATTAATAATTCACATGCCATAAAGACCTTAAAATGCATTATTCCGTTCATTGACACATTTTGAGCACTACCACAGACTCTACAGTCTTCCTTATTTTCGCTCGTGGGCTAACAGCTAATAAGCGGCAGGTAAAAATAAAGAATTGGCTGCTTTGCAAATGCCAGCCAAAAACAAGTCAAGTAGCGTTCCTCTTAGGTATTTTTCTTTGGGATATTTTAGATATGTGTAAACAAAAAAATCTGCGAATTGGTGGATTTTCTGTGAACTACTTGCAGTCATGTTCCCTAGAAAAATGCATGAATACTGAACTGTGATAAACAGGACAAACGTTTTGGGAAATAACATATTAGTTTGCAGTTTTTGTGCATTATGCTTATCAAAAGTAGTTAGTGGAGAGATAGTTCTCCATATTTGTTCATTGACGCTTACCTGGTTGAACTTTCTCTTCTTCATTACAGCTGTAGGAGCCAATTTAAGACTAAACTGTTGCACAAAATTGAAAAATAGTTTTATTTGACAAAATATGTACATATAATGTCTGGGTGACAAAACCATTGAGTTTTAAAAAAACTACTTCTCTCAGTTGAAAACGTATTTAGACAAACACTATGGCACACACAAAGTCCCAAAGTTGCTGTTACAACTGCACAATGCATACTGGTTTTATAAAAAGGATCATGTTAAAAAAAATTACTCAATTATGAATTATTTGCAAAATATGAATAAACCATTTATTACACAGACTTATTTAGCAGAATTAAATAATCTGCTTCAGTGACAGAAAAACAGAGGGGCAGCAGTGAATCAGTTTGCAGTTGTATTAATTACCCTGTGCTCTGTGGCCATATGGTCAAACACTTTGTAGGTTTAACCTGGGTTTTCTTACTATATGAATTTTACAACAATCAAATCTAAAGCTTAAAATCTGGTCAGATGCTGATTTGGATCATCATCCCCACCAACAGTGTTGTGTTTCTTTCTTCTAGCTGGCGCACAGCCCCTCCCACTTATTTACAGCTGAACATTATCTGACATCCTCACCACCAAACTGGCTGTGGTCCACAGCTTTAAACCCACCGAAAAGAGTTTGGGACATTTTAATCTTTAAAAATATTATGTGTATTACTCATATTTCCCGGCAGCGGTGGGCTTGTCTTTAACAGCTACCATAGAGGTACCTGCTGTTGAACATTTATACCCACACAAATGTTTGTCCTTGACCACTATGGCTCGTGTCTGCCTCCCACTGGAACATGACACTATCCACAAATCCCCTGTTTGTTTGTTTATTTTTTTCATTCTTCATTTTTCATTCAGTTCTTTCAACAGAGGTGTTGAAATGTGCACCTCTCATTCATCTTTCAAGCCATTTTTCACACCGTCCCTCTTCCCAGTTTCATTGCCTTTATTCATAGATTGTGCGTTTGAAGAGTCTGGCTGAAGAATTTGTTCTCCGTCCTTTCTAAAGAGAAGCGTCACCAAAGCATGATGCTGCCACCTACATATCTAAGAGTGGGAATGGCGCTTAGCATGATTTGCAGTGTTAGTTTACTACCACACAGTGTTTTGTATGTAGGTCAAAAATGTACATTTGCATACCTTTGAGAGATTGTGCAACAACTTTCATTAAACATTTCCCTTGCTGTGGCCTGAACGCTCTGCATGAAGCTGAACTTTGCGACCCCTTGTACATTTGAGCAATAAGATATTTAGTTATCCACAAATTGTGAAAGTTTTAAAAATTATAACTTTTAAAAAATGACTGGCCTGCAATTTTCATCATATGTATACCTAAACTGTAAGACAAAATGAAAAAAAGGAATCCAGAAAATAGTCTGATTTTTAAATAATTTATTTGCAAATAATGGAGCTGTTTGAAGTCATTATCAGTATAAAAGACACAGTCTTTTATAAACTGTTGTGCTCCAATGGCCAAAATCAAAAGGCTGTCAAAGCAGACCAGAAACAAAATTGTAGACCTGCACCAGGCTGGGAAGACTGAATATGCAATTGTTAAGCAGCTTGATGTGAAGAAAATCAACTGTGGGAGCAATTATTAGAAAATGGAAGGCATAAACGACCACTGATAATCTCCCTCAATCTGGTGCTCCCCGCAAGACCCTGTGTGGTCAAAATTATCTAAAAGAAACACCAAAAATCCCAGTACCACCACTGCGTAGAGCTGGGACCAAAGCAATAAAGGTTACCATCAGTATCACACATCACCGCTAGTGACTCCAATCCTGCAGTGCCAGATGTGTCCCCTTGCTTAAGACAGTACATGCCCAGGCCCATCTGAAGGTTGGGTAGATAGCATTTGGATATACCAGAAGAGAATTGAAAGAATGCCATACAGTCAGATAAAACCAAAACATAACTTTTTGGTAAAAACTCTACTTGTGTTTGTAGGAGAAAGAAAAGCACAGTTGATAGCTGGAGATAGGCACCAGCCCCCCCTGCGACCCCTTGAGGAATAAGCGGTTCAGAAAATGGATGGATTGATGGATTTACCTTCTCAAGAGAATTGAGAGGGGAAATCTATGTTAATCACAACTCGAACGTAGGGACCTGGGGTGTTGACCACCTCAGTAAAAAAAAAAATACATTTTTATCCACAAACAAAATAATTATCAGCAAAGACTTGGTGTCAGTGTCAAAAAAACTATCTTGAGTAATGACTAAGGATGTAAAAGAAGGAGCCCAGTGACAGCCCCAAAACAACACTGCAATAGAGGTGATCTGCTCGGATATGGGACAAAATACCAGCAAGTGTGTGAAAACCTTGTGCAGACTTACAGAATTTTTTTACCTCTATCATTGCCAACAAAGGGTATACAATGAATTGAGATTAACTTTTGCTATTGGCCAAATACTTATTTTCCAACATTATTTGCAAATAAATTCTTTAAAAATCAGACCCCGTAATTTTCTGTATTTTTTTCTCATTTTGTCTCTCGCAGTTAAGGTATACCTGTGATGGAAATTACAGGCACAATTTTTGGTGTACTAAATACTTTTTGCCCCACTGTGTCTAATGGAGGCTGATTCCACATTCCGCTACCACACTGGAGAGTGGAATTACGAGCACCACTTCAGCCAGTGTTTTAAAATCAACCTGATGTTCCCAGATTTAATAAGGAAACATTTCTCCAATATTAGTTATCAGAATTTGGCAAGACCCTCTGAGCAAGGGCTTTTCTGATCACCTCATCGGGAGGAAATCCCTCAATTAATAGTTGTCCGGTCATCAAGATTTCCCACCTCCCTCCAGAGTCTCTCATCCAGTTAAGTTGGACAGCCACGTATTAGTAGATTTACTGTTGTCCCTTACTCTTTACTCCATTTTCAGATGATGGACTAAACATTGTAGAATTGTTCAAAGCTTGAGATATTGTTTTATTACCTAACATTGGTTTAAACCTCTCCACACCTTTATCACTGACCTATCTTGTCAGTTTTTTTGTCTTTATTTAATGGCATTCATTTCTATAAATGTCTCTTCAGGTCCCACCTCATCCTCTTAATTAACTTGAGGTTTGGACTTTGGGTAGGTCATTGGAAACCTAATTATTTTCTTCTGAGCCATTCAGTTGTAGTTTTCCAGTTATGTGGAGGAGTATTGTTTTATTTATTGACCCAGTGTTTTGCATAACGCCTTGAATTCAACCCTGGAATACTTTGGCATTCAGAGCAGTTCATGGTTGAATCAATGAATGAAATGTCCTGGAGCGGTGGTTACAAAACATTCCCAAATCCCTACTCTCCCACCACCATGCATAACAGTTTGAAGGAGATGGCAGTGGTCAAAGGCCCTTGTGATGCCATTTAGTCCTTCAGACGCCAGGGCAACTGTGATTACAATGTAGAATACTACATGGAGAAGCAACTTTCAGTTTCTATTCCCCCCTTTTCTGGAACAAACTACCAGACCACTTTAGCTGCTGAAACACTGAATCGATTTAAATCAAAGCTAAAAACACAACTTGAGACGGGCGGACGGCCCGGCGGTCCTCTCCTGGGGACCTGGAAGTCCAGCGGGACTCTCGACGGACGTCCCTTGACGGGACGGGAGAACGGCCTGGCGGTCCTGTCTTGGGGACCTGGAGGTCCAGCGGGAGGCTGGACGGACGTCCCTTGGCGGGACGGGAGTCAGGCGGACGGCCCAGCGTCCTCTCTTGCGGACGAGGCAGTGGCAGGGAAGCTTGGCAGGGAAGCTTGGCTGGTCGTCGGCGGAGACCGAGGATCGATTGGTTCCCCCTGACGGGAACGAAGGAACCTGGTTTGTGAAGCTTGGTCTGAGACCAGGCGCTCCGTGGCCAGCGGGCCTGAGGCTGGGCGCTCCTCGGCCGGCGGGCCTGAGGCTGAGCGCTGCGTGGCTGGCGTCAGGTCCTTCCTGGACATCACAGGAGACTCCGGCGGCATAGGAGGACACGGCGGGTGCCGAAGGGCTACTGCTGTGATGGCCAGGTGGATTGCCGCAACAATGATGTCCGGCAAATCCAGCATCTCTGGCGGCGGCAGCGGCAAAACCAGCAACTCTGGTGGCAGCAGCGGCAAAACCAGCAACTCTGGCAGCGAGTCCAACAGCTCTGGCGGTGGCGGCGGCCAATCCAGCAGCTCTGTTGGCGAATCCAACAGCAACAGCGGATGCTCTGGGAGCAGAGACTTAAGGAGCTATGCTGGCTCTGCGAGCAGAGATTGGAGGATGGAGAAGGTGGAAAAGGCTGATGCAGACACCAACTTCGGGGCCGAACAGGCTGAAGCAGACGCCAACTTCGGGACCAAACAGGCTGATGCAGACGCCAACTTCGGGACAGAACAGACTGATGCAGACACCAACTTCGGGGCCGAACAGGCTGAAGCAGATGCCAACTTCGACGACCCGAAAGCCGCTCCTTCTCGTCGGCGCCGCCGTCTGCGGCGAGGTGGTGGAGGCGAGGTGCCTCTTGCCCTCGGCTGTGAGGTGGAGACTTATGCTCATGCCTGCGTGGACCGGTTCCGTGAGAGTAGTATGCGAGCCGAGAGCCAACGAGCGAGGTCTGCTGCTCCAAATACTGTTCCTCGATGTCCTCCCGGTCTGACCAGTCTGAAGGAGGATAATCTGGCGCTGCTTTGCGGCGTCTGTGTTGCCGGTTGCGGCGAGGAGCTGGATCCCCTCTGGAGCAGAGGTAGTTGAACTTGTCCCCGTGAAAAAACTCGAACAGTTCGTCCTCTGTGACATAGAGGGGACCCCGTCTTGGGCTGGCAGAAGTTGCGCCTGCATTGTAGGCGCAACTGGACGCCCTCGATGAAGCGGTCGGGAAAGGAGCGAAAACAGCCGTAGAGAGGATGGGTGGCGTGTGGAGCATGGATGCCGAGCTGACGTTGGTCACAGCGGATCTCCTCCCAGAAAAGGACAACTCCTCCTCCGTTGTCTGAATGAGGACATCCGCTAGTCCTCCAGGTCCAGCGCGTCGTGAGAAGTGAGGCTGGAGAAGGCGCGGAGGAAGAGTCCTTGGCTGCGGTCTGACGAGCTGAGGCTTCCAAGCCGCAGATGTCATCCAGGCTGGCCCAGAGGTCTTGCATGAGATCAGGGTCCGAGGCTTCTGCTGGGTCTATCTTTTCTGGCTGGATCATTCTGTCAGGACTTTTGTGCTGCATGGAGGACAAAGGACTCAGGCGCAGAAACAGAGTTCCAGTTGAGGTTATATTTTATTATTCTGCAGCAACATAAGATGAGGCAATACACATAGGTACAACAATGATCCAGCGAGGACTGAAGTGCTCGCTGGATCTTAAATAAGGGGAGACAAGGAGGAACAGGTGAAGACACTCAGGGAACACCAGTGCAAACAATAGGAGGTGAGGAGGTTGAGACAAGACGACACAGGGGCAGGTGATGATGAGGAGAGTGGGTGATCCAAGTGTATCTGTCTGCGGCCTGCAAGACAGAGGCGTATCGGGAAGTAGGCGTGTCGTGAAGTGACGTCACGACACGCCTACTACGCTTTTCTTAAAGGGGTAGGAGCCCAAGTAACCACTAGTACAATTGATAGTTTGATTCATCGGTTTGCTGCACATTCTTTGCCCATTAATGATTTTTACGGGGTTTGTCCTTGTTATCATTAGTTAAGTGGAAATTTTTCACTATAATTAAAGTAGCATATTAGCCTTCAAAAGCTGGCATTACTTAAGATTTAAAAAAAAAAAGAACATTTAATCAATAGGGATTTGAAGTGGAAAATGTTCGACTGCCATAAGAAAAAAAACACTCAAGGCAAGAGTTAATGAGTTAAATAATGTCAGCGCTTGTGTGTAACGTGTAGATTCATTTAAAAGGGGGGGCCTAGGGTTGGTGGTTTGAATCCTGGCTGCCACAAGTGCAGTCTGGTATGTTCTTGAGCAAGACACGTCACCCACATTGCCTGTGTGAACGTAGTGAGTGACTGGTTGGTGGTGGTCGGATGGGCCGATAGCAGATTGGCAGCCTGGCTTCCATTACTCTACCCCAACTGTGGCTACAACAGTAGTTAAGACACAGTGTGGAGTGAATGAATGAAGAATATAGTATGTCGTTTTTGAGAAAGTTGTCAACACAGGCTTGAAAAGCACATTGCAAATCAAAGCCATTATTACACCTCCATACACACTCCTACACCCATGCTCTCATATTACTGATCATAAAGACCACACGCCATAAAAACTTTGTCCCCATCTCCCTCCTTTGGCATTTTGTGACAAGCAGACATTCATTTTTTGACAAGCAGACATTCATTACTATTGTGTTTTGTCCTGTCAAATATGTATTATAACATTAATTTGTTATCTGGGATTTTATGTAAACGCTCTTTTATGAATTCATGTTATGTGAATGGCTGTGAAATGTAGACATTGAATTTGTTCTACACAAAATAACTGTAAAAAATAGAAACAAATATAACATATTTTATTTTAAAAAATGCTGGCTGTGAGGCCATTACAGCCTGGAGAGAAAGGCTTAAGAGGAGAGCGTTTTTCTAATTTTATCTTTGTAAGCCTCCATCTTCACTGCTGCCTCCTCCAGTAAGTGTCCCACCAGTGCCTGCTCAATCATTTTTGTTTTCACTGTCGAAAAAGAGCAAACAAAGATTAGATGTTGCAGTGCACATTGAAATATGTCCATCATCAATTCTTAACACAATAATCTTACCATGGTTCATACTTTGGCCCCCTTCTTAATTTGACGAGGGCTTCTTGTAATGGCAGTTGAAATGTCTCAGCCAGGATGTGAACTGTCACCTAGATAAGATTTACATTTGTTAAATTCAACAACAAAAATTCACAGAAACTAATGTAGCCTTAAATTATGTTGTGTCCTGTTTGATATATCGTCAGTCACTTGCACATGGGCTTCATCCAATGACTTTTATGGTCTCTGTACATTGACAATGTTGTGATGCGGTCGTTTTTCCAGTACATGTGTACGTCCAGGCGACATGCACAATGAGATGAGTTAGTGTATGTTTTAGGATTTGGATTTGTGTTTGTTTTCTGCGCCCTTTATTACAATAGTCCCTCTGCCAGCCTGGCGGCGCTCAGGTCTACCAATGTAAAGTAAAAAATATATAAAAAATAATTCAATACTTCTGGTAAGAGCACATCCATGACTACGTCAACCCAGTCATCTTGCTGTCTTGCTCTTGGGATCTCCCTGATGGTCGCAAACAAGAATGAGACAACCTCATCGAGTTGCTCATCCTCGAAGTAAAGGGTAGGCCTCTCCTTTATGGATTCCCATGCTGAGAAAAGGTCCCCAGTTATGATAGCCTGAAAAAAAGTAGTTGCATAAGAGGATGGTGATGGTCCATATTGATAGTACGACTACAATTTCCTTTTATATTGACAAAGACTTTCACTTTGAAATGTAACTACTAAGTATCTCTTCATGCCGATATGGTTACCTCAAGGTGTTCCTTTATTGAAGCGCTATCCTTCATGCAGTCAATCAGGACAGCACACTGATTTTGCCGTGCCCGCTGTGCTTCCTTTACCGCTTTCTGAAATTTAAAAATAAATTTGTCACAAATAAAAAACAATAATTTTTGTCAATTCTTGAGTGGCTTCTCACTAACCTCCAGCAACTCAGAATTGTTGTCACATTCTGTATTCTATAAACAGTACCATCAATATCAACATTAAAATCATAACATATGCACTGTATGTAATATCTTATGATGTTGTCAGTCACTTACCAACTCTGTTTGCTGGACAATCTTGGTTTATTTTGCCTTTGCCTGCTGACAAAGGGAGCAAGTTGATAGTGTGTTAGTTCACGCCCACTATGAATATCACTCAGTGATGATTGTGATGTCTCATATTTTTACATTTGTCTCTTGATTAGGCCGTCTTTTCCTCTTCAGTCTTTTTCTGTTAGTTTCCTCTGAGCTGATAGAATCAGCAATGAAACAGCAATTTTCATTATTAAATTATTTAATATCTTCAAAGACATGAAGGATTTAAACAGAAGTTGATATTAGCGAATGAAATTATTTGCCGCATTTTTTGTCTGCTCTGCAGCAGAAATATAATGGCTGCGTGCTGGGAGAATTAAACAGAGAAACCGCTGATGGCAAAAACTATCGGTGGTGATATTAATTTGTATTAACTGAAATTTTTTTAGGTCTGTAAATCATGAATACTTTTTTATTGCCCCTCCTATGTTTCACCTCGATCTCTGTATCACTAAAATTCCTTTTTTTCCTCTCTTGGAAATTGTTTTAAGTTAGAATGTGAGGACTCGATGCATGATGTGGTGCTACCAACAATGGTTAATTCAGGGCGTTTCTATATGTAAATGACTGTGAACGGGCACGAGGACCTTTGTACACACAAGTGGGATTTATCAACAGCTGATTGTGGAGTGTGCGTATGAGACGCCACCGCATATTTCATCATACTTTGACGTGTACTTACACACATCTTAAATTTTCTTCATAGGATAGAATTTAGGAACATTTCCACGAACGTTTGATAAATGAGGGCCCTGGATTTGAAATTAAAACATACCTCCATGACGAACAGCTGCCCTTTCATGGGTTTTGCACGTGGGAAATAATATTTGCTTGTTCACCATTTTTGAAACAAATTACACACTTCAGTGTGTTCCCCTCGTACACCACTGGAGCTCTATTGAACTCAACAACAATCCTAAGATGTAGCTGAAAGCAGACATAAACATACATTTGTGCACACACAAAGGTCATGAAACCACATCATCCAGTAACTATGGTCAGTAACTTCTTTACTGTGACAAAAAACATGTTGATGGCACATAGTATGACTCTCAGGAGAAACCCATACAAACAGCTTTCTCTGCAATGTATTAGTTGACTTCTTTAAACATTTCGTGGCATATTCATCTGTTCAGGGTGATGTACATTTATTCATTAATACACTGTAACTTATGTGACTAATTAAAAATAAAAACACGTCACTTACTATTTGGATACGGTCCGCCATTTTTCTTCCAGTTATCAACAGCCTAATCTCGCGTGGTTTAACATAATTTCCCGTTGTGTAGCGTGTAGTAGGCGTGTCGTGAAGTGACGTCGCTTCACGACACGCCTACTTCACTACACGCCTCTGTCTTGCAGGCCGCAGACAGACCCTTCTTGGGTGATTAGGGCAGCATGACACACTCAGATTTGCCTAAAACTGTGTTAGTTTGAGGTGATAAAATATTACATCTGATGGTGTCTACCTTCCCTCTGAAGTGGTCTGCAAACTCCTCACAGAGAGTGTTTGAGGGGGTTTACTGAAAAGTATTAGAGGAATGATTAAGAATGTTGTCAATGGTGTAAAACCAATTATTTAAATTATTCTTATGTTCTGAGATAATTCTGGAAAAGCATGTATTTCTGGAATTTCTTTAAACGCTATTGTATGATTTGAGATGTTCTATATATATCTGATGATTTATTGTGCTTTTACTTTTGTCCATTTCCTTTCTGCCACCCTGCAGCTCCTCTTTAATTTTTTAAGATCTTTGTTTCTCCATGATACTGTATGTTTTGAATGTATGTTTACAACTTTAAGCCAGCAGGTCGAGAGCAGATTACAGTCTGCTGTTAAAATCATTCACAATAAAATCACAGGGTGAAGGTAAAGGTAGAGGAGGGAACTTTTTGAAAGCTTGAAGAAAACCTGCAGCCACTTCAGGGGTTAGATGACACTTCCTGACAGTTCTCACAGAGGTTTCTAATGGGATAAAACTGGTGATTTTGAAAAACACACAATACTGGTCAAAGACAGGCAAGTCAACTACATAGGACACACTGGTGGACAGGTCATACATGATGACCAAGTCCAGAGTGTGTCCTCTGTTGTGAGTCGGCTGCATGACATGCTGGCTAAAATCCATATAATTCAAAATATCTAAAAAATCTGTTGATAAATGATCTAAAAGGTTATCTATTTGTAGATTAAAATCTACAGCTAAAATTATCTTTTCATAGGAGTTGTGTAAAATTTAAAAAAACTTAAAACTATAAACTGTGACATATAAAATCTGAGGAGTGCTAAAAACAGATGCAGTGTATTCAAAAGTGGTAAAATTATCAAATAAAACAGGTTTGGTGGAAAGAGTTGATAAACTTATAAAAGCAGTTCCACGTCCCCTCTGGCTACACCTCGTTGAATATGAAAAGTTAAAAATACAGGTGCTGGCCAGTAAATTAGAATATCATCAAAAAGTTGAATTATTTCAGTAATTCCATTCAAAACGTGAAACTTCTATACTGTATACTTTCCTTCCACACATAGTGATATATTTCAAGTGTTTATTAATTTTCATTTTTATTATTACAACTGACAGCTAATGAAAACACCAAATTCAGTATCTCAGAAAATTAGAATATTCTGAAAAGGCTCAATATAGAAGACACCTGGTGCCACTCTAATCAGCTGATTAACTCAAAACACCTGCAAAGGCCTTTAAAAGGTCCCTCAGTCTTGTTCTGAAGGCTCCACAATCATGGGGAAGACTTCTGACTTAACAGCTGTCCAAAAGACGACCATTGACACCTTGTACAAGGAGGGCAAGACACAAAAGGTGATTGCTAAAGAAGCTGGCTGTTCGCAGAGCTCTGTGTCCAAGCACATTAACAGACAGGCGAAGGGACGGAAAAAATGTGGTAGAAAAAAGTGTACAAGCTCTAGGGATAACCGCACCCTGCAGAGAATTGTGACGACAAACCCATTCAAAAATGTGGGGGAGATCCACAAAGAGTGGACTGCAGCTGGAGTCAGCGCTTCAAGAACCACCACGAAGAGACTCATGAAAGACATGGGATTCAGCTGTCGCATTCCGTGTGTCAAGCCACTCTTGAACAAGAAACAGCGTAAGAAGCGTCTCGCCTGGGCCAAGGACAAAAAGGACTGGACTGCTGCTGAGTGGTCCAAAGTTATGTTTTCTGATGAAAGCAATTTTTGCATTTCCTTTGGAAATCAAGGACCCAGAGTCTGGAGGAAGAGCGGAGAAGCACAGAATCCACGTTGCATGAGGTCCAGTGTAAAGTTTCCACCGTCAGTGATGGTGTGGGGTGCCATGTCATCTGCCGGTGTTGGCCCACTCTGTTTCCTGAGGTCCAAGGTCAATGCAGCCGTCTACCAGGAAGTTTTAGAGCACTTCATGCTTCCTGCTGCTGACCAACTTTATGGGGATGCAGACTTCACTTTTCAACAGGACTTGGCACCTGCACACAGTGCCAAAACCACCAGTACCTGGTTCAAGGACCATGGTATCCCTGTCCTTGATTGGCCAGCAAACTCGCCTGACCTTAACCCCATAGAAAATCTATGGGGTATTGTGAAGCGGAAGATGCAATACGCTAGACCCAACAATGCAGAGGAGCTGAAGACGACTATCAGAGCAACCTGGGCTCTCATAACACCTGAGCAGTGCCACAGACTGATCGAGTCCATGCCACGCCGCATTACTGCAGTGATGGAGGCAAAAGGAGCCCCGACTAAGTATTGAGTGCTATACATGCACATTCTTTTCATGTTCATTCTTTTCAGTTGGCCAACATTTAAAAAAAAAACATTTTTTTTCATTGGCCTTTAAAATATTCTAATTTTTTGAGATACCAAATTTGGAGTTTTCATTAGTTGTCACTTATAAATATCAAAATTAAAAGAAATAAACATTGGAAATACATTGGTCTGTGTGCATTGCATGAATATAATGTACAAGTTTCACGTTTTTAATGGAATTATTGAAATAATTCAACTTTTTGATGATATTCTAATTTACTGGCCAGCACCTGTAGGTGGAGAGGCCTCGGTAAGAGCAGCAGGGGCATCTGAACTCAGCAATGTCTCCGTTAAAAATAAACAATGAAGATTATTGTCTAAAATCAAATCATTTATTATAAAAGTTTTATTCAGCAGAAAGCGAACATTTAAAAGAGCCATATTAATAGTGGTTGGTGATGGAGTGACTGTATGATTTACTGGAGGTGGATTTTTAGTAACCCTGGAAGATTATTTGGGTTGCATTTTTTCAGTTTATGATTATTTGTTCGCTCTCTGCTGATAATAACAGATTAAAGAAGTGGGACAAGGTCCAAGTCCGATATGTTACTGTTAGAATCAGGATTGAGTTTATAGGAACAGGGAACATCTGCACATCAGGATGTTTTGGATGGGGCAGAGAGGGCAAGAGCAGTTGGGGCCGGTGTGTGGGACAAGGGTGGGCGAGGGTATGCCAGGCTTAGTGAAAGCATGCGTGTGCCTTGTCTGTTTAAATGTAGTCCATCTGCCCTAAATAATTGACTCCTGCCCCCAAAAATTTTAACATTGTCTATAAAACTAATATTGTGCATCACGCTGGCAGAGGAAAGCCATGAACCTGCTAAAACAACTTATTCCTCTTCCGATGGTGGGAGTGGGGCCAGAAATAAAAACAGATAGGTTTGTCTTTTAAAAGATTAAAAACATTAATAAAAATCCCCAGAAGGCCAGGTGGAGGAGAATGGTGGCAGCCGCTCCTGGCGCCCCCACCGCGACCAGGCCCGATCGTCGACCACGCGCCCTGGGGCACCGGAGTGGAGCTAAGGGGGGCTTTTGGTTTAGCCCCCTGCTTGAACCAGCGCTCCTCCTCTGCCGCAGTTGTTATACCTGCGCCGGCGTTCGTCTGTCTGAGTCCGCCTCGAGACCCAGCGATAGATTTCCCCTCCGCAGCTTCACCGGGCTGGTAGGGGATTATGTCGGCCAGCTGGGCGCTCCGAAAGTCAAGTCCAGCCGAAGATGATGTCCACGTCGCACTCGTGGTCCTGGATCAGGTGCAAAGTACAGATCCTCTGCTCCAGTTTCAAGATTTTTTTCGTTAGCCTGACACAACCATCACAACCGGAGCTACAGGTGAGTGGAGGCATGATGAAGGTAGCAGCAGTCCGAGCTCTGATTAAAAGTGCGTCCGATAAAAGATAACTCGCTAAAAGTTAAAAACAGTTAAAACTAGTCATAAGAAAATAATTTAAAAACGAACAGTTACAAAGAATTATAAACCAGTTAAAACTGTGTTGGAGAGCAGGAGTTGGCAGGTGGCGTCCACGCCAACGCAAGTTTTTAAGATGCAAGGTTTTAAAGATCTCATACGTTCTTGTGTCTCTAATGTTGTGGGGGGGTTTAGGCTTTCACTGTTGTTTTTATCGTCTAATCACCCAAACCACCTTGAACTGCTTTAAAGTTTGCTAAACCAATTGAGTTGCCGTGCCTTGCTTTACTACCATCAGCATGTAAATGTGTGCATGAAAGCGTGAATGACTGAATGTAAAGTAAAAACACTTTGGAATTCTCTGGAAAACATAAAGTAGGCCTACTGTTAAAGTACAGTTGATTCTAATGCAATTTTGTAAGCCAATTTGGGTCACTAAGTTATTTTTTAAACAAAGACAGTTTCTCCCAAGAACCACTCTTGACAAGCCATACTTATTCATTTTACATACAAGGTTGTTTTTCCAACTGAGGCTTTGGGTTTTTTTTAGAATTAAAAGCTGTCTTGTATCGATAAATTTATGATTATGGAAAAAAAATGAGGGTGTACTGTCTTTTTAATGTATTTAGTGTCAATTTATAAAAAGGTAACCTCAGAGTATTGGAATTACAAAAACAAACTGATTTAATTCATTGCCAGCATCTGTTAATAAATGCAGCTCAGACATAGTTCATTGCCGTCTTTTTTCAATATTAGTCCAAGTAACTTTCAGTCCATTTCTAATAACATACAGTCATCTTAATTGTTCCATTAGTAAGGAAATTTAGGGAATCCATCGTTTTATCTCAAATCTACACTTGGCTCTCCTACATCATTGTGGGTGACAATAAAGATGAACAACCACGTCTTTACGGGACAATTCCAGCAGAATCAGGCTTAGAGTAGGGGCCCCATTTGTCTCAAGCCCCAGATTGAGACAAATGGTCCCCTACTCTAAGCCTCAGAATTCTTTCTATGAAGGTTATAGGAAACACACTTGTCAAAATCAACTCCGAACGTCTTGCCAACCTTCCTTTGCTTAAGACCAAAGTGACATCAACATGCTCTCAACAGTTAGTTAGGAGTTGTTTGAGAGATATTAATTTCGGTTTTGCTTGAAATTTGAATTACATTGTTTAACTTTTATTTCTGTAAATTATGCTTGTTAATCATCAATATAGCCATTTAGTTTCAACAAACCAATCTCAGAGAAGTACACAAATTCTTTATTCAAGCTGCAGCTGACTGCTCCGTTGCACTGTGTATACTCAGACGCTGACAAGTAGAAGCACCTGGGGGGGGTTAGAGACCTTATTGATGTACTGCTGAAAGCAGTGTTATGCCAAGCTATTTGATCGTCTATGACAGTTGGCACAGCAGCCAAAGGAGGAAAGACAGAGCAGAGCAGAGCTGTCAGCCAAAGCTTAAGTTGATCTTCAGTTTAATGGTGGCGTCACATGGCTACTCTATGTTCTGCCAGAACACAAGAAACAAAAGAGTGTAGAAAAGAAATAGGGGAAAATAGGGGATAATAGTCCAATAATCTAACTATAGGAGGAATAAAACACATAAAATGTTATTTCGAATTACAGTTTTCTAATTGTAACTTCAAAAATATGTTTTGACTTCATTGTGGGGTAAAATGAATCTTTGACCTCTTATCAAAAAGCTAAACTTATGTAAGATTCCCTCAGTTTGTCAGCTGCTTGTCAGCAAACAGATACAGCATGTCCACTTGGGAATCATGTGAAAATCAGGATGTATCAGTTTTAATCAACATCTATCAGAAAATCTAAAGGTTTTATTTTCTACCATGAACAAGTACAGTTTTTTTAGCAGAACTTTTCTCCTTTAACTTACTTAAAAACACATCGGCTCATTTGAAATTAGTCTGATAGAAAGACTTTGATGTGGTTAGGTAAAGCTGGGCTGAAGGTCTGAGAGCATGAAATGGCGTGGGTTTCGGGGGTGGGCAAGGAAGTGACAGAAACACAATCATTTATGGTCTCTATGCGTTTGACCCCTCTGTTACATTCTCACCTGTTGACACCTCATCAATCCTCTGTGTCTGCCAGCCAGGAAGATGTCAGCAACCCACGCCCTGGGGTAACGTCTGTCTTTGTCAGGTTCTATGTCAGGAAAATGGTGGCTTGGATGGACAGTTTAAAGCCAAATCTGTCTCTATGTGTTTCCCCCTCCGTCCAAAGTGATTAGTCACAGGATAATGTAAAATATAGGAAGGATGACTCACTTCTGTTTTCTGAGCTGACAATAGGCAGTATCATGTTACTGCAATCCTTTCAGGTCCTTTCATGCTGTTTTTTTGTTTTTGTTTTTTAAGGATGCGGCATTCAGTCGATCCACTGGAACGAAGGAGGTAAAAATGCCACAAAATACCAGTATTACTTTCAATTTTACTGCCAAAATGATTGTGGTGCATCAGAATTTAATTGACATTCTAAAAAATAAAAGTCGATTCGTTGCTCTTGAATATCGATATAATATTGTGACATAAAATATCATGATATATTGGCATATCGATATTTTCTTACATCCCTATTTATAAGCTATCTATTCAGAACAAAACATGGCTAAATAGAGGAGCAGATAATGCCTCATTACAGGCAGCAAATATCCTAAAATATGCTATTTTACAGCTTTCAAATGTTACCATTGGCGTAATATAGTAATAATTTGTTCTGAAATTTACATTTTATCCTGGATTTATTGGTGGACAGGGAAGTAAAAGTTTCTCTGTAATCCTGCCTCCTGCCCCCCCTCTCCCGCTCCCCTCCTGTCCCCTCACCATGAGTGCTGCGCTGCTCTGTTTGAGCAGAGATTAAACGGAGCCCAAACCACTACAGCTGAGTCCAGTAAGCAATCTTTCCAGCCCAGTATATAAGTAAACCGTGACTGTTTTTTGCACCCATTTATTGAACATTCTGAGATGCTACAGATCAATTAAATAATCACACAATGCTGTTATTAGATCATATAAGCGGCTTGATAAATGGCTAACAAACATTGGCATTAGCATGTATGTAGCTACTTACTTCTTTGCCTTATTCCATCAGGTCTCTGTTGTTGGAAGTGATCCAGCTGCTGTTCTTTAGGAATGTAGAATCAAGTCCTGTAATCCAGTGTTTCCAAACCTTTTTCGACTTGTGTACCCTGAGACCCATTTTCGAAAACCACAAGTACCCCCTTAGTCAAGCATGTTGATGATTCTCCAGAATTAGAATGTACAATGGATTATGACAAAAAATTCTTTTGTTAAATCTCCCTAACTTGAACGTTTATTTCTCAAGCATTTTATTTTCACTTCAAATGAAGCATGACAACATATATATATATATATACTGTATATTTTTCCATGAACGTGAATAAGCAATCTGAAAATAAATACTAAATACACTTTAAAAAGTAAATAAACCTCCTTTTGTCGGAACTCTTTTCAATAAATGCCTATTTAAACAAAACACTGAAAAAATAGCCATCCATCCATCCATTTTCTTAACCGCTTAATCCTTTATGGGTCGCGGGGGTGCCGTTGCCTATCTCCAGCTGTCAACGGGCAAGAGGCGGCGGATAATAACCCATTCTCATAATCACTTGTTTGTCCACCCGCTTCTTGAGGATTGACCACAAGTTGTCAATGGGATTAAGATCTGGGGAGTTTCCAGGCCATGAACCCAACATTTCAACGTTTTGGTCCCTGAGCCACTTAGTTATCACTTTTGCCTTATGGCACGGCGCTCCATTATGCTGGAAAATGCATTGTTCTTCACCAAACTGTTGTTGGATTGTTGGAAGAAGTTGCTGTTGGAGAGTTTTTTGGTACCATTCTTTATTCATGGCTGTGTTTTTGGGCAAAATTGTAAGTGACACAGGACTGATGGTAGAGCTCACCTTTCTTCTCCGGAAAAGCCTTTTTCCAGATCCCCCAAACAATCGGAAATAGTCTTCATCTGAGAATATAACTTTGCCCCAGTCCTCAGCAGTACATTCACCATACTTTCTGCAGAAGATCAATCTGTCCCTGATGTTTTTTTTGGTTCTTTTGGAGAGAAGTGGCTTCTTTGCTGCCCTTCTTGACACCAGGCCATCTTCCAAAAGTCTTTGCCTAACTGCGCGTGCAGATGCGCTCACACCTGCCTGCTGCCATTCCAGAGCGAGCTATGCACTGGTGGCACTCCGATCCCGCAGCTGAATCCTATTTAGGAGACGATCCTGACGCTTGCTGGACTTTCTTGGACGCCCTTAAGCCTTCTTAACAAGAATTAAACCTCTTTCCTTGACATTCTTCATAATCCTATAAATTGTTGATTTAGGTGCAACCTTAGTAGCCACAATATCCTTGCCTGTGAAGCCATTTTTATGCAGTGCAATGAACAATGATTTCAAGCATCACCCTCTTTTTAACATGTCAAGTCTACCATTCTAACCCATCAGCCTGACATAATGATCGCAGTACATCACAGAAACAAAGATCTGAAAGCAGTTTAGCAGCAAACTGTGTCAAAGCTAATATTTGTGTTATTCTCAAAACTTTTGGCAATGACTGTACAAACATAATTTTGGTAACCTCAGCACAGTCAAATCTGTGTGGACCCCCTGGCAGAACAGACCGGAGAAAACATGATCTGTAAAAACTGAGACCAGGTATGGGGTTGTAACTGATTTGATCTACAAAGAACTGCAAAATATAGACATGAATCCCCAAGGTGGCATAGACGACATATAGAGGGGAGGGATAGCGTCATCATGTGGTAGTGGAGGTTTTACGGTTGTGCAGAATGTTTTCTGTATGGATGCCACAAAAGCCCTGTGTTGTAACTACTGGGTGTGGAGGAATGCCCAGACATCATTTCATTTTGAATCAAGTTGTAAATCAAATGGTGCTTTGCAAAAGTATTCATAATAATGCACATTTTGTCATGTTACAACAGGGGCTGCACCAATCTGACTTCTTCAGTACCAATACCGTTTTTCTGGGCTTTGTGTATCTGTCGATACCCGATACCGATCCGATACTATTGTTGAATTAATAAGTTCAATAAGTTCCACCTTTCTTAAATATCTTTCTTGACGAGACTAAAGGCACCAGACTTAACTAACTAAACATAAGTAAGACAAAATAACAGATATAAAATATAAAATCGGTTCATGGTATCGGTTAACCGATACCAATACATGACATTAGACGCTATCAGGGCCAATACCCAATATCGGTATCGGTGCAAATTTAGGATTGACTATGTGCATTAGGTGGAGGATATTAAATTATAGAGGTTTTAAAAATGTGGAGTGCATTTGTACTACACTTCACAGTATTCCTTACGCCACGTACACACCAAAAGCGAATTAAGCGAGCGGCGAGTCAGGTGTACATGTTATGTCAATGGAGGAGCGCGATGACGCGCGGCAGGGGGTCCCGCTTCAAGTCAGAAGCAGATTTGCGTCGCGAAAACGCTTTTCTGCCCGATCTGCGCGGAGGATTTGTGCGAATGAGGCGTTTGCGGCGGGTGAAAAATTCTGCTGGAGTTTGAGAAATCTGAACTCCAGCGTCAAATCGCGGCGCGTCAACCAATCAGGGGACAGAGTTTCAGTGATTCTGTGACTGTCATGGAGTTACAGCCTCAGCAGGACATGGAGGAAATACTGATCAACATCGTGGCTAATCACCCCGAGCTACATGACACAAGTAGTTTGCTATACAGAGACAGAAATAATAAAAAGATACAGTCTAGCCGTAGCTAGACTGTATCTGTAGCTCACCAAATCCCCAGTGCAGCGGTCCCAGCTCTACCGGAGGCCAGGCCGAACACGTAATCCACTCTGTCCTCCGTCAGCGCGGTCCATAATCCACTGCCAGGTGCACTGTGGCCCCAGGCTAGCTCCGCTGAAGCCCGGGCCGAACACGCAGTACTCCGCCAGCTCGGTCCTCCTCCGCCAGCTGCACTGTAGCCCCAGCTCTGCCTCAGGAATTTAAGGTTGCTGTAATTAAACCTTTACTTAAGAAACCCTCCCTGGATCAAGATGACTTAGCTAACTACAGACCTATATCTAACCTTCCTTTCTTATCCAAAATTCTTGAGAAAATAGTTGCTAATCAAGTATGTGAGCATCTAAACAGCAACAACCGGTTTGAAGAATATCAGTCAGATTTTAGAGCTCATCATAGCACCGAAATAGCACTGGTGAAAGTTACTAATGATATTCTAATGACCTCAGATAATGGATTTGTGACTGTTCTGGTTTTGTTTGGTCTCAGTGCTGCTTTTGACACAGTCGATCATAATATTCTCTTAGAAAGGCTTGAAGATGTTGTAGGGATCAAGGAAACCGCACTAGGCTGGTTTAAATCATATCTGTCCAACAGATTCCAGTTCGTTCATGTCTGATAAATCTTTTTCACACTCAAGGGTTACCTGTGGAGTGCCACAGGGTTGTGTGCTTGGACAGATTCTTTTTGATATATATGCTTCCAATTGGCCAAATAATTAGACAACATAGAGTGAATTTCCACACTTATGCTAATGATACAAAATTATAGTTATCCATAAAACCTGATGAAACCAATCAGTTTGAATGGTAGATTGTGGTTAGCTAAAGCTGGTAGATCGGTTTGAATGGTTGAAAGGTAGATTACAAGCATCTCTTCAACACATAGAAACCTGGATGACAGAAGTTGTTGTCGTTGGACCAGAACCTTTAAAAAGGAAACTGCTAAATCAATCACTTCATCTTGATGGCATTAATTTGGCCTTTGGTAATAATGTAAATAACCTCTGTGTAATTTTTGTCCAAGACATGACATTTAAATCCCATATTAAACAGGTTTCTTAGTTTTCTTTCTTTCACCTCCGGAATATTACTAAAATTAGAAACATACTGTCCGGGAGTGATGCAGAGAAACTAGTCCATGCATTTGTTACTTCAAGACTGGACTACTGTAATTCTTTATTATCAGGAGGTCCACAAAATGCAATCAAAAGCCTTCAGTTGATCCAAAATGCTGCAGCAAGAGTTCTGATGAATACTAAAAAGACAGATCACATTTATCCTGTTTTAGCTTCTCTACTTTGGCTCCCTGTTAAATCCAGAATAGAGTTTAAGATCCTCCTCCTTGCGTGTAAAGCCCTTAATAATAAAGCTCCATCGTACATCAGTGATCTGACTGTTACATATGTTCCTAACAGAGCACTTCGTTCTCAGAATGCAAGTCTATTGGTAATTCCTAGGATTTCTAAAAGTAGAATGGGAGGCAGATGGTTACCAGGCTCCTCTCCTGTGGAACCAGCTCCCAGTTTTAGTCCGTGAGGCAGATAGTCTGTCTATTTTCAAGACTAGGCTTAAAACCTTCCTTTTTGATAAAGCTTATAGTTGTCCTGTGCAATGTTTGAAGTTATGCTGCTATAGGTTCAGACTGTTGGAGGTCAGACTGACCACTTTTCTTCTCTCTTCTACGTTTCTCTTCTACTACTCTCCAGATATATTTTCTGCTGTTATTGTGATTGTTAACCCAGTTTTCTCTCAGTATTTTCCCCCCATAGAAGCTCCACACTGTCTGGTACGCTACTCAACTATAAAGTCCCCTGCTGGATGGGGAACATCGGTCAAGAGGATGCTCAAAGTGACCGAGCATCCTCCATGCTGTCTCTTCTCTATCTTCTCAGACGCCCAGACGGTCGTGGCAGATGACCGCTTGTACTGAGCCAGGTTCTGCTGGAGGTTTCTTCCTGTTAAAGGGTTCAAGATTTTGTTCCTCTCAATTGTCGCTACATGCTTGCTCAGTATGAGGGATTGCTGAGGAAATTGCTATGGTTGGAGTCTGCATGATCCGGGCACAACCTCATGCCGATGACTCATCACAATCTGCTGGGATTTTTACATAGAAAACTTTTAAGTTATTGAAATGTTTGTATAATTGTTTTGAAATTACCTTTGCTGTAAAGTGCCTTGAGATTACATTTTTTGTGAATTGACGCTATATAAATAAAAGTGAATTGAATTGAAAAAAAATATTTTCTCTGGGTACTCTTCTCCCCACAGTACGAAAAACTCTGGTTAACTAGTCCTGCTAAACTGTCCTGCTAAACTGCCGTCTGGTATGAGAGTGTGTGTTTGCGCTTGTGTGTATGTGTATGTTTGTATGTGTGTATGTTTGTTATGTCTTTGTGTTGCCCTGTGATAGACAGGTAATAAACTCTAAGTCTTTTATTAAGTCATGTTAACATGCAGTAGATTAGAAGAAATAAGAGAGGTTTTATATTGCTTTTTTTAAAATAAATACTAATCAGCCAGGTCGAAAAATGATTCTCATGCATTTCTTTTTATTCCAGCCATGTCAGACGCTGGAGAGGAATACGAGTGAGTAGAACAACTTTATGTGATCTATCTTAGTTTGTGAAGAGTAGTCATTCAGTATGTTTTCTTCTCTTTTTAATCCATCTCTACAGAGAGAAGGCAGAGGGTAAGTTCCAGGATACACATGTTTCCTGTTGTTCTCCTTAGACAAAAGCAATCTAAACCCTGTGTTTTTTATCTGACTAGAAGTTGATGAGGAGCAGGAGGCTGAGCCTGAGGAGGAGGAGGAGGACGCTGAACAGGCTGAAGAAGATGGAGAAGGTATGACTAAAACAAAGAAACAATTTTAATGATTTTAACTGTATAAGTAAAATATCTTGGAAATAATACATGCATATATTCACAGAAGGTTTAAATATTCTCTCTTTTCTAACTATATTAGTTTTGGTAATGCATTAACCTGTCAGCATATTTCTCCTGCTTTGTCTTTGGTTGTCACTGTGTTGTTCCGGGCCATCAGAACACCAGGATTACCAAGGTAAAGCAAATCTCATTCCTAACCACAAACTTTATGCCCTACAGCAAGAATCTCTATTTGTGTTGTAACAGATAACAGAGACATGAAGCCAGTTACAAACAGTACTTTGACTAATTAGTTTGAGACTTTATTCCAGATCTTATTATAGTATTCTGCAAAAGTATTTATATGTCTTGACTTTTTCAGAATTTTGTCACAACAAACTTAAGTGTGTTTTAACATGAAGGTAAAAAAAACCTCCTGAAAGTACCTATTAATGCCATTCCATTGTAACTCTGTATGTCTAGCAGAGATGAGAATTTTGGCTTCAACAAGTCATCTCCAAACCATGTTTTTGTTCTGCTCAGCTAGTGAACCGGTTTATTCCACTCATCACAGTGAATTAACCTGAATTAGTCTCTTAGCAGAAAAAAACACAGCATGGAGATGACATGTTGAAGCCACAATTCCCATCTCTGATGGCTACGATCATTTTAATATTGGTGTTAACATCCATCCCAGTCTAAAGTCTTTGGCAGCCTATAACAGGGTTACTTTCTGTATCATCCTGTATTTAGCTCCATTCATCTTCCATCAGCTACTGCCACCACCATGTGATGATAATGGTATGTTTAGGGTTTTGCTTAATGCTATTCTCAATTGCAATGGAAGACATTATGTCATAAGAAGAAAAGAAACCCATATCAGCTTCCTGCACGTAAGAGTGAAACTGTCTACAAGAAGGGATAGCGCAGACTGTACTTCTAAAAAAAAAAGTCAAATAAGGAGACTAGTGGTGAGGAGTTCAAACACAAGGGAACAGGTGACAAGGAGTCCGAAGGCAAGGGAACTGGAGACATGGAGACCCATGCCTGTGGAGCTTGTGTCAAGGAGGCCTACGCCTGAGCAACTTGTGTCTTGGCATCCAGTCTCTGAGGAGCTTGTGTCTTGGAGGCCGACCTCTGAGGAGCTTGGGTCTTGGAGGCCGACCTCTGAGGAGCTTGGGGCTTGGAGGCCGACCTCTGAGGAGCTTGGGTCTTGGAGGCCAGCCTCTGAGGAGCTTGTTTCTTGGAGGCTGGCGCATGAGGTAATTGTTGCATGGAGCCTTACGGAGTTGAGCATTAAGTTTTGACTTGTGAGGTGACAGAGCTGAACCATGTGGCTTTGAAGGCAGAAGGGCTGGACATTGTGCCTTTGAAGGCAGCAGGGCAGCTGGGCTGGACCTTGTGGCTAAGAAGGCACCAGAACTTAGGCTTGGGGTGAGGTGTTGACTCACTGAACTGAATCTTTTGATTTGATGACCGGCTGGTCATCAAATCAAAATGAACTGGTGTTGAGACCAGCAGAGCTGAACCTTGTCGCTAAGGAAGCAGCAGAGCTGAACCTTGTGGCTTGGAAAGCGACAGAGCTGAACCTCTTGGCTTGGAAAGGGGCAGAGTTTAACCTTGTGGCTTGGAAAGAGGCAGAGTGGAGGCCTGAGGTGAGGCGTAGGCTGATCGAACTGAAACTTTTGACTCTGTGGTCGGCGAGACTGGAGCTACTGTTGAGGCCAGCGGGACTGGAGCTGCTGTTGAGGCCATCTCGACTGGAGCTGCTGTTGAGGACGACTGAGCTGAACTTTGTGACGCAATGATCGGCAGAACTGAGTATTGTTGTGAGGTCGGCCGGTCTGAGCTTTGTGGTCAAATGACCAGCTGGGCTGATCCTTTTCATGTGGCGGCAAAGCAGAACCTTGTAACTTGGAAGGCGGTAAAACTGAACCTTGTGGTTAGGAAGGCGGCGAAGCTGGACCTTGTGGATTTGTGAAGCTTGTGGTGCGACCAGCTGGACTGAAACCCGATGCTGGGGACGGCTGAACTGAAACTGGTGCTGAGGCCAGCTGAACCAAACTTTGTGGTGAGGACAGCTGGACTGAGCTTAAGCTAGTGCCACAATCATTGACAACATCTTTACTAACATTATGGGAAATCAAATCACCAGTGGCTTATTTGTATGTGATATCACTGACCACTTACCTGTTTTTACTTTGTATGACTGTAATCTTAAGAAAACCAATGACACTATGACAAAAATCTCTAAAAGAATAATAACTGAGGAAACGATCCTTGCCTTAAACCATAATTTAGTGCTCCAGGATTGGGCTTCAGTGTACAGAGAATCAAATGTGGATGGTGCTTATTCTAATTTCCTTGACATCTTCACTTCTCTGCATAATAAACACTGCCCTGTGAAAGAATATTTCATAAAGGAAAAACATAAAAAAAAGGCCTTGGATTACGAAAGGAATCATTAATGCTTGTAAAAAGAAAAAGAATCTATATAAACTGTCTATCAAAGTAAAAACAAAAGAAGTGGAACAAAGATGTATGAAGTACGAAACTTAATTACCTGATATTATAAGAACTAGCAAACGGTTATATTATCACAAAGAACCTGTATCAAAACAAAAATAATATAAAAGGAAATTGGGATGCTCTGAATAGCCTAATCAAACAAAGATCTTCAAAGTTGACATATCCTGATTACTTTATTGATGAAAACGATGAAGATTATAACATGAGTAATGCTGTAAATAAGTTCAACAATTATTTTGTAAATGTTTGCCCTAAGTTGGCTGCTGATTTTCCTGACAATGGAGTTGTTAACTCAACTATTGAGCAGAATTCTTTGTCAGTCTTCCTCTTAGCTACGAATCAGCAGGAAGTGACATATATTGTGCGGAAGTGTAAAAGTAAGTCCTCCACTGACAATCATGATATCAGCATGTCTTTGATTAAAAACGTTATACTTAATGTTGTAAAACCCTTAACTTATATTTGTAACTTGTCATTCCAAACTGGCTGCTTTCCGAGTAAAATGAGAATCGCTAAAGTAATTCCACTCTACAAAAATAATAACAAACATGCTTTTACAAACTATAGACCAATATCTCTTTTGCGTTAGTTCTCAAAGATTTTAGAGAAACTTTTTAATTTTCGACTTGAAAAGTTTCTTGAGAAAAATGATTTACTAAATTAAGGTTAGTATGGCTTTAGGTCTAAAAGAACCACTTCAATGGCAATTACTGAAGCTATTGAAGAAATCACTAAGTAACTGGAGAAAAAAAGTATGCTCTTTGTGTCTTTATTGACCTAAAAAAAGCCTTTGTTATTAGTAATCACTCCATTTTACTAAATAAGATGGAAAGATATGGAATTAGGGGGCCAGCTGGGGACTGGTTAAAAAGTTATTTATCAGGGAGAGTACAGTTTGTAAAATTGGGTCAGTATATATCTGACAGTCTTGTCATTGCTTGTGGTGTCCCCTAGGGGTCAGTGTTGGGGCCAAAACTGTTTAATATTTATATAAATTATATTTTTACGACATCCAAAGTACTGAAACTTATACTATATGCAGACGACACACATATATTCTACAGTAATGATGATTATAATGAGCTTGTAAATATGGTAAACAGGGAACTGAATATAATATGATGAATGTGGATGAATACAAATAAATGCGCACAGTTGAATTATCTGTGTGCACAGTTTATTAAACTGAGAGTACAGATTCCTGTCCCTCAAAATTAACTATAATTAAATAGCACTCACTGACTTGTAGAGCTTGTCCTGCATGCTCGCTATTTCTCCACCAGCATAGTTACCCAGATTTATAGTGCTTTTCTCATCGTTTAATGCTCCTTTCTAAACTCACTGCCATCTTCTTCTTCATTTGTAGTCTACTACATATTTTCATACAAAAGCTAAAGTTACTTTTTGTCGCTCGTCGAAAATTAGAGCATTCTCTGCATCACAATATGTCTATGAAATTATCTCCCTACTTACTGGCAGCCTCACACGCAACGCTAAGCAGCTGAAGACTGGAGGCAGAGGCTCAGTGGTTAGTGGTCATAATGTAACTGACAGCAACCAGATCATTTCATTTGGCTAAAGTTTTATTTATAGTTAAATGCTGAAGTTGAGGGGCACAGGCAGGCCTCAACACGCATGCGCACTCCAGAATAAAAGACACTCCCTCACTCTGCACATTCCTGCAGCAACATTTAATTTCACTCTGGGATCAATAAAGTATTTTTGAATGTGATTTAAATTTCTGTCAGTCAAACCCCAGCGGGTGATATGAAAGAGCTAAATTGGTGAGTGCTTCTCAGCGATTTATTTTTTGCTCATCTTTGCATTTTTCTCTGTGTTTTTATGTGGCTGCTCCATCAGATGAATATGCCCAGGTGGAAGGTGAGAGCAAAATATGGAAGAACTATTTTCCCCACCTTCCTAAATTAAGTCCAGCAGGACTCACATCTTAACATCAGACCCTTTAAGTTAAGTTTGAATAAATGTAAGATTCTAAAGTTCTCGTCATACATTCAAAGGGATACATTATCTGTCATTAACTGTTGCTCTCCTTTTAGGCCATTAATGATATCATTTGAACCATTCTTTTTTTTTCAGGGCAGATTGAACTATTATAACTTTGCTCTTGTTGCATGTTAATGTGGATATTCTCTTATCAGCCCAGGATAAAAATAATAAATTCAGAGGAATCCCATGTTTTGTGTAACCATCAAACAGATTCTCAAATAATCACTAGTGTCATGTTTCCTGTTCCTTTTTCAATACAAAGCTCCAAATTTTCCCAAATTAAGATTTCTGATTTTGTTCTGCATTTTTAAGATTAAATGTGTGGCATTTAAGTTCAAAGTATTAACTTTGAAAATACATGAATGGGATTCTAATTTATGTAGGTTCTACTTATAACAAAGTGAGAGTGATACAGGGCTACTTCACTGCTTTTGTAACTTCTGGACTAACTTGATGGTGTAGTAATGCTGCTGTGTCATGGTTTACAGAAAACTGAGTCTGATTTTTAACTTTTGTATCTAGTAGATGAGACTTTGTCAGGTAAAATCCCAAATTTTATCGAGCTTTTGTTAGCCCTTTATCAACTGTTCTTTTAAATGTATTTTAAATATTTACTTAAACCTGGAATCCTGTCATCCACCTGTGGAATAAATTCTCAATTTTTTTGTTTATTTTCTCTACAGAAGAGGAGCGCCCTAAGCCTAAGTACGTTAAATCTTCCCACACTTGTTCTGAGTGTCCCATATGTGTTTGTTCTGTGGTTTCCTAAACTATATTTTACGAAGCTCTGTTTCCTTCTTTCAAAGGCCGCTTGTGCCCCAACTTGCTCCTCCAAAGATTCCAGAGGGAGATAGAGTGGATTTTGATGTAAGTGAAAAACTGAAAGACTGAAACAGATGATATGTGCTTATAATAATTATAGCTTTAGAGACGCATGACGGTGTCTCACAGGGCTATAGGGGCATAATAGTCAATTATGTATTCTGGGCATAGGGAATAAAGAAATGTATTATTATTTTTTGGATCAAACTAAAAGATTACTTAATTTAAACAATTTTAGAAAAACTTTGCCGTTGCTCTTTTTTTTTATAAGGAAATACAAGATATATGCATTTAATGAACACATGCCTCTTACAACCTACTCGTCTTTCAGCCAGTTGCTAATACAAAGTAACTGGTTTACATTTTCTAAATTTAAGGCTGACAATTTCTTTTGAATAATATGGCTTGTGACTGAGAAAAGATGTTCACATGGATCTGTAAAAGCTGTGAAATTTGCTTCTCCATGTTTGGTTATGATTCTAGGGACGGTGAGTAAACTAGAGCTGGAGGAGCTAAGTGATCTGGATGGTTTATACAGTGATAGCAGATTGTTAATGTACTCTGGTGCTAACTCATTCAATGATTTATTGACTAACAGAAGCACTTTGAAGTGTATTCTCTGTGCTACAGGGAATCAGTGTAAGGACTTTAGAATTGGGGTGATGTGTTCTACTTTCCTACTTCTCGTGAGAACACAAACAACAGCGTTCTGGATCAGTTGCAACTGTCTGATTGATTTTTTAGGCAGACCTGTGAAGATACTGTTACAGTAATCAAGGCGGCTAAAGATAAATACATGGATTAGTTTTTCTAGGTCTCCTTGTGTCATCAGTCCTTTAATCCTAGAAATGTTCCTCAGGTGATAAAAGGCTGACCTTGTTATTGCCTTTATGTGACCCTGAAGGTTCAGGTCTAAGTCCATTATTATACCTAGTTTTCTGGCCTGGTCAGTAGTTTCTAGTTGGACCAACTGAAGCTGTGTACTGATATTTAACCGATCTTTTTTGGGTCGGAATAGAAGTACTTCTGTTTTGTTTTGGTTCAGTTTGAGTAAATTATGGGACATCCAATTTTTATTTGCTCAATGCATTTATTAAGGGTTTGGATTGATTCAACATCAACTGGTGACATTGAGATATAAAGCTGAGTGTCGTCCGCATAGTTGTGGTAGTTAATATTATTTGTTGTCATTATCCGGCTTAGTGGGAGCATGTACATGCTAAATAAGAGGGGCCCTAGGATGGAGCCCTGGGGGACCCCACATGTGATTTCTGTGTTTTGTGATGAGAATTGGCTAATCGACACAACGAATTTCCTGTTCGTGAGGTAGGATTTGAACCCTTCGAGTGCCGTACCAGAGAGTCCAACCCATCTCTCTAGACGTTCCAGTAATATATCATGATCAACGGTGTCAAACGCAGCACTGTGTTCTAATGGTACCAGTACTGTGATTTTACTACAGTCAGTATTTATACGGATGTCATTGAAAACTTTGAGGAGGGTAGTCTCTGTACTGTGGTGCCTACGAAAACCAGACTGATAAATATCAAAGCGGTTGTTCATTGTTAGGAAGCTGTTTAACTGCCTTACACAGCTTTTTCAATAATTTTACCGATAAGTGAGAGATTAGAGATTGGTCTGTAGTTTTGCATTAACGTGCTGTCTAGGTTCTTTTTTTTGGTATTTGTATACTGTATTATATCAGTATATATATATATATATATATATATATATATATATATATATATAAATATATATATATATATATATACATACAGTGTATATATATATAATATATATATATATATATATATATATATATATATATAATTATATATATATTTATTATATATATATATATATATAATTTACTGTAAGAAGCTAAAAATCTTTCTGTTTACTCAGCATGAAGGATTATATTGTTTGAGCTATTTTTTTTTTCCTAACGTAATTTTTGAAGTGTGACGATTGATTTTATTCCTGTTTGATGTTACTTTTGCATTTTGCATACTTTTTGTTTGAGCAGGTGTTTTTGTGGCTGTTTGTGAGCTGTAATAAGAATGTGTATCTATGTTTATTTGAGAAAATAAATGAGGATTTGTTGAGATCACAGTAAGAGTAGCTTGTGTGAAAAGCAGTACTTAATGGGGATTTAATAAATTGACAACGAGACAATAAGCTTGATTAAGACCAAGATATGTGGCAAAACGAACTGGATCTGCTGTGTAAACTTTATTCCACTAGGATTATGTCTGCTATTTGCACTGGTGTATGAATTGAGAAAAAAGCTCCTTGTTGATACTGATTGGTCTGATCCACAGCTAAAAACATAAAAATAAAAAAAACGGTTTTGATGAGTCCAGGCCTGTATGTGGCTCTGCAATGCTGCCATGGAAATATACCACAAATGTGGATGTGGAGCTAGATATATCAATCAGTAGGAGATTCTCATATAACCTTGAATAAAAAGAGTTGAGTTTCTCTTTACCACCAATACAATTAAGTTAATGTGATTAATACGATTATGTGATTGCTTTTAAAAAAAAATCAGAAACACAACAATAATTCACACCATTTCAAAAGTCATTTATTACAGCATTAGTCAATGTAATCTAAAATCTGTTATCATTTTAATCTTAACACGTACTTGTTGACCAAAAGAGTGTACAAACACTCAATAGTTTGAAGCAGTTTAATAATAACCTTGCAGTTCTACACTGTATAGAGTAACACAAGTTGAACACACTTATTATTAAGCAGCTGACTAAAAACGGTTTTAAAACCTCAGTAACAATGTAGTGAAGCATTTGTGTGGTTTTAAAACCATATTGTTTTAAAACTTGAATATTCAAATATTCAAATATTGAATATGATAGAGAATCTGTGAAAGGAACTAAAGATTAGGGTGATAGGATTGTAAGGAGCGCTTGCAACCTACAGCCTTGGAGCTCGTCAAACAAAAATTAAAAATAAATCGATTTAAAGGTTGTGATTGTTGCAGTAGCAATAAAGATTTTTCAATTGATTCTTAAGATGAGTATAAATTTTTTTTGACGTGTCCTTCTAAAATAACAAACTGACAACACAAACAGATTGTTTGTGATACTCCTTTTACATTTAATTACTTTTGACAAATCATTTTTTCTATTTCTGTCTGAAACTTTTATCATAAACTTCCAGGTTTATTGAAAAATCATAAAAAATCCAAATCTGCCGGAGCTTTGAATGATCTTGGCCTTAACTGTATTATACATTGTTATTATATGGTCCTTGACAATGCAACTAGAACGCTCCATTGATTTGAATGTTATTTCCCAACGTTCTACCGGTCATTATTTTGTGATAGAAGACCTCTGAAAAAAATAATGACCGCTGCCAATGGCAACGGACTTTGTGCTTGTAATACGGGTCTTTCATATCACTCCGCAAGTAGTCCGGTCACTTGTCCTAACTGGTCCTAACTGGAAAAAAAATCACAGAAAGGCTTTCAGCGACACCCAGCGGTCGAAAAAATGAGCAACTTTGGAGTTAGTTTTAATATTTATGGCGAGCATGGGGATTTTGAGCCCTGGTGTGAGGCTGAATGTACCAATTCGCCATCTCCAAAACAAAAAAGAAAAATACAAGAAGAACAGGAGGAGAAGACCAGTAAGAGACATAAACTTCTTAAAGCTAATGAGATTAATGAAACTAAGGAAAACCGACACGAGAAAAGTACAAAAAATAATACTGTTTGGGCAATGAAAGTCTTCCAAGATTGGATAAGAGACCCAAAACTCAGCTGTTGTGGAAGATGTAGATGGGCTGAATACATTATTAAGATCATTCTACCCATCCGTGCGAAACAGCGCTGGAGCCATCTACTCTGTGGCGAGCTACACTGCCCTGCGTAGTGGAATAAGCCGCTATTACAGCCATTTCAATACCCTCAAAAACCCACTATTTAATTCCAGCAACAATATATACAAATCGGTCATAAAGGCACATCGCAAGAGTGGCAAAGACACCAGCCAGCATCATCTGCCCATCTCCAGCGCTTATTTAAAGAAGATCAGGGATTCAGGCGTCCTCTCTACAAGCGCAGCCATCGGCCTTATAAGAAAGGTATTGTTTGATGTTCAGTTACACCTTGCACGTAGAGGAAGAGAGGGTAACCGAGAACTAACACAGGAGTCTTTTCAGTTAAAACGAGATAAAAATGGAAAAGAATACATCACATTATCCCACAATGCAGAGACTAAAAATCACAAAGACCCCACAGATCCGATGCAACAAAATTATCGCGGGTGCATTTTTTTGCTAAGCCAACCAACCCAAATTGTCCAGTTGACAGTTTTAAAAACTACATTTCTCATTGCCCACCGGATACCACTCGGTTCTACCTACACCCTCTAAGAAAGCCACAGGAAGCCCTTAACCAGCATCTGGTTTTCCAGGGAGCCTATGGCACATAATGCACTGGGACAAATGTTGCCAAACATAAGCAAGGCAGCTGCACTTTCGGCACGCTACACCAACCACAGCCTGCGCAGTACAGCCGTGCAGCTACTGTCAAAAGCCGGGCTGCAAACCAGGGAGATCATGACAGCTACCAGACACAGGTGCGAAACCAGCCTGAAGAGCTACTGGGCTCACACAACATCGGACTGGGAGAAGTGGAGCCAGATCCTTTCTGGTGAGTTGCTAACACCATTATGGCACTTTTTTACCGATCTACCTAGCTGGCCTAATCAGCATGGTATATTCTGCGTTTTTAGATGTGCCTGCCCCTATCTCTGTCTCCGTCCCTGTGAGAGAAGTTGTGGGAATCGGTCATGAATTTAAAGGGACTCCGACTTTCAACTCCCACAGAGATGCACCACCGTCCAGTTCAACATAAATAAGTAGCTATCCCTGCTGCCTGGAATCAACAATCGTTGCCAAGCAACGCGCAAAATAAATAAACCTTTCTGCCTTCATAAAAGTGTATGAAGTTTATTTGTGTTTGTACCATTGGCAACTAGCCGTATAATAAGCGGGATAATATATAGAACACCGGTCATTATCGGGAAAATAAGTACCGACGCTGTGTGTCGGGGTCCAGTTCGCCCTGTCGGAACTTATTTTCCCGATAATGACCGCCGTTCTATACATTATCCCTGACATAGTAGTAGTCCAGCCCAGGCTGATGTTGGTGAGTGTCCAGTGAACAATCCCTTCATAAGTTGCTTATGGTTATCAAGACCAAAAAACATGGATTGCAAAAATTTTCTTGTGAAGACCATGTAATATATAATTGTAGCATTTTTAAATAATACCATTCCCTTTGTGGATGGCACCAACAATTCTTTCCTTGCCAAGTGTACATCTATATGCACCCATAGAAAGGGAAGAAGAAATCTGTCAATAGTACTTAGCAAAAAGTTTATGTAAGACACATTAATATGGATATTTACGCAATATCACACAGGAGGGAGTGCTGTTGTGCCAAATATCAGCACTGGTATGATTCAGTCCTTGGCACGAGGCCACAGGCAGATTTTGCTTTTGTAAAACAGTTCTTTAAACAGTTTCATATGAGAACACACATACATTGCAAATGTGATTGTGGAGTTCAAAACAAAAACTCAATTGATTTCTCCTATATTTAATTTTTAAAAAGAGCAATGGCATCTGGATTTGTCCTTTATTTACGGTGAAAATTGTAGGTTTTTTTGGTCATGTAGAAACAGTGATTAATTCAAAGCTTCCCTGTGATTAAATAGATTAATTTTAAGCCTTTGATAGCCTTATCAAAATAAAAAAAAAAAGGGTTTTTGGAAGAAGCTTGTTGTCTATTCTTTAAGCACTGTTTCGAGTACTGTTTCGAGCACCGTTTAAGCACCGGCACAGTTTCAAAAATACCGGGTCGGCACCGGTATCGGAAAAAACCTAAACGATATCCATGCCCACGGGTTACACCATTTTGTACCTGAAGAGGTTAGAGATGTAACATCCGGAGCATGTAAGGGGGAAATGATCAACATGTAAAAAGTCTAATAACATTGTGTAGTTAATATTTCTTTTGTTTTTTTCACATTGAATATAATCAACTTTGTGTTACTAGATTTTGTTGTTTTTATTTAAACAATTGCTTATTCGCCATCTTGATCAGATCTGGTCTTAGATCAGGAACAAACTGCTCAGTCAAAGGTTTCTAGTCCATTTATTACTAACAGTAGGTGTTGGGCTTTCTCTTTGTTACAAACCTTAAGTCATGTCTAGATGGCCAAGAATGGTCATAGAGAGCTGTCTCTTCATTGTTTCTTTCATAACTTTGTCAGGACATCCACAGAAAGCGTATGGAAAAGGACTTATTGGAGCTGCACACCCTGATTGATGCTCACTTTGAGCAAAGGAAGAAGGATGAGGAAGAACTTATTGGTCTCATGGAGCGGATTGTGAGATTACGTTCTGTTTGCTTTCAAGGTTCAAAATTAGTTTAGAATGCAAATGAGATTCAATTAACCGCTTAAAATTTTGTCTCCAGGAGAATCGTCGAGCAGAGAGGGCTGAGATCCAGAGGGTTAGAGCCGAGAAGGAGAAGGACAGACAGAACAGGATCGCGGTAAAAGACCTGCATTTCTGCATTAAGCTGTTGTCTATACCTGCTCAGGAATTAAATCATGAACAGTGCCTTGGAGAAGTATGCATACCACTTTTTCCTGTAATGTTATGCTATAACAATACACTTCAATGTTATTGGGTGATTGGTTTTTTGTGTTAGACCAACACAAAGTTGTATAGCTTTGAAGTGGAAGGAAGCTAAACTTTTTATAGATTCAAAATCTTCAAACTTGGATGTGGTAAAGGATAGAGTCTCCTTTTACCCTGATTCGCCTAAATAAAATCCAGTGCATCCAACTGCATCAAAAGTATAAAGAGTTTAGGTTATAAAACAATATCCTAAGCTTTGAACATCCCCCAGAGCTCTGTTCAGTATGTCATCCGAACAGAGAAAGAGGATGGATCAACTAAAAACATACAACAACATGGCCATGTACCTAAACTAACAGGATTCCTGTTAGTCTATTGTATAAAACCACAGTAATATGCACTGAGGTTTGTGGTTTAATTTGTCAAAATGTGAAATGGTTAGAGTGTGCATACTTTCACAAAGCATTGTATTTGTTAGGTGTACTTTATCTGCCTACTATACGTGAGGTATTTACATCTGTTTTGTCAAAACGACTATGCAATAAATATTGAAAGCAAAGATGTCATTATGATTTGATTCCTCATTCACATGGCCTTGCAGGAAGAGCGTCACAGAAAAGAGGAAGAGGATGCCAAAAAGAAAGCAGACGATGACCTTAAAAAGAAGAAAGTGCTGACTGGCATGGGAGCCACCTTTGGAGGCTTCCTGGCTAAGGTCAGTCATCTGTTGTCAGCTGGGGAAATTATGAAAAGTAGATGTAGCAGAGGCTTACTGTGTCCTTTCTAACTGTTCCAGGCTGAGACAAGGAAGAACAAACGCCTAACAGGCAGGGAGATCAAAAGGAAGACACTGGCTGATAGACGGCAGCCTCTGGGTATCGAAAATTTGAGGGAGGATGGACTGAGGTGAGTCATTTCCAGCTATTTTGTGGCGTTTTCGATTTTTAAGAAAAGGTGGTTTCATTTCAGGGCTCCATTTCATTAGATTAGCACAGTAGTTGAAGCGGCTAGATAACTCAGTTGGCAGGCTGCTCAACTTTCATTAAGGAGTCAGGTCTGAGGCAAGACCTTTTTTATTAATAAACTAAAAAGCACACAAGCTGACAAGGACTGTATCAAGTGTTGTGGAATGGTCTACTGCAGGGGTCTGCAACTCCAGTTCTCAAGGGCTAGTGTCCTGATGCTTTTAGATTTGTCCCTGTTACATAGTGACTAAAATGGCTGATTTACCTCCCCAGAATGCACTCGGGTTCTTCAGAGTCACGCTAAGGACATGATTAGACTCAGGACTGTTGAAAGTGCAGACTATCACTTTAAGTCTCACCACCGTATACCACACTATATTAGATGAATTTCCATTGACCTATCCCATAGTACTCCTTATCTGTCCCACTATCCTTGAGCCGCCCCTTCATCTTAAACATTCTTTTCATAAGAATCTGCAGCAGTGGTCACTTTACTCAGACAAGTCCTAAGTTTTCACAAAGCTCCTCTACACAGTACAGGAATAGTAATCCTTGACTTACTTGGCAAAGGTAACACCAAGGGAAAACACAATAAACAATAGTTAGGAGAAGGTCGGAAGCCAAAACAAACAACAAAAAAAACACAGGAGAAAGACGTCAGTGAATTGTCTAAACTTCAGAAAGGTAAAAGCAGGAAGGGAGTACCCAAGAAATACAAACAGATACAATACCCGAGGCTCTGGAAACTATTAGACAAAGCCTTTGCTGCCCAACTGAAGAGATACACGTGGGAGAGAGAGAAAGCCAGACAAATAAATCATCTGGGTTCCACTGAACCAGCTCTGTCTGTCTGTCCTTGTGTCCATCTGTCTGTCTCAGGACAGTTTGCCTATTTTTGCCTATTTCTGGTTTACTTTTTCAGCCTTTAATTCAAAAGATAAAATATTTAACTGTTTCAAAACTAAAATAATTTTACTGAACAGAGATTCTATAAAGGTCTCATTCATTCAGAAACATCATCTAATGCTTGTTGTTTTTTAAGTATGATTGGTCACTCTGAGTTGCATATGCACGTGAACATTTTCTCCAACCCCATTGACTGCATTAGCCATGGCAAAAACGAGCGAGTCAGAAAAAGCCAGTCTCTTCTACGTCACAGAGAAAGTTTATATTCATGGCCCATCCCACCTTGTGACTGCCAACGGGAAGCCTGCATTGATTTTGTGTCTAAGAGAGAGCAGAGAGTGTCTCTACTATTAAAAGCTAACCATCAGCAACTGGATGGCAGAACACTTTTGGGGTCGTGTTTTTTGTACAGATAACACATCAACATTGAATTTTTAACCCAAGAAATCCGAGCTGGGAATTTGTCTTTGAACACCATTTGCAAAGTAAGTTAAGTTAGTTATTCGTTCAAAGGCAGCTGTTTGCATATCATGAATATCAATTAGTTTTTCAACATCCTAAAACACGAATGCGATAGCATTTTATCCGCAGAAAACAACTCACAAGGCAATCATTTGTACAAGAGACTACAGCATATTTATTGAAACAAATGAGCGGATAAGACCTTAGTTTGATTAAATCCTCCTCAGTTTAGTTTTGTAATCCTAGAATGGAGGGAAATTCTGGGATATGATTAATTCAGGATGCTTCACACACAGACTTTAGGGCACTGTTGGGAGTAACAGTGTTAAAGTATAACAGCGTCACTAACAGCATTATTTTTTAGGTAATATAGTTATCTAATTAATTACTTTTCCTATTGTTGCAATGTCGTTATCATTACTGGAGATGTAAAGTGGCGAGTTACTACAACGTGGTTGAATGAAGCGCAGTGGTGTCAGGCTTTCTGACAGCCACACTTAAGTTGCAGGGAGAGAGAGCAGGTATCGTGATGATTGTGGAGTGGGCGGAAACCCTGAATGCTTTCGCTGTCTGCATTCTGTAAGACCGCGGTGGAGTTACTTTTTAGATGGATATTCCACCATCATTTGTTTCTTTAAAGTAGAGACTCTCGCTCCTAAAGTGGTGGTTTTGATTAGGGTTTGCTTTTCAATAAATCTCCATACATCCCAGAAAATAAACCAGTTTATTAAAACATAATAAAAAATGTAATATTTCTTAATATGTTACTGAAAATATGTCCTTTTTCTTCAATAGCTTCCAGTTCATGTGACTAGGTGACACCAAATAAATCTTGTTGATCAAGTCTTACTACATCTAAAGAACAAGATATTTTTACTTGACATTTTTCAGATCAGTTCAGTTCATTTTTTATTTCAAACATGTACATTCTCAATCATTACAAAATATTCCATTCTTTCGTTCCAAAAGTAGTAGGCAGAAGTATACACTTATTTGGCCCTATCCTCTCAAGTTTTACAAAACAAACAAAACAAAACAAACACCAAACAAAGAAAAAAGCCCCACCATAGTATAGTTTCTTCATTAAAATAAAGAGAGAATGTGTACATTTGCAGATTCACAAATAATGAAACAACCAAACTAAAACACAATTCCCAATATCATTACACTCCTGGGTTAACCCGGTTTTCTTCAGTCTTTTATTTGTTTAAAATTAGTTTTTTACATTTTATTTTAAACTGGATTGTGTTGTTACTTTCCTTTATTTCCTCTGTCAGACTGTTCCATAATTTAACTCCTGCTATGAAGATTGACATACTTTTTAAAGTTGTTCTAGCACTCTGTATTTTTAAATTCCATTTCCCTCTTAAGTTATATCCACCTTCTCTGTCTATAAACAATTTACAGATTTCTTTTGAGAGCATTTTATTTCTTACTTTATATATTATTTATGCTGTTTCAAACTTCACCAAGTCTTGGAATTTAATAGGTTACATTTTGATAGAGTACATTTATATGGTCCCTGTACCTCATATTATTTATTAATCAATGGCCTTTTTCTGTATCATAGTTATTGTTTGTTTATTACATGTGTATGTCTTTCCCCAGATATCTACACAGTAGCTCATATATGGCAGTAGTAAAGCACTGTATAATATGTGCAGTGCAGTCTGATCCAAGATGTTTTCTTTTTCTTGCCAAAAAAAGCAATGGCCCGTTCCAATTACCCCCTAACATTAGTAATGTGTGGTTTCCAACAGACCTTGTGGTCAATGATTCCACCAATAGATTTTATTCAATTTACTCTTTCTAAATATACATATATTTACACTTTGATATTTTTCTTATGTTTTCCAAATAACAAACTTGGTTTTATCTAGGTTTAATGATAACTTACAGTACAGACCAAAAGTTTGGACACACCTTCTCATTCAATGCGTTTTCTTTATGTTCATGACTACATGGTAGATTCTCAATTAAGGGCATCAAAACTATGAATGAACACATGATGTATGGAATTGCTGTATCTACTTAAACATAACGGGTGAAATAACTGAATACATGTGTTATATTTTAGATTCCTCAAAGTAGCCACCCTTTGCTCTGATTACTGCTTCGCATTCCCCTAAGCTTCAAGAGGTAGTCACCAGAAATGGTTTTCTAACAGTCTTTAAGGACTTCCCAGAGATGTTCAGTACTTGTTGGCCCTTTAGCCTTCACTCTGTGGTTTAGCTCACCCCAAATCATCTTGATTGGGTTCAGGTCCAGTGACTTTGGAGGCCAGGTTATTTCACAATTTTGGGAAAAGTATTACATAATTCCAAATGTGTTCAATCAACAATGTAAATAGTCATGAAAATAAAGGAAATGCTCTGAATGAGAAGGTGTGTCCAAACTTTTGGTCTGTACTGTATTTATATCAAACCACTTCGTTAATATTGTTAATTCCTGTGTGATCATCTACAAAACCCATGGCAATTCCACACCTGAACAAAATATATTTGTGTCATCTGCAAATATTATAAACAAAGTTTTCAATACTCTGCAAATATCATTTATACATAATAAACATATTTGGACTTAATATGGAACCTTGAGGTACTCCACAATAAATATCCATCAAATTAGATTCATACTCATTTATTTTAACATATTGTTGCCTATTCCCTACATAGCTTTTTGACAAGTCCAAAACCACTCCCCTAACTGGTACCTTTCCAGTTTTTTTATTAGAATTTCATGATTGACAGTATCAAATGCAAAGTGTGTACCTCTTATTATCTATATATTCTATCGACTCTTCCATTAAATCTATAAATGCCAAAGCTGTTCATCTGTTGTTTCTGAACCCATAATGACTATTTATCAGTAATTCAAGTTTTTCCACAAGACTGTCAAATCTTTTTAAGAAAAGTTTTTTTCTAGTATTTTTTGAGAACCGGGAGAGTATTGACAGTGGTCTATAATTTGTGAAGTAATGCTTTTCACATATTTTGTAAATGAGAATAACTTAAGCAACTTTCATTTTTGGCGGAAATCCCATTTTTGCTGCTCTTAAAATTTCGATATTTTCACCAGTGTCCCTTTCTATTCCATTAACCGTTATTTCCTTTTCAGTTTTGGCCCTATATTTACGAAGAATTCATTAAAACTATTTACTACCTAATTCTCTTTTTTTGAATACATAATAATTTATTTCAATATTTTACTGTTAAATTTCAGATTTTCCTTCATTAGCTTCCAGGTCATGTAACCAGGTGACATTAAATCAGTCTAAAAATATCTTACTACAACCAAGTTGAATAGTGATCTGTTTATTGTGCAGTATTACAGAGATTGGCAAAACTTAATGGACAGATTTTCCTTCGTTTCATTTTACCCACATTTGTCTGTCTTAGTTTTGCCCTTTAATGAAAAGTGTGTGATTATCAATGACGTGCAGTGAGGTTCATGTCTGGTGAGGCACTGACTGACTCCTCTGGAAGTGGAGATGTTAAATCCAAATATGAAGCCTCTGTTTCAGTTTTTAACCTTAACTGGAATTTTTTTTATTATAATTTTATTTTTATTTTTGCATCAGTCAGTTCCATACTATTTAGCAATATGATAGCAAGAAAAATATAATATTTAATATTCAGTAACATTTATTTGTATTGACTGATCTTTAATATAACTGAAAATTGCGTATGATTTTACTTTTGTTTAAGTGCATGCACCTATCCTGCTCCACAAATCATTACGCTAATGTAAAACTTGTCTTTGTTTACCATCATTTTTAAACACCTGGCTGCTTCACTGGAGATGATCCATAAGGAGGAACGTTTTTATGGATTGGTTCTATTTCGATTGTGTTTTTAGTATTTCTCCGACTTTTTTCGGTCATTCTGATACATGGAAGAAAGGAATGTGTTGCAAGTTGTGCCTATTGGGCTCAGCACTGCCCCCTATCTGTGAGGCACTGTATTTTCTAACTTACCCTCCATAGTTTCACTGCGCATTTATAGCCAACCAGAAAGACTAAACATGTCACACACATCCGTTAAAGATATTAGTCAGGCTGTTGAAGATCAGTATGCGTAGCATAAGTGTAATAAAACATTTATTTTATCGATAGAGAGAGACAGCAATCTGTATGCACCAACAGCCTGCTTCATTCACTATGTGTGACACAGTGCCACCAGAGGTGAGGCACATCAAAGCACTGCCTCACCCCACACTTCTTTTGTGTATTTGAACGGGCAAAGGGTAAAGTCATTATTATATTATATAAATTCAGTGATTTTGACCATGTTGAAATATTATAGAAAAATTAAAGAACAGATTATTTGAAACATAGATTTACTTTTCAAAGAAAGTAAATTTGAGAAAAGAAAAAAAAGACAGACAAAAAGAAACGCAACTAACTATTAAAAATAGTCTAAACGATATTAAGAAAAAATGTAGTGCTGATTTTGCTTGTCATCATGATAAGTGAGGCACAGCCTTCCCTGACCGCACGTCACTGGTGATTATGTATTTTCAATATTTACTTGTTGTATATATTTTTTATTTTTTTTCTGCATACAGCTTCAATCTTATTAAGCCAAGTTCAAATACTACATGTTCTAGAACACTGTATATGTTGTTTTTTATTTGTCATTCAGTTATAAAAATATTTGATGTAGGCTAGTAGATATTATATAAAGTAACTGAGTTTAAGAACATAGAAATAACGTTACAGTTACATTACTGAGTAACTAATTACTTTTACAGTGTAGTAACTGAGTTACTTAATTACTTTTCAGAAAAAAGTCATTTGTAACTATACCTAATTACTTTTTTAATATAAGATACCCAACACTGCTTAAGGAAGAGACATTACCCTCTTGACCTTCTGCCAGACATATTTATAGATTCTTTGTCAATTCTTTGAACCACTGTCCTTTCTTGTTTTGACAGCTTAAGGACTCATAAACCGAAGTTGAGAAGCCCATTAATTAGGGGTGTCACAATCTCGATTTTGTATCGAAATCGATCAAAATATGTTACGACCTTGCACATTGAAATCCGAAAGAGGATCGCGATCACCTCCTCCTTCTATGTTTACTCTGCGTCCCACTCAGGACTCGCGACCGTCCAATTACTCAGATTTCTGCATCAAAAGGAACTACACATTGCATTTTCCCTAACAAGTAACTCTCACTAGTTTTCATACAACTCCCAACAACACCTGGTAACATATTAACTGCCTGTATCACATCCCCCGGGATCAGAGCACATGTCTACAGAGCTCATTAGCTGACGCTAGCGAGTATCTATTGCTTAAGCTAACGCTCAACCACGGCCAGGATAGATTAAGCCGCGGGAGCAGAACTAAAGCCGCTCCTTCTACTCTCAAATCACCAGTGAGGAAATTTTGAGTTCCCGTCGAGTTAAGTCCACATTCATATTGTATATAAGGACCGCTGTTTTTTTCTCGGAGCTGTCTGGAGCATTGCGTCAGTCATTCTGCAATAACTATAAAGATTTGTTATTTAAACAAGACTGCTACACTTTTATTGTAAATAAATTATTTCAATTTTACCATTATTGCCTAATGTGACTGTAAAATAATAATAATAAAAAATTGAGAAAATCGAATCGAGACCCTAAAATCGAAAATCAAATCGAATTGAGGATTTGGAGAATCGTGACACCCCTACCAGTAATATCATTTTTAATTTAACATATTTAAGCCCCCATGTTCTTTTGCACACATAAAGACCAACGGTGAAGCATGCTTACAAGATGAGACAGACCAGACTGCACTTTCTGATGAAGCTTAGGTCCTTCAAGGTTTGTAGCAAGTTGCTGTAAATCTTCTAAAATTATCTTTTGGGGAGTGTATTCCAATCGTCCATTATCTGTTGGGGTGGCAGCATCAGAGCCAAGGAAATAAAACAACTCAACAACCTGATGAAGAAGGCTAGATCTGTTCTGGAAACAATTCTGGAACTACTGGAGATGATGATACAAAGAAGGATTCTTCATGAAATAAAATAAAAATTATGGACAACCCTGAAGATCCTCTTCATGAGACTATCCTAAAGCAGCAGAGTGTCTTCAGTTGGAGGCTTCTTCAGTTTCGCTGCAACACAGACTGCTGCAGGAAATCCTTTCTCCCATAGCCACCATGATCTACAAGAACTCCTTGAAGAATGAATTAATATTATCTACAACAACACCTAATTTCCAATCCAATCCACTTTATTTATATAGCATGTTTAAAAATGGCATTGGAGCCAACCAAAGTGCAATAAATAAAGTATTTTCCCATCGAATCAGATGTTTTCTAAATTCTTCATTTCAATTTCCCATAGCTGGCTCAAAACAGTTGTGAGGATTGGAGAGTCAGAAAGAGTTCTAAATACTGAAATCCTTGTTTGGATATATATCAGCAAAGAGCAGGATTTTGTGTTTATGTATTATTATTAACCCTGATACCATTCATATTATTATTTAATTTCCTTTTTATAATGTGTTTGTGTAATAAATCTCAAAGCCCCTTGTATTTTACACGTAAGGATTTCATCTAACTTTTTCCTGAATTTCTTTAACTCAGCCAGTATGTTATTAGTCTCTATGCATTTCTGTTCAATTTCTAGCTGTTTGATTTTAGCTTCCAGTTTGGTTTTCTTCTTCCAGACATTACCTCTTTGGTCTAGATGAGATCTGAATTATTTCCCCATTAATATTACTTTAGCTCCAGTCCACAGAATAGGCGGAGTAATGGTACCATTATCATTTATTTCTACATATTCTACAAAATGTTGTTTCAGTTCTTCTACCACTGCGGCGTCATTAATCAGGGACATATTCGGTACTTAAATGGTTTATTACTCATATCTACTTGTAGAATAAATAGGGCATCATTTTATAGTTATTGTTCCTATTTAACAGTCAGTCACACTGTATATGTTGGGACCTGGGATATGTTGTATATGTGGTCCCTTTTCTGCTGTGTCTGGTCCATTTTCCAATTTTTTGCAGTATTAAAGTCTCTCCTGAATTTTACGACTGAGTTATAAAACATTGTGGCTACCCTTCTACATCATCTGTGTTTCCTGCTCTCACTTAAAACATTGTAATTTGAAGGAGTAGATTCTGTTAATGCATATGTTTAATTATTGACATCTGCCCAAGTTTCTGATTAAAAAAAGAGAGTGTAGATTTGAGATTTGGTTTAATATGCAAGAGTTGTCATGTTTGAATTAAGCAGCTTAGAACCTTGTGATGTGGCTGTCAGCGGATGAGAACCTTAAGATGTGGCAGCGTTTAAATCTTGAGGCATCGTAAATATACACTTTAAAATAAATAAAACATGCAGTCTGGCTCAGAACTTTGTCTCTTTATTTGTCAGGAATCGGGCCCAAGAGATGTGGAACTGGATCTACCAGCTGGAATCTGAAAAGTTTGACTTCATGGAGCAAATGAAGCACCAAAAATATGAGGTAGATCTTACAACATAATTCTGCTTTGTACTTCTCCATGATGTAAAGAAATGAGTACAGCTGTTAAATCAAAATGTTTTTGTTGCACGACATTTATCTCCTCAGTTGGGTAAAGGTAAAGTAAATCACTTGTTAATGTTAAACGCTCGACATATTCATGCATAACAGCTTAATATCACACATACAATAGATAAAGTTTTAGAAAGATCAAGCAATTGAAATTTCACCTATTTGTTCGTCATTAACAGTTTGTGGCCAAAAGTTCATGAAAAGAAAATGCAAGCCCACAGTGTTATAAGCACTGACATATCCTAAATATGTCCAGTTTATTATCTATAGCTGAAATGTATCTACCTGAAGATTTTAAACATAATTAAGATTTGTAATGAAAATGTTTGTCACAACACTAAAGTTTCAAACTTGATACTAGTGCTAAAAAAATTCTTCATACTTCATGGATTTTGGAAGCCTCTACAACATCATATTTTGTGTGTTTAGTGCTTGGTCTGTTGGTCTATTGATGGTTTTAGTGACATGGCAGTGCGCAGGATTGGGACTCAGTTGTTTTAATCTTTGGCTCTTCACACCACCACTTTAGATATCCATAGGGTGAAACGCAAGTTACGTATGTAACTATGGTTCTATGAATCCCGAATGACCGCCAGAGGCGGTGCTTACAAGCACTGAATGATCATTCTTGAGCATGCCCAGGTCGAGAAATTAATAACAACACAGTCACCTGTGACCTCCGGTGACCCACGTGGGTCTATAAATTCACGTGACACAGGAACACAGTCCCACAATCTTCTCGCACAACGAGAGGATTCCGAGGGACTGAACGCTCTGGCGGTCATTCGGGATTCATAGAACCATAGTTACATACGTAACTTGCGTTCTATTTCATCCCTTCTGACCGCCAGAGGCGGTGCTTACAAGCACTGAATGACTAATGTCAAGAAGGTCCCGAGGAATCCACGGACCCAGAGACACTGACCTCGCTCAGGATCGGCGCTGACGGAGGACGCCGTCCAACGGATGCGGAGTAGCCACATTCACCCTGTAGAAACGGGTAAAGGTGTTTGAAGACGTCCATGAAGAAGCAGCACAAATTGTCTCCAGCGGTACGCCAGTCATTGCAGCCCAGGAAGTGGAGACGCCCCTGGTGGAATGACACCTCACACCTGCAGGCAGCGGCCGGCCACATCTGGCGTAAGCCTCCGTTATAACACAAACGACCCATTGCGATAAACGCTGTTTGGATAGTGCATGACCCACTCTGGGTCCCGCGAAGCACACAAACAGTTGATCCGACTTACGCATTTCTGCGGTCTCCCTCACGTACTCTGCCAGCGAGCGGACAGGGCACAGATGCTGGGAGTCAGAGTCAAAACGGGCTAGTTGTAAGGGCCCGACAGGACTCATAGAGGGCACCTTGGGAACAAATGAAGGATCCGGCCAGAGGGTTACCCCCGAACCATCAGGGTTCCATCGGAAGCAGGAGTCCTTAATAGAGAAGGCCTGCAGTTCACTCACCCGCTTGGCTGAGACCATCGCCAAGAGGAATGCAGTCTTCATGGACAACCACTTTAGGCCCACCTCTGATAACGGTTCAAATGGCGCCGACCGCAGGGCCGTGAGAACTACATCCAAGTCCCACAAAGGCACTACGTGGCGTCTGGGGGGGATGTAGTCTCCTGGCACCTCTTATAAACAAGGAGACCATCTTGTTTCTACCAACAGTAGCACCATCCACGTCAATGTGCCAGCACGAAATAGCCGCCAAATACACCTTCAGGGTAGAAGGAGACCGTCCCTTGTCGAGCAGATCCTGCAGGAATAAGAGGATTGCCGGGACAGGACAGCGTATGGGGTCCAGCCTACGGTCACGACACCACTTGTCGAACAGTTTCCACCTGTTCGCATACAACAGGCGTGTGGATGGCGCTCGGGCATTGCAAATGGTGTGACCAACGCCACCGTCGAAGCCTGAAAATGTTATGCCAGGCCTTGCAGGGGCCAGACCCAGAGCTGGAGGCGAGAGGGCTCGGGGTGTAACACCTGGCCCCTCATTTGGGACAACAGGTCCCCCCGGCACGGGAGACGCATCGGCAAGTTGCAACAAAGCCTGCGCAGCAGCGGAAACCAAGTCCTCCCCGGCCAGAATGGAGCCACCAGGAGGAGCCGGTGTCCCTCCTGAAGGACCCGGAGAAGCGTTGGGAGAATGAGCGGTAGTGGTGGGAAGGCGTACAGCAGAACGTGTGGCCAGTCGTGTGCAGACGCGTCCTGGCCCATCGGGCTGGAGGCGTCCGCTAGAGAGAACCAGAGTGGGCAATGGGTCGCATCTCTCGAGGCGAAGAGATCCACCTCTGCCCTGCTGAAGGACCTCCAAATCAGGTCCACTACCTCTGGATGGAGCATCCACTCCCCGGCAGGCACAGATTGACGGGACAGGGAATCGGCAACCTGATTTTGCGGTCCCGGTATATGAGTCGCACGTAACCCCGCCAATCGAGGCCACGCCCATGTCAGTAACTGCCCTGCCACCTGCGTCAACCTGACTGACCCTGTTCCCCCCATGTGGGTGAACCCTTATCAACACATGTCGGCCCTGGAGATACGGTAGGAACCGACGAAGCGCCAAATGCACCGCCAGCAGCTCCAACACATTTATGTGCTCCCGCCTCGACTGAGGGGACCATACACCCTGCGCCACCCGTCCTTGCCACGTCGCACCCCAGCCCGTGGACGACGCATCCGTATATACAACTTCTCGCCGAGACGGGCAAGCTCCCAGTTGGACGCCGTGCTCGAGCCAAAGCCTGTCCCTCCACGGAGCCAGAGCCGTCAGACACTGATGCGACACTAGCAACAGTACACGCCGGTGTGACAGCCGCGACGGATCTAGATGCTGACCGTTCAGCCATATTTGTAGGGGGCGCAGACGGAGCAGTCCCAAGGGAACCACACTGGAAACAGACACCAGCTTGCCTAGGAGCCGCAGGAATCTGATGAAAGGCAACCCGCTGGCCCCTCGGAACACAGAGAGGGCCGCCATGATAACCTCGACCCGCCGAGGGGAGGGTCGTGCAGTCATGGAGATGGTGTCGAGAGCAATTCCCAGAAAAACCGTGGCCTGGGTCGGAACCAAGTTGCTCTTGGGGAGATTTACTCTGAGCCCCAACCGGCGTACATGCGTGAGGACTGTCTTCGTGTCCCGAATAGCCTGTGCGCGGGACGGCGCACAAATCAGCCAGTCGTCCAAGTAGGGAAGTATTTTTAAGCCGTGCGCCTGCAACGGTGCCAATGCCGCCGCTACAAATCGCGTGAACACCCGGGGGGACAGTGAGAGCCCGAACGGAAGGACCCTGAATTGATAATGGCGCCCCCGAAACACGAAGCGCAGAAACCTCCAATGAGGAGGAGCGATTGGGACGTGGAAATACGCATCTTTCAGATCGATGCTGGTGAACCATTCGCCCATCGATATAGCACGAAGTACTTCCATGGTGCGCAACATGTGGAATGGCAAAACCTTTAAAAAACTGTTGAGACCCCTCAGGTCCAACACGGGACGCAGATCCCCGGTCCTTTTTGGAACCAGAAAATAACGTGAATAAAAACCCCCCGGATCCCGCAGGGGATCCACAGGCACAATCGCACCTTTGTCCAGCAAGGTCACAATTTCTAGTTGTAGTGCCTGGGCTTCGGCCGGGTCGCGGATGTGAGTGACCCGGACCGGGCCGGAAACCGGAGGCCGGCGGTGCAACTGTAATCTGTAACCCCCGGACAACGTGGTCAACACCCAGGCGTCCCGGGTGTGGGTAGCCCAATATAGGAGTTGTTCCGGGGTGAAACGACCGACCACCGGCCTGCTGGTCTCACTTGCGTCCCCCACGGCCCCTAGTGGACCGGGAGGGTTGCCGAGACCGTTGTCCCGTACGGGGTGGACGAGAGGCCTGTGTCCCACGTTGGTCGTCTCGAAATCTATCAGACCTCGGGAGCGGTCTCCGAGGGACGGCAAAGGGGTCCGACGAGGTAGGGAAAGCTCCCCGAGATGAACCAGGAGCTGCCGTACGCGGAGGAACATGTCGGTGAAGGCTCGCCAACTGCTGACGTGTCTGGGTGGCCTGCGCTGTACGTTGTAGAGCCTCTAGTGCAGCGGAACCAAAGAGTTCCCCCGGACGGACCGGGAGACCCCGTAGGGTCCTCCGACATGACTCAGTCAGAGGAGACTGAGCCAACCAGACCTGCCTACGAGCCTGCGTGAGAGTGGAGAGCAGGCGACCGAGTTCCCTTGACATAAAGGCAAAAGCCTGCAGAGATGTATCCACAAGGCCTTGTGTCGGGGAATCCAGGCCGGCGTCCTCCAAAGATGAGGCCAGACCCAGCAGCAAAAGGGACATCGAGTTCCCAATGCGCCCCATACGAGCACCGGCCTCGTACGCCTTGCACAGGAGCTCATCCGTAGCACGACACTGCGGACGCGGACACCTCGCGTCAGTCCTCAGGGCTTCATCTGGAGACACAATAAGTGAGGCCACCGCAGGTTCGACGGACGGCATGCGGTCCAGCCCAAACCTGGATGCCTCCTGCATGGAGGCAAGCGCCCTGCCATCAGCAGTCGGCCTTGAAAAAGCCTTTGTGTCGGACCAGCAGGCCTGAAGCTGGTCGATGTATTCAGTGGACGGGGGAACCAAAAAGGCGGTGGATGAAGCCTGCCGCCTAAAAAAAGCACTGGGGGCAGCTGACTGCGCGGTTGGAGCGTCCAGCTGCAAACGTGCGAGCGCGGTACGCACTGCAGAGATCGCCACGCCTTCCGCGTCCCTCGCGGAGGAGTCAGAAGCGCTGCTTCCCGCTTCAGATGCCTCCCTATGCACGCCCCCAGGATCAGGGTTATGTAGTTCCACATCGTGAAACTGAGTGTCAGATGCCGCCACCGATAGGGCGTCATCATCGCGAAGGGACGCCACGTCCTCCTGCTGCCCGGCGTCCCGGGCAGCAGGAGGCCATCCTCTTGAAGGGCCTGAAGGAGAGCCCTCATCTGGGCCAGTTCACAGGACAGATTGTCCACCTTCGTCTCCAATCCCGACGGGCGACCTACCTTGCCCTTTTTCCGGGCAGGGGCCTCGGCTCCTGTAGCGGAGCGTTTTCTGACGGAGGACTAAGGAACTTCAGCCGCGGAGCGAACCCCGTCCAGCGCCTGCTGAGTAGGAGGTAGGGACTCGCCCCTGCGTCCACTCTGTTGTGCCCCCGCATGCAGCCAGGCGTGCCTCACGCATTGACAGAGGCATCACACTGCAGTCCATGCAAGCAGCCTCGGTGAGGCCCTCCCGAAGGTGACAAACACCGAGGCATGAGGCGCACAGATCGTGCCCGTCGTCCAAGGCCAGCGGGGCTACACATTCCCGATTCCGCCGTAAACGGCACTCACGACCCGAAAAAATAAACAAGTAAAAAACCACACAAGCGAGCACGCTACTGGTGGAGACAAAAAACAAAGCGAGCAGGGGACACAGCACCACTGCCGAATCCCAAATATAAACACTAACGCAACAGCCGAACACGGCAGCGCTGTTTTTAGAAGTAAGGCAAGCCACAAAACTGGCCGTACAGTATTAAACGTCTCGCCGAAAACGGCACCAGACACATAAACACAAAACTCCAAGCCGTAAACGGCAACAGGAATACTTACCGGGACGTTCGCCACGCGGCGACGGTTGTCTACGCAGCCCAGGAGGGCGAGACACACTCGCAGCTCCCACCAAAGGTGAAAAAGGGCCAACAGCAGTAGAGTCCGTCAAAATGGAGCAGTGGAGTCCGTCAGTGATAGCTCTCGACCATGTGCGAGAAGAACAAAAGGGACTGTGTTCCGGTGTCACGTGAATTTATAGACCCACGTGGGTCACCGGAGGTCACAGGTGACTGTGTTGTTATTAATTTCTCGACCTGGGCATGCTCAAGAATGATCATTCAGTGCTTGTAAGCACCGCCTCTGGCGGTCAGAAGGGATGAAATAGAACCTGATATATATCAGCTACTCATATATACACACACAGGTGTTTTAATTCAGGTGTTTACAGAAGAATTTATGGATTAAGGCTGCCACTAGAAATTTTGTAACAATCGCTTTAACATGCTTTTCAGTGACACTGTTGTATTTATAAATCTATTTGTGAGTTGCTACAGTGTAGTTACCAGTACCAATTGTTGGTTTGGCTTGTTCATCATTGTTTTTTGTCCTTCTCTCTGCCATTCTTCAGATGTAGAAGCACACTTCTAGGTTGTTTTATTGTTTTTTGTTTGTTCTCTTTCCTTTCTCTTGTTTTCACTTCCCTCTTTCCTTTTAAAGTGTTGGTCCCGCCTCTCTTCCTCATTATTTTTTTCCCTTTATTTCCCGTCCTAGTTTCCAAACTATATGATATAAATAAATATATATATAAAGTGGAGTAGTATAGCAAAAGCCATAATTCTTTGCTTTTGACAGTAAAATTCACACATCAGTTCTGAGTCTGCCAATACCAAACAGGACATGTGCAAATAAAAAAAAATTAAATAAAATGTAACAGCGGGCTAATGACAGCTCTGCATCTGAAATGATGCTGTATCATCTCCGGTCTTAAAGTTTTAGTTGTGATTTTACTCAAAAAAAGCCTAAACCTTTTATTAATGACAATCAGAGTGGATAAATGTGATGATGCTGCCACTTTTAGAATTAGAAAGAAAGTTACACTAAAGTTTGCTTGAAGAAATAAATCATCTCAGATTTTGATTGAGAACTTTGCCCTTTGAAATATATTTAATTAATTGAGAAGTAGTTTCACTCTGAACATAGCTCAACCTGTAAAACGTTTGATTGAATTACTTTTATTTACTTCCATGTCTTCAGCTGAGAGCTTTATTTAAATAAACATAAAAAACACATTGTTAATTATCGTAAAATATATATTTTTTTAACCTTTAATGAATAAATCATTTTTTCAAATAAGGGTTCTGTTGAGTTATCAGCATTAGCATTAAATTGGATCAGATCTATGACTGGATTGAACTAATTTTAATATAGTTATTGTCTTATTGTAATTGCTTTCTTGTATTTTAAACATCAAATTGATTTATGCTGTGTTCCAATTTTAATCATGTAAAGGACCTTGAATTGCCTTGCGTTGAAAGTGTGCAATACAAATAAAATTGCCCTGCCTTGCCTTGCTTTGAACTGACAATATGTCCATGCATATTATTTGGCTTAATTTGTGTTATAAAGTTTCATTAGGACATTTTCTTTACTGTTTTTTCTCTAAAACATCAAAGTCCAGGAGATATTTCCACTGCTGCTATAATTTAATAAAACATACAGGTCTGCTAATAACAAGCTATTTTTTTTCTGTAATTCAACAGGAACAACAGAAAAGATCTTTCAAAACAGTGAAGGGAAGGAAGTTTTCCTTAACCTGTATTCTCCCATCATGCTGCTCTAGGCAGCAGCTCAGTATACTGCAACTACTTACCCCCTGATTCACACCGGGCGCAGAACAAAGATTAACAAGCCTTCTGCAGCAGTGAAGCTCCGGCAGCTTTCAGCTGCTCTTGCAGCCCAGTCTCTTTTCATCACTTCTTCTGAAAACATCTTCTTTGGGATTGAGAAGCTGGATCAGCTCAGTGTCCAGCTCCGCGGCTCATTACGGGCACATTCTTTCACCCGGTGTGAATCAGGGGTTAACAAGCATTCTCCAGCAGTGAAGCTTCGGCAGCTTTCAGCTCTTGCAGCTCAGTTTCTTTTCCTCACTTTCCTCTTCTTTGTTTTCTTTGGTGGATCTACCATGGCTCAAATCTCAAAACTGCAGGTTTGTTTATATCATTAGGAAGTGTGTAGCATACTGCCGTGAAGCAAAACTCAGTCAGTGCATCCGGGAAAGTGGTCAGTGGGTGAAAAGTTCTATAATGCAGTTATCGACATGAGTACCCTCCCATTTAGTGACATCTCCGAAAACGAACATTACAAATGGTGTCACCAAAACGTTTCAAAAACACGTGTTTTTATGGTGTAAAAGTTACAGAATTGTTCTTTAAAGAACAAAGTTTGGTATTTTATACTTTAAGCCCTGTTTTCAGACTTTTTTATGATGAAATAGAACCCATTTGAGAGAAATTTGGACAAATACTGCTGTCCCGATAAAAGTATGTTTCTTTGCTAACACCCCCCACCCTCACAACGGGATTATAGGTGCACAAAAATATATTCCTTCCTACAACGCATTAAACTTTCGTTTACAAAGACGTGAAACTCACAGAGTGTTCGGGGATGTTCACTGATATGCTCACACAAAAGGCGTCGCAAAAGATGCTTTCCAACAGGTGTTTTACCATTCGTTTCAAAACTGTTAACCTATTTTTCCAAACGCCTCACACCCGTACATTCTTCCGCTGAGAGCTTGAGTAATAGACACTAAAGCCCATCTGGTGGCAGTAATGCACCATTGCCAATTATACAGTCCACCCCGAGACTGTATCAGACTACAGAAAGACTACTAACAAAACTATTTCCGTTTCTTCTGTAAACACCTGAATCTACTAAAGTTTGGCAGGGCTTAGAGGATTCAAACAATTGACCATTCTGACTTGTCAAGGACATATTGATCATCCATCACAAGTTCCAGCCTTCTGTCAATTTCTAAACAGGGGATATTATAACTTTAATATTTTTGGTGTTACTCAAACTTTGAGGCCTTACCCCGCTCCTTCATCATCTACAAAAAGTTCGTTTTTCTGTTGTGACTTCTGCAAAACCCCTAAGATATAGATTTTTTTTATAGACATGTGACATGTCTGCCAAATTCATGAGTTTTCATACATTCAGGGCCATTTCTCACTATCTGTACTTGTCTGTACTTGTGTAAACGATGGCGGTCCAAGCGCTGTTTCAATTCTAACATTGCGTTCACACCGACCAAAACATTAACTCCAAGAGTGGCAAGATTACGTGTAAAGTATATGGTTGAAGCCGCCAGAGGGACGTCAGAGTCTCTGCAGCGCTTTGTGTGCTTTGGCCGCGTCAATTTATGAAATGTTTCCTGCCGTTCAAGCTTCAACGCGGCAAAAGCCAATAACACAGAAGTTCAGCTAGCTGACCCTTCAGCAAGCATCAACCAATCAGAATGTCTCACTGTAGTGACATTGCCCGACGTCAGCGTTGTCTTACCAGCCAGGAACCGCCATTGTTAAAAACATCTGGCAAAGAAAGGCCTGCCCACGCGCTTTGCAAGCTACACCCTTAAAATGGATAGGCATCAAACTAGTCGCTTTATAAGCATTTTTTGATTCCGGCAAAGCGTGAGGTGTAGACCAGTGCGATATGTTCTTGCCCCGGCCATTCTATAGAGGATGTATCAAAGCAGACTTCAGCCACCAATACGGAGGTGGAGCCAAACACAGTATTCGGAAGGGCACAAATAGTATTTTTTACAAATGATTAATGAAAGATCCATGGATTAACCGCTCAGTAGTGAAGTGCAAAAAGCTTTTCAAAAGTTTGTCCCACAGTTGGAGGCGTAAAGGGGAGCTAGCAAGGGCTCAAAAGGAGCTGAAGCTTCCAGAGCATGGGCTGAAGACGGAATGCCCAACAAGGTGGGGATCCAGGCAGGCAGTGATCGCAAGAATCCTGGAACAGCAGAGGGCCATTTCACAAGTCTTATCTTCTAACTGAAAAGCAAGGCACCTCATCCCAACAAGGCAGGACACTGATGTCCTGGAAGCCATCAACAAAGCCCTCCAACATCTGATTGAGTTTACTTATGCACTCTCCAGTGAGAAGTATGTCAGTATTTCTTTCGTGAAACCAGCACCCCACCTGTTCAGCTCCTCTATCCTCAGCATAAGCGATGATGTTGCAGACCTGACCAACACCATCAAAACCAAAATCCTTACTTACCCTGAGGAAAAATACAAGGATCCAGTGACACAACAACTGCTTGACATGGCCTCTACACTTGATCCACGCTTCAAGCTGAGATATGTTAGTGAAGACTGTACTGCATCAATCCAGGAAAGAATTCTGTCTGAGATGGCTGCCTTTGCAAGCATAGTGAGGAGTATTTGTGAATACATTAGATACATATTTTAAATAAATTAAAGATATTAATGGATTTTAATGTGATGAGAGGACATTGTTATGCCGTAATCTTAATATGGACTTTAAATATGTTTTATTAGAAATATGTTTGTTTCTATTTCATTTATGATGTACTTTTCAAGGAAAAGGGCCAAGCGGATACAAGTGGGGCTGCTGAAGATTCAGCCAGTACATCTAAGAAAAACATTACCTTGGGGAACTTCTTTAAGGTCGCTTGGGCAACAACACCGAGACCCTCTCCTCACCGGGAACAACTGGCTGTTGCCTCTGAGCTCTGATCTTATCTACAGTGTTCCAAACTTCACAGTGAAGGGGACCCGCTGGACTGGTGGGAAGAACATCAAAGACTCTACCCACGTCTTTCAAAGCCGGCTCAAAAGTACTTGTGCATTCCTGCAACAAGTTCCCAGTCGGAGAGGGTCTTTAGCACTGGGGACAATGTAGTGACATGCTTTTGCTCATCTCTCAAGCCAGAAAATGTTGACAGGCTGTTTGTTTTTTTCTTGAAAGAAGCTGTAGACCTAATGTCCTAGGCCTTTTCTGTACACAGACGGCCTTTTCTGTATAACCTGTAATTGTTTCCGTTAAGTTGAGATTGCACTCGGCAATAACATATTTAGTTAGTTCTTTTATACAATAATAATAATAATTCTCATTTGTATGTTTTTTGCATTGTTTATCATCTATTCTAATCTAAAGTTTCATTTTTCACACAAAAAAATGTTGCAACAATGTTTGTTTATAATTGGTGCAATAAAAATAAATATTTTACCAGACAGGATGAATGATCCTGATTAATAATCGTGACTGCAATAATTATCAAAAATAATCGTGATGATTATTTTGGTCATAATCATGCAGCTTTAGTGGTCATCAATTTCTTTAGTTGAGAAAATAAAAAAAATTATGAGCAAATAGTCTTATGAAGGAAACAAATGTTTTCATTTTTAATTAACAATCATGCTTCACTAACAGGCCTGAAAACATAATGAGGTGGTAAACCACCATTTAATTACAATTCCCTTTTATAATCAATAATAAGAAAGTTTATTCCATTATTTTACAGGTTTTCTATTTTGTATTGACTTCTTCATATTTTTTTATATTTGATATCTGTCAAACAATGTTTTTCTTATTTACTGTCAAATATAAATGTGAAAAAAATTATATCCCCTGAATAATATTGGACCATTTATTGAAACTCTGGAAAGATGGAAGCTGAGCAGCGACATAAACTAAGTACATTCTGGTTCAATTGTAAAACTACTGGACTGCATCCTCGTCTTCTCGGCAAGAAAGGACTTGCAACTCTATTTGATAAGTACATTCTTGTACAGTACACAAGAATGCACTGGCGTACTTGGGTATTGAGAAACGGCCCAGTCTTAAAAAAGCAGTTTGAATGCGGAACTATAAACAGTGAGGATACAATATGCCTCCACAGCGCTTTCGCTGCTCGGGCCTAAAAAAAAAAAAAAAAAAAGACCAAAGTGGTGAGAGTTTGACCTTCAGCAGGATTGCCTTGGATAGCCCCAGTTAATATCCAGACCTTAATCTGTTTGAAAATATTTTACAAATGTTAAAAAGTTTTATTATTAACTTTTGCCTCCACTTCAGTCTGACTGAGTCTTTTGTCAAGGAAGAATTGGCCAAAAAACATGAAGATGTAATTGCATTGAAGGTTATTTTAAAGCTATCATCAAAGGTAGCCCCTCACTTGGACTTTTCAGATTTACATTTGTAAAAAATAAATTAATAATAATAATAATTCAGAACCATTCCCCTTTTTGTTTTCATCATGTAATGTTTGATCACTTAAATTTACAATCAAATAAAAATGAAGAATTTATGGGTTTTATACATTCCCAAATCAGAAAAAGTTGAGACCGTATGTTGAATTAAAATCATAATGAATGCTGTACTTGGTTAAATTATCTTTGACTTGTATTACATTGAAAACAATACAACAGCACATTATTTAATTTGTTCCTTGTGGATTTTATTGTTCTTTAAAAATAAAAACATATAATTCAATTTTGGTTCTAGCAAAACATTTTTAAAAAGTTGGAACAGTAAAGCATTCACCACTTTGTAATGTTGCAATTCCTTTTCACATTTAAAAAAAAATGTTTAGGGTGTTAAGACACCAATTGTCTCAGGTGCAACTTTGTCGCATTTTTCCTTAAACTAAAATAAAAGGTTTAAACTAAAATAAAAGGTTTACTCTTATTTGATGGTTGACAGCAAGGATAGAAATATTTTGTTTTGTTTCTCTAAAGTGCATGTAAATATCTGTGCTGTTCTGCTCTCATTCAAATTTTCCAGTGCTATAAACAGTAATTAAATTATTATTTTGCCCATTAGGCAAAATAAAGATCTTGGGGATCCCTGTCTTAAGCTCTTCAAAGTTTATCTTAACGAATTGCTCTCAAATATTTTGTAGCATTAGTACATATAGCATGTGGGCATATCTTTCATGAATGGCCCAAAACGGAAAAAAAATAATGAAAAAAGGATGTATCCTCCTTTCACTTCATACATATGTACTAATTTGTGTTAGTATATCAAATGAAATCCCAAGAAATGTAATTAATGAAGTTTGGGGTTTTAAAAAGACCCAAGGTTGAAAAAGGGTTATGAATAGGATTGCATGGCACTGTATGTTTGCTGGTTGCATATATCCAAGTAATTTAACTAATTAAACTAATTATTATCAGCCATTTTTATTAAAAAAAATGTTTTGCTTCCAACAGATTACTGTGTTACTGAACAGAATCCAGCATGCCCAGAAATTGTAAGTAAATGCAAAATCTGTCAGTCAGTTCTCCACCTCCTGAAACCCTTTCCTTTATCCTCTTTCCACCTCTTTCTTATCTTTCTGTCTTTTCTCCCTCAGTAAAAAAGGCCATGGCAAGGGCAAGGTGGGCGGTCGCTGGAAGTAAGGCCAAAAACACAAAAACAGAAATGAGAGCGACATGATAGAAAATCAAAGCCAATACAAGGAAGTATTTAAGAAAATTGAACTTCTCTTCTTTGTAGCCATCTTTTGTCTCATTGATATCTATAGATATATTATAACTCAGTGTTATATTTCTAAAAATAAAATAAGATGCATTACATTTGAAATGTGTCTTCTTGAGTCCCCATATCTTAAATCTGTGGTTGAGCAAAGCAGAGGGTGCACACTACAGGAAGAAAACTTAAGAAAATTCTTTATATACCCATATCTCCAGAAATCTGACCACATTCTGACCTATGAATAAATCCACACCCTGCAAGCCTTTGTCTACATCAACAGTTTATTGTGGCGGTAAGTAACCATGACTTCTACTATAGAGGTCTGGAGAGAGGGAAAAAAATTACATACAGCTTTTAACTTTCTAAAATAATTTGAAAACTGTGGCATGCGTCTGTTATTCAACCCCTGCAGATTTAGCAGTTTGGGGGCCCAAAAAAACAAAGACATGAAGTCCTCTCCGCCTGTCATTTTTAATCTTTTTCAATTCTAACTTAGAAAAAAAGTCTTAAAGACCCATTTGTTCTTTGGTCCAGTCTTTAGACAGCACTAATGTCCATAATTCAGATGTCAGCATCTGAATGAACCCCCCCCCCCCCACATTTAAACGTTTAATAAATGTATTTTCCATTTACAGTGGATACGGAGAGTATTCAGACCCCTTGAAATAACACACTCTTTGTTTCATTGCAGCAATTTGCCAAAATCTAAAAAGTTCATTTTATTTCCCAGTAATTTACACTCATCACCCCATCTTGACAGCAAAAAAACAGAAATGTAGAAAACCTTAGCAAATTTATTAATAAAGAAAAACTGGAATGACAGGGCTATTTTAAACCTCTTAACATCTAGGATAGGCATATATATGATTAAAATTGACCTTTTGTGCTGTGTAGTATTCATTTTCCAGAAATTGAACTTATAGTCTGGATTTGTTCTTTGACCCCCAAGTAAGTCACTCTATTTTAAAAAACATCCCACCTCCCCCCACGAGTTCCCCAATTTCATGACGTAGTCTTGAGCCCTGGCCTGGCTGCAGTGAACAGCGGTGAACTTGCTCTATGGAAGTGCTGCCCCCATCTGTACTTGTTCCATATTTTCCTGCCCTAAAGAAACCTAATCTAGATACTGGTTGACTCTCCAACTGCCATCCCATCTCTAATCTGCCATTTCTCTCCAAGCTTCTTGAAAAAGTGGTTAAAGCGCAGCTTAGATCCTACTTGCATCAGTTAAAGATTGCTGATCCCTTTCTGTCTGGCTTTCTAAAGCACCACTCCACTGAAAATGCTTTGGTAAAAGTCTGCAATGATTTGTTAATGGCTGCTGATGATAGAAGATGTTTTGTATTGGTTTTGTTGGATTTTAGCACTGCCTTTGACACTGTTGACCATGTAATTTTATTGACCAGGCTAAAGCAGGGATCCCCAACTCCAGGCCTCGAGGGCCGGTGTCCTGGAGGTTTTAGTTCTTTAACTGGTTCAACACACCGGAATCAAACAATGGCTCGTTAGGAGGCCTCTGCAGAACTTTGCCATGCTGAGGAGGAAGTTGGACAATTTGAATCAGCTGTGTCGGAGCAGAGACGCATCTAAAACTGCGAGGCCTGGAGTTGGGGACCCCTGGGCTAAAGGCTCTTGCTTGCATCTCTGGCTCTGCATTGGATTGGTTATATTATTTAACAAACAGGAAATTCTGCTTTAGGATAGATGTTTTCGTCTGATTACGTTACCCTAACCTGTGCGGTTCCTCAAGGATCAGTTCTGGGCCCATTATCTTTTACTCTACATTCTTCCATTGGCAAAATGTTTCAGTCATTTACTTTTTTTTTCTTTCACATCTATGCAGACGATATTCAACTGTTTTCATCTTTCAAAGACCATCTGGATAGGCTCTCCATCCTTCTCCCATATCACTAATTGGCTTTCCAGCAATTTCCTGGTTTTAAATAATAAAAAGACAGAGACGTTGATAATAGCTCCTAGTCATCTGCACTCTAAAAATAATTTACTTGCCTCTCTCCACTCTAAATCTAACTCTATGGAGGAATGAAAAGGATGACACAGCTAGATCCAACCAGCTCGTTTAATCAGCACCCTCTGAGCAACAGTACAACGGTAAGTGAGTGCAGTTGCAACAATCACGCCACAACCAACTTGAACATTTTCAAATCCAAACATTAAATTTTTTAATATAAACATTCCGTTGTCTGGGTGTGACTGGAGCCCCCTGGTGGTCCGCCACAACTCCAATATAAAAAACATAGGTGTCATATTTGACTGTTCGTTAACTCTTGACTCACATCAAATCCATTTCCCGTTATTGTTTTTTTTTTCATTTAAAAAGCATTAAAAAAAAATAATCATATGCTCTCCAGAACTGATCTTGAAAAAATAATACATGCTTTTGTGTCTTCACACTTTGATTACTGTAACGCCCTTTTCACGGGTTCTGGACATACCTCAGTCTCTCCTTGTTCATGCCCTTTAGTTAATGGTTAGGCTAGTAATTTATACCTAGTTACTTTTGAGTATTATAATTGCCACCTACTGACCTGTCTTGGTATAGCTGTAGTATGCGTAGACTCCGTATGTTATACAAGCAATAGCTGTGCAGGTGACTAGTTAAAATCAGAGATTTATTCCTGAACAGGCCTACCAGGCCCAGGGTTCCAAGAGCTCTGATGCTCTACACATATATGCTTCTGTAATATAGGCTTGTATTGGGTTTGTTCATCTCATGTCTTAATAATGTCCATTTATATTAACAAAAGTCATCAGAATGTTTAATGCAATGGGTTGTTTATCAAAATGTTCTACCAGGGGAGCACACCCCTGGATCTCGCTTAAAGTTACGTTGATCAGTGCATATTTCTTGGCTTAGGGGCCTCCCAGGGGTAAAAAAGTTCAGGCTCAGGATTTTTTTTACTATCACCCCTGCATTAACTATTATTATTTACTTTAATTATTACTATTCATAGCCTATTATTCTGTTTCACATTTCATCCCAATAAGCACTGAAGGTATAAACAGGTGTTGAAAATAGCATCTTTATTCAATTAATAACAGTTGAAAGCCAAAGGTTTACATGCTTTGTTTCTCAGATGGCAGACATTAAAAATCCACATAAAGCACAAGGATGGCAAATCTATACATATCTGCCCCAGAAGAATATACGCAACAATAAAATGCGTTACCTTAGCAACCTTTGCTTTTTTTGCCCGTTCTGTGCAGAGGAACTTCAACTTAATTTATAGATCAGAGTCCTGCAATAGAACAGGTGCATGTGGCTAATCTGCTGTTTCAGATGGACAATTCAAATCTCTCTCTGGGAGCGCTGGATGCTGAGATAGTGAGAATAATCTGCATTCAGCGCAAAATTGGAGAGATTTTCAGATTCTCTCCACACAATGGAAAGTGGGAGTCAACCGAAAATATTATATTAATATTTTTCACCCATCCACAGTAAAAAAAAACTTCCGCCATGGTATTTACTGTTGTAATACACATATTTGTTTATCTACTCTTCACATTTAGTAAATATATTTTCTCTTTCTGTTTCCCAGTGAATTAGACAGGAGGAAAGTTCTCTATATTACCTCCATAATATGTTTAGATCCATAAATATGGATAATTGTAATCTGCAGAACTTTATTTGGAAAAATTGCCTTTAGTTTCGCAAATGACACTGATTGCTCGCGGCTTGCGCAAAAAGTAGGTCAACCTGGACGAGGAAACATCGGATTCGCCGGAGTGCTACCTAGACGAGTGCTTTGAAAACATTGTTATGGGTAAGCGATGGAAACCCGCTTCTGACATGCCAACAAGCACTCCATCCCAGAAACGCACTCGTTCTGAGGCCAGCACTTCCACCAACTTGGCAGACAGAAGCTACGGCGACGTCCTGGACTCAATAGATAAGAAGTGAACCAGCCTGGACGCCCGTCTTGCACCGGTTGAAGTTCTATGCAAAGAATTTCAGGCTTTGAGGGAATCCCTGGAATTCAGCCAACAAGAGGTAGCTTCGCTCGTTACAGAAAATCAAACATTGAAAGAAGACGTTAAAAGACTCACCGAGGGAATGAAGCCGCTGCCTGGGGAAAATAAAAGGATTAAGGAGTCGATCTTAGACATCCAGGCCCGATCCATGAGAGATAATCTTGTTTTTTTTCTGGGATCCGAGAGTAGGCTGAGGAAGACGCTGAAACAACCGTCCGACAGTTTATCCAACATCTGCTGAAACTGCCAAGCGACACAGTTAAAAACATAACCTTCCATCGGGTTCACCGGCTCGGAGGTAAGAAACCCAACAACACCCGCCCGTGACCAATTGTTGCCAAATTTGAACATTTTAAACAGAAAGAATATGTCAAAGGACGTGGGAGAGAACTGCGGGGGACAAATTACAGCGTTAATGATCAATTTCCGAAAGAAATCCTGGACAGAAGACGAGTGTTATTTGCAATTAGAAAGAAACATATTAGTGAGGGCTGTAAGGCTACAGTTACTGTAGATAAACTGTATGTTAATGGTCAGCTGTTCAGGGACCCTCAGGTTACTCCTTGGCTTTATTAGTTATATTTAACAGAGTCTAGATATAAGTTGTTTTATCAGACAACCATAGTTTAAGGAAAGCACAGCTCAGCAGGGTGTTTATGTTTGTAAATGTGGGTGGGGGTAAGGCCATGCTCTAGGTTGACTGCTTTCTTTTTTCTTTTCTTTTTTCACATTCGTGTCACCAAATCTCTTTATGACTTTTCTTACTTTTTCTTTCACACACACAGACTTTTATCATGGCATATTCATGTTTTTCCATCATGCTATCATTCTTTACACACCTGTATGGTATGTTATTTCCCTCGCTTTATCTCTGCTTCTGGATTTTCAATCAGGCAACTTCATAGATAAACCAAGACTACACCTATATTCATCCTTGGGGATAGTAAATGTCTAATGTTTATCTTAGCCCTATGAATCCTGTAAAATTTCTAACATGGAATATTCACGGATCTGGCTCGAGAGAAAAAAGAATTAAGATTTTCAACCATCTTAAAAGATTCAAGGCAGATGTTGTCTTACTACAGGAGACTCATAAATCAAGCTCAACTGCTAATGATTTAAAAACACCGGAGTATCCTAATATATTTTCTTCATGCTATAACTCTAGACAACGAGGAGTAGCAATATTAATAAATAAAAATACTAATTTTAAGGTAATAGACACAGTTACAGATCCAGAGGGTAGATTTATAATATTAAAACTATTTATACATAACCAAAAGTTATGTATAGTTAGTGTATATGGTCCAAATGTTGACGAACCCTCATTCTTTCATACTTTCTTCTCGGTTTTGGCTAATTACATGGATTGCTCTCTTGTTCTTGGGTATCCCCCTGGGATGGGGGGGGGGGTGGCCTTGGCCCCCATTGGGCTTGGTGGTGCTGCTGCCTTGGGCCCCGACTTGACGTGCTGGGGGCTCCCACCCCTGGTGGATTGTGCTGAATGGGGGTGCCTATTGGAGACAGCAGGGGAGCTGGCTCCCTGGGGATGGCATAGTGTCACCCCAGTCATTTTCTCCCCATCCCCGAATGCCTCTGTCCACATGCTTCTTCATTATACCATTTACAATGGCCTTGGGACATGGGCACGTCACTGGAGTGCGGGATGGAGTTTCCTTGTTCGCTACCCAGTGGCGGCCTGGGTCTCAATTTTACTGTACAACTTAGACACTTTCACTTGCAACATTTAAATGACACACGCGCATGTAGGGACCTGGCGGTGGATGCGCCTCAGCGCTGGAGGCGAGGCTTCTTATAAGGGTTGCCCGTGGTGCCCACTGTTTAACTGCATCTAGACACTGAGGGCCCAGGGTGGGAGATGGGGGTACCCGGCAGCATTCCCATGTCCCACCCCTCTGTTTTAAGTGCACATTAGAACAACACGCAACAACACCAAATTCGAGCGGGGAGAGAGAGGCTGTGGGTCTTCCCACACCCCTGTTCGTTGGGCCATCAGGGGTTGGAGCCCGGATGGCATATTAGGCCGCCTGGTCAGGGACCTGGAGGGGTGGGCTACTCTTGCAGGGGCAGGTTACTCTATTGGGGCATCTGTTCCTGGGCCTGGGAGTATAGATTATGTATGGGGCATATGAATGAGTGTACAGCGTCCTTTTTCGGATGTCCTGTGTTGGTGAGAATGTGTACGCACAAGAGGGAGGGTACATATGATTGTCTCTACATGACTATGTCTACTTGTCAGGTTGGGTGTTTGGCGGCCCTCTAGCCTGGTGCATCTTTTTCCCCTCTATCACTCCCTGTCGGTGACGGATGCCCCTGCCCGCTGGTCAATGATGGTTCTCGATGCCTGGGGCCGGGGTCCCGGATGTGGCCGGGCTCGGTCCTGGTGCATGCCTGGCTGGTCCTGGGTGGGCTGGTGTGTTGGGCGGCCGCTGTTTAAGGCCGACGTCCTCCTTCGATTGACTGAGGCACCTTTTATGGGGGTGCCGGGGTTGCAAGGTAGGTTGGTGGGCCGGTGGGGATGGTGCCTGGCGCCCGGGCCTCCTGCCGGTTTCGTGGGTTCCGCTGCCTGGTTGGTTCATTTTGGGGGACTGTCCAGCATTGGCTGGGCCCCTGGTCTCGGTGCTCTGCGTGGTGCGGGATCTGCACTCGGGCTGGTACATCTGGGTGTTCAGGTGCTGGCTGGGCGTGGCCTGCGGAGGGCGTACATCCGCTGCGGCTTTTACTGTGGCTCCCTGGCTTGTGTGTGTGTTTGTGGGGGGGCTGGGTTCTTGGCGGTAGGGATTGGTCCGGGGTGGCAGTGGCCCGCCCCGGCGTAGCCAATTTCCGGCAGAGCCCGTGGGCTTGTCCCTGCGATCTCCCGGGCCCCGGCATTGTGGCAGATGGGTGTTCCCTTGGGGCTTCCATCTGTTCCTCTCTTGGTGGGTGATCGGCACTGCGCTGGTCCGCCTCTGGCTCCTGCGCTCTGTGGGGCTCTGGACGCATGCGTCTCCTACCTCCTTCATGTCTGCGTCGATTCCTGTAAGACAGATTGACGGTTCCTTACACCAGCTATCAATCACTTGCCTGGGGAAATGGTAAAATAGTAAATGGACTGGACTTATATAGCGCTTTTCTAGTCTTACTGACCACTCAAAGCGCTTTACATTGAAGCCGCATTCACCCAATCACACTCGCATTCATACACCGACACCCAACATGGCTCGGTAGGACAATGTAGAATTTGGGGGTTAAGTGCCTTGCCCAGGGGCACATCGACATGTGACTGGAGGAAGCTGGAATTGAACCTACGACCCTCCGATTGCAAGCCAACTACTCCACCACTGAGCCACAGTCGCCACCTTATTCGCACCTGCATGCTTGCACACACACATAGGTGTGGGGACATTGGTGAGAACGGACAAATCTTGAGCTGAGGTTATCGTCATTAGTTAGTTGGTACCAGGAGTTTACCAGAAACATTAGTGTTTTGTTCATTAATCCATGTTTGTGTGTAGTGAATGTGTAATTCTTAGTTTATATTACTAGATCCATTTGGTTAATGTTGTTCGTTTCTATTGGTGGTTTTTGTTTGTTTTGTTTTACCAATTTTCTGGAAACTGCTAGACAGGAGACGTAAAAAAAAACTGCGGTTAGCAGTTCAAAGCGCAACGCTGCTTCAGAGATGGGAGATATCATTTGGAGAAGAGCCAACATCCACAAGAAACCACAAGATTGATGTTGAACTGATTCTGTGGAAGATGTCCGTTTGTACACGTGTCAAAAAATAAGACACATCCTTCTATTGTCCTACACATGTATATTTACGGCTGAAACCCTGAGAAGGCATGCTTTTTGTTTTCGGCTGTTTTTGATTTTGGAGACGGTTGAGAGGTTTTTGTAACTTTGTAGCGCGTGATCTTTTTATTAACCTGATTGTATTTTTTTATTTTGTTTTTAACACAATTTATTGAACATTTTTATATTTTACATTATTTTTTTTTTTTTATTTTTTTTTTTTTTACGTGTCCGGTCTAGCAGTATACTACTCAGAATTGGTGTCTGAGTACCAAGTACAAGCCCAACAGTTTTACTTTCCCAAGCAGAGTATTACAGCTTCGCTGTAGTAAGCCACTTGATGTATATGTATGAAAAATCTTTATTAGTGATTACTGTGGGTTCAATTTCCTGACGTCATGGACATTAAACTGAGACAAGAAGGGAGAAAGGAAGAAGGTGAAGAAAAGAAACCGGACCAACAGAGGGGCGAACCGACGACACAAGACAGGGAGGCAAATAAAGAACACAAGAAAACATCCCAGTCCTCCACCTCTGCCGGACGGCAGAGAAACAGTAATACAAAACAAAAACAACAAACTGTACAGAACCAAACCAATAGTTCGGATCTGGTAGAATAAACAAAGAATTACACATTCACTACACACAAGCATTGATTAATGAACATAATACAAATGTTTCTGGTAAGCTCCTGTGAACAACTAACTAATGATGATAACCTCAGCTTAAGATATGTCCGTCCTCACCTATGTCCCCACACCTATGTGTGTGCGAGCATGCAGGTCTGAATAAGGTTTCCCCATGCAAGTGATTGATAGCTGGTGTAAGGAACCGTCAATCCGTCCTACAGGAATCGGCACAGACATGGAGGAGGCAAGAGATGTATGCATCCAGCGTCCCACAGAGTACAGAGTCCACAGGCGGATCAGCGCAGGGTCGATCACCCACCAAGAGAGGAACAGATGGAAGTCCCAGGGGAGCACCCACCAGCCGCGATGCTGGGGCCCGAGAGATCGCAGTGACGAGCCCACGGGCTCCGCCAGTAACCGGCTACGCCAGGGCGGGCCCGCAGCCAACCGACGGACAACACACGTCGCCGCCACCCCGGTGACCGGTGACCAGTACCCACCGCCAACAACCCGGCCCGCCCCCACACATCCACACGCCAGGGAGCCACAGCAAGAGCCACAGCGGATGTACGCCCTCCCCAGGCCGCGCCCAGCCGGCACCTGGACATCCAGATCTTCCAGCTCCAGGGTCCAGATCCCGCCCCACGTGGGGCGCCAAGATCAGGGGCCCAGCCAATGCCGGACAGCCCCACCAGGCGAACAGACCAGCCAGCTGAAGTCCTGGAACCGGCAGGAGGACTGGGCGCCAGGCACGGTCCCCACCGATCCACCGGACGGCACCAACCTATTCTACAACCCCGGCACCCCCATAAGAGGTGCCCCAGTCAATCCAAGGAGGACATCGGCCCGAAACAGCGGCCGCCCGACACACCGGACCACCCAGGACCCGCCCGACATGCACCAGGACCGAGCCGGGCCGCAACCGGGACCCCCAGCCCCAGGCATCGAGAGTCATCATCAACCAGCGGGCAGGAGCAACCATCACCGACGGGGAGTGACGGGGAGGGAAGAAGATGTATCAGGCCAGAGAGCAGCCAAACACCCAACCTGACAGGTAGACATAGACAGACAGAGACACTCATACGTACCCTCCCTCTCATGTGTACACATTCTTACAAATACAGGACATATGAAAAAAGGACGCTATACCCTCATTCATACCCCCCATACGTACACTATACTCCATACTCCCAGGCCCAGGGACAGACGCCCCAGTAGAGAACCCTGCCCCTGGACCCAGGAGACAGACCCCTTTGCCCACCAGGACGGGGACAAGTAGACCGCCAAGGCCCCACACCGGCAAGAGCAGCCCACCAGCCCAGGACCCCGACCAGACGGCGTGATGTTCTATCCGGGCTCCGACCCCTGATGGTCCAACGAACAGGGGTGTGGAAAGACCCCCCAGCCTCTCTCCCCCAGCTCAATGTGGTGTTGTTGCGTGTTGTTCTAATGTGCACTTAAAACAGAGGGGGGGGACATGGGAATACTGCCGGGTACCCCCATCTCCCCCCCCGGGCCCTCAGTGTCTAGATGCGTTTAACCAGTGGGTGCCGGCACCACAGGCGAGGCCCCCACAACGGGGGGGCCTCGCCTGTGGCGCCACACCGCCAGGTCCCTACATGTGCGTTCCCTGTAAATGTTGCAAGTGTAGTGTCTAAATTGCTCAATAAAATCGGGACCCAGGCCGCCACCGGGTAGCGAAGACGGAAGCTCCATCCCGCACCCCAGTGACGTGCCCACGTCCCAAGGCCTTGTGAATGGTAGAATGAAGGAGCAGGTGGACAGAGGCATGGGGATGGGGAGAAAATAACTGGGGTGACCATTGCCAACCCCAGGGAGCCAGCTCCCCTGCTGACTCCAATAGGCACCCCCGTTCGGCCCGATCCACCAGGGGTGGGAGGCCCCAGCACGTCCAGTCGGGGCCCACGGCAGCGGTACCGCCGAGCCCCATGGGGGCCCCGGCAATCCACCAGCCCCCATGCCAGGGGCATACCTAAATCCTCCCCAACATTCACACTGCTAACAAAACACATGTCACTAGACACCCAGGTTGAGTTTAGCCCCCCCTCACCCTCAACGCCCTCCCCCCTCCCGTCCCAAGCGCACCCCGTTAAAAAGAGCGCCTGTGCTAGATGGTAAAAAGCCTCCCCGCCAATAAGAGACGCCCCAGGCACCGCCAGCGTCCGAGGACCCCCGGGCCGAGGCCGGAACCCGGCGCACCACCGACTCGGGTACCCCGGACATGCCGCGCCAGGCCCGTGAGCAGACCGAAGTCCCGGGCGGCCAATCCCCAGGCCGACATCCTCCAGCCTTGCTACTACCGCCCGATGGCCGGGTGGCAACAGAACCCAGCACGTCCACCCACCAGCCCACACCCCACCAACTGGTCAGTCACCGTGGAGGCCGACCAACACCGGCCAGAGCCCCCCACCCCAGCACCCCCGCGAGGGCTAAGACCAAGACCCAGGAGCCATGTCCAGTGTCAATATAGCCGATCGGGCCCGGAGACGCCGGCCACCCGCCACGGCCTCTCGCCGACGCCCGGACGCGGCAAGCGGCCACCGGGGAGCAAGCGACAGGAACCAGCCCGGGGAGATGGAAAGGGCAGCAGCGCCCGCCAACCACCGGCCGACCACAGCCCCCCCCCAGCCGGCACCGACGGCAGCGCCCCCCCCCGGCCAAGCCCCGCCAGGGCCCCAGCCGGGGGGCGCGCCGCCCCAGAACCCCGAGCCCCAGGCCCAGTCCAGACCCCCCCAGAGCAGCACAGCACCAGGCCAGTAACCCGTGTCCGCCAGCACGACCCCTCTAAGGCGCCGCATGCAGCCACTAGGAGTCACCACACAAAGACCCCAAAGTCCCACCCCAGGCGAGGGTCTCGGCACCTATCGCCGAACCGCAAGCGGACCCACCCCCAAGGACCTCCCCGCAGTCACCACCAACCCTTAAGCTCCACATCGGCAACCGTGTCCCACAGAACGGAATCAAGGGCCCGACCCCACTAGGTGATGGAACTGATCAAGGGTGACCAGAAAGATTGATCAGATGTGGAGGCAGATGCCGTTTCTAGACCAATGTAATCCAGAAGGAGATCTCTATATTGATTAATATTCAGAGTATTTTTATTTTTCCAGTTCAAGAGGATATTTTTCTTAGCGATGCATAAGGCGATGTAAAATAATTGCATAGACTTTGTATCCATGGTAACTTCATCTATATTTCCCAGCAAGCAAACTGTGGGAGCAGGTGTGATATTACATTTCAGACACTTTGATAGATCTTCACATATCTGGTACCAATATTTCTTAACAGGTGGGCAGAACCAAAGAGCATGAATATAATTGTCTGGTAGATTGCTTGTACATTGTAAACAGGTATCAGACGGCGTATAACCCATCTTGAACATCCGTTGCCCTGTATAATGCACTCTATGAAGGATTTTATATTGTATTAATCGTAGATTAGGATTCTTAAGAAATTTGAAGGTTCTTAATGAAATTTGAGACCAGAGGTTTTGGTCTATTGAGATGGACAAGTCCATCTCCCATTTTGAAATAGGAAGGGCTATTGATTCATCTATTCTATTTAATGTTTTGTATATTTTAGATAGCAGTTTGGGAGGGTTAAGATTAAGGAAGTCTAAAACTTTTCCTGGAATTTGTAAATCAACTGTATTGAGCCTAAATTTATTTTTTATAATTGATTTAATTTGTTGGTATTCTAAGAATTTATTCTTGTTAATTCCGAATTGTGTAACCAATGTATTAAAGGGGATAAAGTCTGTTCCATCAAATATATGCTCCAGGTATTCAATTCCTTTACAACTCCAGCCTGGAAAGTTAATCATGCATTTTTTTTGTAAGATATCCGGGTTATTCCAGATGGGTGTACGCCTGCATGGGACTAGTGAGGTCTTTGTCATTTTAAGAAATTCCCACCAAGCTGTCAGAGAGGAGCTGATATTTATACTTTTGAAACATTCATTTTGTTTTATATTTGAGCTAACAAAAGGTAGATCTGAAAGTTTTATCTTATTGCATAGTGTCTGTTCTACATCTACCCAGCACTCATCGATATAACTGTGTTTTACCCATCTTGATGTGTATTGGAGTCTGTTGGCTAAGAAATAATGACGAAAGTTTGGTAGGTCTAGACCTCCTTTATCTTTGGACTTCTGTAGTGTTTTTAAGCTGATACGTGGGGGTTTATCTTTCCAAAGGAATTTAGAAACAGAAGAGTCCAGAGATCTAAACCAATCAGGTGATGGTTTGCTTGGGATCATTGAGAATAAATAATTGATTCTAGGCAAAACCATCATTTTTATTGTAGCTACCCTTCCAATAAGTGATATTGGAAGGGATTTCCATCTTGCCAGATCATCTTCCACTTTTTTTAAAAGTGGGACGTAGTTTAGCTTAGATAAGTCTGCCAGTCTTGGTGAGATATGGATACCTAGATATGTAATATTTCCCGACCGGAGCTGTAAAGCAACAGGACTCTGGTAAGAACAGTTGATAGGAAGGACTGTAGATTTTAACCAATTTATGGAATAGTCTGAAACTCTTGAGTAAGATTTTATTAACTCAATTACCTGATACAAGGAAGTTTGTGAATGCTGTAGAAAAAGTAGTACATCATCTGCGTATAAACTGATTTTATGTTCTATTTTGTTGCATTGTATACCTTTAACATTATTATTTTGCCTGATTGCTGCTGCTAATGGTTCAATAAAAATAGCAAAGAGGGAGGGAGAAAGTGGACATCCCTGCCTGGTACCTCTCTGAAGAAAGAACCTTGATGATGTTTGATTATTGGTCCTAATACATGCTGTTGGTGAGCTGTATAATATTTTTAACCAGTTTACAAAAGAATTACTGAATCCGAATTTATTTAAGGCTGCAAATAAAAATTTCCAGTTAACTCTATCAAATGCTTTTTCTGCATCTAAAGATAATATATTGGTTTGGACGTTTTTACAGTGGGAATAATCTATTAAATCTATTAATCTACGTGAATTTGTGGAAGAGAGCCTACCTTTTATAAAACCTGTTTGATCAGGGTGGATTATTAGAGGTGTTATTTTCTCTATCCTTCTTGCAAGAGCTTTGCAAATTATTTTCAGATCCACATTGATAAGAGAAATGGGACGATAACTGGTAGGAGACATAGGGTCTTTTCCTGGTTTTAATAGAAGATTGATGTAGGCAGAATTCATGTTTGGTGGTATTCGACCATTTTCCTTTGTTTCCTGTAACATTTTGTAAAATGTTGGTGCCAGAATATTCCAGAATTCTTTATAGAACTCTGCTGGAAATCCATCTGGACCTGGAGCTTTATTATTAGGCATAGATTGGAGGGCCTCCTGGAGTTCAGACACTGTTAGCGGTGAATCCAGGGCCTTTGCTTGACTGTCTGAAAGTTTAGGAAGAGTTATTTTATCCAGAAATTGTACAATATCATTATTTGAAGGGTTTATCTCTGGTGTGTATAACGTCTCATAAAATTCTTTGAAAGTGTTGTTTATTTTTTCAGGGTCATATATTATATTCCCAGTTTTGTCTTTGATTGCAGATATAGTTGTTTTTTCTTTATTTATTTTTAACTGATTAGCTAAGAAGCTACCTGATTTATTACTATGTTCAAAGTTTTCTATTCTAAGTCTTTGGATTAAGAACTGCGTCCTTTTATTAATAATTTAATTTAACTCTAATTTTGCTTTCCTTATTTTACTTAAGCTCTCTTTATCCAGGGAAGGTTCTAATGATTTAATAGTTTCTTCTAATTCCTGAACATGTTTATTTTCTGTTCTCAGAGTATTTTTATTTTTCCAGTTCAAGAGGATATTTTTCTTAGCGATGCATAAGGCGATGTAAAATAATTGCATAGACTTTGTATCCATGGTAACTTCATCTATATTTCCCAGCAAGCAAACTCTGGGAGCAGGTGTGATATTACATTTCAGACACTTTGATAGATCTTCACATATCTGGTACCAATATTTCTTAACAGGTGGGCAGAACCAAAGAGCATGAATATAATTGTCTGGTAGATTGCTTGTACATTGTAAACAGGTATCAGACGGCGTATAACCCATCTTGAACATCTATCAAATGCTTTTTCTGCATCTAAAGATAATATATTGGTTTGGTTGTTTTTACAGTGGGAATAATCTATTAAATCTATTAATCTACGTGAATTTGTGGAAGAGAGCCTACCTTTTATAAAAGCTGTTTGATCCGGGTGGATTATTAGAGGTGTTATTTTCTCTATCCTTCTTGCAAGAGCTTTGCAAATTATTTTCAGATCCACATTGATAAGAGAAATCGGACGATAACTGGTAGGAGACATAGGGTCTTTTCCTGGTTTTAATAGAAGATTGATGTAGGCAGAATTCATGTTTGGTGGTATTCGACAATTTTCCTTTGTTTCCTGTAACATTTTGTAAAATGTTGGTGCCAGAATATTCCAGAATTCTTTATAGAACTCTGCTGGAAATCTTTTAAGATTCTCATCTTTTTATTTGATGAGAATGAAATTATTTTACCTCTAATCACAGCTTTCCCTGCTTTCCATAGAGTGGATGGCGACATACCAGGGAGATCATTAAATTCCATGTATGAAGCCCATTCTTTTTCAATATATTTAATAAATTCTTTATCCTTAAGTAATGATGTATTAAATCTCCAATTTTTATATTGAAGGGTTGCAATTTTATTTGCTAAATTTAAAGAAACAGGAGCGTGATCGCTGATCACTATAGGATGTATCTCAGTGTCTGAAATGTCATTCAACAGTGAGCTGCTGACTAACAAATAGTCCAATCTAGAATAAGAATGATGTACGTTTGAGTAAAAAGTGTATTTTCTGTCGTTGGGATGAAGCGATCGCCATGCATCGCAGAGTCCATAATCGCTCATGTACTGTTTAACTATATCTATGGATTGCCATCTGCGCTGAGTCCCTGCTGTACTGAGCCTGTCTATTTCTTCATTTAGTCCAAAGTTGAAATCTCCCCCAAGAACAAGTGAGCAATCCATGTGATTAGCCAGAACCGAGAAGAAAGTATGAAAGAATGAGGGGTCGTCAACATTTGGACCATATATACTAACTATACATAACTTTTGGTTATTTATAAATAGTTTTAATATTATAAATCTACCTTCTGGATCTGTAGCTGTGTCTATTACTTTAAAATTAGTATTTCTATTTATTAATATTGCTACTCCTCGTTGTCTAGAGTTATAGCATGAAGAAAATATATTAGGATACTCTGGTGTTTTTAAATCATTAGCTGTTGAACTTGATTTATGAGTCTCCTGTAGTAAGACGACATCTGCCTTCAGTCTTGTAAGATGGTTGAAAATCTTAATGGTTTTATCTCTGCAGCTAGCGCCGCGAATATTCCATATTATAAATTTTACAGGATTCATAGAGCTAAGATAAACCTTAGATATGTACTATCGCCAAGGATGAATATAGGTGTAATTTTGGTTTTTCCATGGGGTTGCCAGATTGAAAAAAAACAGAAGCAGAGATAAAGCGGGTAAATAATGCACCATACAGGTGTGTACAGAATTAAAGTATGATGGAAAAACATGAATATGCCATGATAAAAGTCTGTGTGTGTGTGAGAGAGAAAAAGGAAAAAAGGTGATAAAGAGATTTGGTGGTACAAATGTGAGAAAGATAATAGTGAAAAAGAAAAAATGAAAGAAAAAAAAAAGAAAAAGCAATCTAGTGCACAGCCCTGCCCCTACCCACATTAACAAACAAAAACAGCCTGCTGAGCTGTGCTTTTTTTTTTAAACTATAGTTGTCTGATAAAGCTAATTCTGTCTTGGTTCTGTTAAATATGACTAATAAAGCCAAGGAGTAACCTGAGGGTCCCTAAACAGCTGACCGTTAACATACAGTTTATCCACACTAACCGTAGCCCTACAGCCCTCACTAATATGTTTTTTTCTAATTGGAAATAACACGCGTCTTCTGTCCAGGATTTCTTTCGGAAACTGATCATTAACGCTGTAATTCGTCCCCCGTAGCTCTCTCCCGCGTCCTTTGACATGTTCTTTTTGTTTAAAATGTTCAAATTTTGCAACAATTGGTCGCGGGCGGGTGTTGTTGGGCTTCTTACCTCCGAGTCGGTGAACCCGATGGAAGGTTATGCTTTTAACCGTGTCGTCTGGCAGTTTCAGCTGGTGTTGAATGAACTTACGCACGGCTACTTCAGCATCTTCCTCAGCCTGCTCTGGTATCCCCGAAAAAACAAGATTGTCCCTCATTGATCGGGCCTGGATGTCTAGAATAGACTCCTTGAAGCTTTTGTTTTCTCCAGACAGCTGCTTCATTCCCTCGGTGAGTTTCTTAACATCTTCTTTTAGTGTTTGGTTTTCTGTAACTAGCGAAGCTACTTGTTGTTGGCTGAACTCCAGCGACTCCCTCAGAGCCTGAAATTCTTTATGAAGAACCTCCACCAGCGCGAGACGGGCGTCCAGGCTGGTTAGCTTCTTGTCTATTGAGTCCAGGATGTCGCCGTAGCTTCTATCTGGCGAGTCGGTGGATGTGCTAGCCTCGGAACGAGTGCGCTTCTGCGACGGTGTGCTCGTTGTTGTATCCGAAGCAGGTTTCCGTGACTTACCCATAACGATGTTATCAAAGCACTCGTCTAGGTAGCACTCCAGCGAATCCAATGTTTCCTCGTCCAGGTTGTTTAGAGGAAAAAAAAAAAAAGTAACTTGATGGTTAGTTTAGAAGCTGCGTTTCATTCAAAATGATTGTCTTATTTTACCTGGGTGTATACATTACCACATAACCGCCATGTTCACCTATGCACAGCTCTCGCGAGAACTCAGCAGTTCATCCTCTCCCTTGCAACCTTCTATTTCATTTTACAAAATGTCATTCCTGAACAGTTGGATGACAGAAACACCCACCAACCCACCCCCCACTATCCCCAAACTGAGTCCAACTGTGTTGCTCTTACAATTTTGTTATATACTGTACGTATCAATACTTCACAAAAAGAAAAGATGAATAAATAAAAATAAAAAGGGAATCCAATATCAAAGTACAAGTTTGCTTTTCAGTCGACAGAAAAGTAAGTAATTTCCTTAAAATGTTGAAGTACGGGGTTCCAGTTTTTATAAAAAATTTTCTGTACTGACCCTCAACGAGAATTTGATTTTTTCTAACTTTAAGAAGGACATCGTGTCCCGTAACCATGATGTTTCAGAGGGCGGTACAGGGTTCTTCCACAAAAGTTATATTTTGCGTCGGGCTATGAGGGAAGTAAATGAGACAATATTTTTTTGCTTTGATGACAATTTTATCCCTGGTTTAGGTATACCAAATATTGCAATGAGAGGGCAGGGTTCAAGGTCATGTCCCAATATGTCAGAAATTGTTCTAAAATATGATTTCCAGTAGTTTTGTAGCCCAGGAAAAGACCAAAACATATGTGTATGATTACAGGGAGTTTGAGAGCATCTATCACATATGTCTGAAGCGCTGGGGTATATCTTTGCTAGTCTGGATTTGCTATAGTGCGGCCTATGGGTCACTTTGAACTGTATCACTTGTAATCTTACACAAGATGAGCAGGACTTTATTTTCCCGAGCGCAGCAAACCACCAGTCTTCATTCGCGGAAAAATCCAGTTCTGTCTCCCAGTCGGTCTTAATCTTGGCCAAGGCCGGTGGTGAATCTGGGGTAAGTAAGTTGTATATGCTGGAAATATGACGTTTGGATTTTTTAACAAGAGGACGGAGAAGATCAATTCCAGATTGGGGAGGCAAAACCAGGAATGAAGGGGTATTAGATTTGAGGAAATTACGAATTTGAAAATATCTGAATAGGTCAGCTGCCTGAAGGTTAAATTTAGAACGAAGATCTTTAAAAACTAGAAAAAGTTCCATCTGTGTAAAAATCTCCAATTGTTCGTAAACCTTGCCTTACCCAGACAGAAAATCGAGTGTCCATCTGAGCAGGTTTAAATAAGATGTTCCGAACAGGAGTACTGAGAGGCAGTGTTTGATTTGCTGCCAAATTTTTAATGTAACTGATACAATTGGATTGTCTGTATACTGTTTGAGTATTAATTTTCCAGGATAACATAATAGAGCCACAAAGAATGTTGACAGGATTCACGCTCTAACTGACACCATACTGTATCAGGATAAAAAGCCCAATATAAAATTTTATGCATATTGCATGCCCAGTAATAGTGTTGCAAGTCAGGTAGTCCTAGACCACCATCTACTCTAGCCCTTTGTAATAATGATTTTTGTAGCCTAGGTGGTATGTACGACGAAATTAGGCCATTGATATTGGTAAAAAATTATTTGGGTAGATATAAAGGGAGGCACTGAAAAAAATATAGGAAACGGGGGACAATGTTCATCTTTACGCTTTGTATCCTTCCAGCCAAAGAAATTTGGAGTTTGTCCCACTTTAGAAGGTCCTCCTTTACTTTGCTAAGGAGAAGAGTGAAGTTGACATCAAAAAGACTCTTCATGGTTTGTGAAATGTTGATGCCCAGGTACTTAAATTTGGTTGTGGAAAAGGTAAATGGTATGCTAGAAGGAGAAATATTTTTCTCTGATTGATTGATGGGAAAAAAGTAACTTTTTTCTATGTTAAGTTTATATCCTGAGAAGCTTCCAAAACTTTTAAGTGTATCCAAAACATGAGGTATAGCATTGACCGGGTCAGAAATATATAGTAAAAGGTCGTCCGCATATAACGAGACCTTGTGTTTAACCCCACCCCTCCTTATGCCTTGAACAGAACAGTCTCCCTTCAGTGTTACAGAGAGTGGTTCAATTGCCAAGGCGAAAAGGATGGGGGACAATGGACAACCCTGCCGTGTTCCTCGTGTTAGAGGAAAAAAAGAGGATCTCAGAGGGTTAGTGCAGACACAGGCCTGTGGTGAAGTGTAGAGCAGCCGAATCCAAGAGGTGCAGTGGTCGCTGAAACCAAATTTTTTCAGCGTTAAAAATAGGTAAGGCCACTCCACATGATTAAAGGCCTTTTCAGCATCCAAAAAAACCACCGCCTCTGCAATTTGTAATGGGGATGGAGAAAATGCAATATTGAGAAGACGGCGAACATTTGTAAAAGAGTGTTATAAATTCAGTGTCTAAAAAATTCAGTGTTATAAATTCAATGTCTAAAAAGAGTTGGATTCTGATGAGACTATATTTCTTCCATATGTCGGTTCCTTATGAAACCTGTGTATAACTAATTCTAGTCGGCAAGCGAAGATTTTTGCTAATATTTTTACATCAACATTTAAAAGTGAAATGGGTCTGTAAGATGAGCAGTTGTCCGGGTCTTTGCCTTGTTTGTGTATTAGTGAAATGGTGGCCTGTCTGAGAGAAGGTGGTATAATTCCCTGCCGAAAAAGAGTCGTTATACATATTTAGCAACAAAGGGGCTAAGTTTGTGGAGAATTGTTTATAAAATTCAACCAAAAAGCCATCAGGCCCTGGTGACTTTTTGCTGTTCATTGATTTGATGGCCCTGCAAATCTCGTTTAGTGTAATTGGGGAGTCTAAATAGGCACTCTCCTCAACAGTCAGCTTGGTCATGTCTATATTGTCAAAAAAGCGTAACATTGATGAGTCGTTAACTAGACAGTCTAATTTATATAGGCGAGAGTAAAAATTCATGAACGTATTATTTATTTCATGGGGATCCAACGTTATTTGGTTAGCTGCATTTCTGATTTGAACAATCATCTGAGCAGCTCTTCTGCCTTTCAGATAATTTGCCAGCAAACGACCAGCTTTTTCCCCATGTTCATATATCATACCTCGGGCTGCATGTTATATTTTCTCTGCCTCAGAAGTGGAGATCAAATCAAACTCTGTTTGTGCTTCAAGTTTCTGTTTGTTCAGTTCATTAGTTGGTGATAAAGCATTTTGGTTATCTATGTCAGAAATTAATTGCATCAACTCTTGCTTACACCTATTAATGGTTCTTGAATGAGCAGAGTATGAGAGGATCTCGTCCCTAAGGACAGCCTATAAAGCCTCCCAGAGTAAACTTGAATTTGTATTGTTAACCTGATTAGACTTGAGGTAAGTGTCTATAGTCTGATTTATATGTGCAATAAAATTGTCATCTGATAAGAGTACAGGGTTGAGCCTCCAGGAACGAAAGTCTCTAGGGCTAGAGATAAATTGTAATTCTAGTGTTAAAGGCGAATGATCCGAGATTACCCATGCCTGATATTCAGTTGTTGTAACTAAGGGCAGTAGAGCTTTATCGATTACAAAGTTATCAATACGTGAGTGTGTTTTGTGTACATGGGAATAGAACGAGAACTGTTTGTCAACTGGATGTAGGTGCCGCCATATATCAACAAGACCCTACTGGGACATGAGTTGCAAAAGAGCCTGTGCCATCTTTGGTGGCGTGGGATCCTTAGGGCTGGATTTATCTAGAGTTGGGTTTAGAACAGTATTCATATCCCCTCCCAATATCAAATGGTGAGAATGTAATTTCTGTATTGAAGAAACTAGTCTTTTTATAAAGTCTTCATCATCATAATTAGGTGCATACACACTAACAAGTACAACTGGTTGTTGGCAAAGAGTACATATCTGCCACTATTGTCAAATACAGTCTCTGCAATATTAAAAGGAAAATTTTTCCTGATCAATATAGCTGCTCCTTTTGTTTTATTGTTAACCGAGAATGAAAGATATGACTGAACCAAGACTGGTTTAGTTGTTTCTGATCTATATTACGCAAGTGTGTTTCTTGGAGAAATATCAAATCTCCTTTTAGATCCTTAATATGAGAGAGAACTCTGGTCCTTTTAGTGGCACCATTAATGCCCCCTACATTCCAAGATAATATTCGGACAATGCGTCCATTGCACTTAATTGTACTGTTACTTGCCATAAGCTATTAATTGAGGAAAAAATAGATAATATGAATAAGAATACAAATCTGTTTGGATTCCCATGTAAGTGAAGTACAGGTAAAATAGAAAAAAACAAAACAGTGTGACAACAGTGTTGGAGGACAAAATAAAACAAGATGCACTAAGCCCTCCCCTTACTTCCATCCCCCAAACGGAGTGAACAGGGTAATAATCACTCCAAGGGCCTCCCGGGAGGCCACTCTAAAGAACAACATTCTAATCTCTACTCAAAAATGTCCCCAGAGCAAATAAAATAAATAATAATAAACTCTAGCTACAATTGTTAAACAATAGCACCAATAGTCATGTTAACTCAGGCAAATCACCTTGACAAAGCACCCACTCTGCTGACCACTCCCCGAGGCATCAGGCAACCCATCCCCACACTCTAAATATTAGGTAACTTTAAAATACAAATAAACTTAATAGTAATAATATAAATATATATATATATGTATGTATATACATACACATACATACATACATATGTATATATATATATATATATATATATATATATATATATATATATATATATATATATATATACATACACACATACATATATGTATAATGAAGAGGAGAAAAAAGAAAAAAAAAGAAAAAGTACATATAATGTATCAATTCGTTTTCATCCGACAGTCTCAAATGCTCATCCATGCTCCCTCGGCGCTCCATAGCGTTAGCCTTCAACAACGCAGGGTTAGCATCAAAAAGTTCAATCCATCCATCATCTTCCGCTTATCTGGGGTCGGGTCGCGGGGGCAGTAGCCTAAGCAGAGAGGCCAAGACTTCCCTCTCCCCGGCTACTTGGGCCAGCTCCTCGGGAGGAATCCCGAGGCGTTCCCAGGCCAGCTGGGAGACATAATCCCTCCAGCGGGTTCTGGGTCTTCCCCTGGGTCTCCTCCCAGTGGGACGTGCCCAGAACACCTCACCAGGGAGGCGTCCAGGAGGCATCCTGACCAGATGCCCGAGCCACCTCAACTGGTTCCTCTCGATGTGGAGGAGCAGCGGCTCTACTCTGAGCCCCCTCCGGATGACCGAGCTTCTCACCCTATCTCTAAAGGAGAGCCCAGCCACCCTACGGAGGAAACTCATTTCAGCCGCCTGTATCCGTGATCTCGTTCTTTCAGTCACCACCCAGCATTCGTGACTATAGATGAGGGTAGGAACATAGATCGACCGGTAAATTGAGAGCTTTGCCTTTCGGCTCAACTCTCTCTTCACCACGACAGACCGGGACAGACGCTGCAGAACTGCAGACGCCTTACCAATCCGTCCATCGATCTCCAGCTCCATTTTTCCCTCATTCGTGAACAAGACCCCCAGATACCTAAACTCCCCCACTTGAGAAAGGACCTCATCCCCGACCCGGAGAAGGCACTCTACCCTTTTCAAGACCATGGTCTCAGATTTGGAGGTGCTGATCCTCATCCCAGCCGCTTCACACTCTGCTGCGAACCGCTCCAACGAGAGCTATAGATCACATTCAGATGAAGCCAACAAGACCACATCTCTGCGAAAAGCAAAGACCCGATCCTGAGGTCATCAAAACGGATCGCCTCAACACCTTGGCTGCGCCTAGAAATCCTGTCCATAAACATTATGAACAGGACCGGTGACAAAGGGCAACCTTGGCGGAGTCCAGCTCTCACCGGAAATGAGTCCGACTTACTGCCGGCAATGCGAACCAGACTCTGACACCGTTCATATAGGGACCTAACAGCCCGTATCAAAGGGCCTGGTACCCCATACTCCCGGAGTACCCTCCACAGGACAACCCGAGGTACACGGTCGAACGCCTTCTCCAAGTCCACAAAGCACATGTAGACCGACCGGTTGGGCGAACTCCCACGCACCCTCCAGGACCCTGCCGAGGGTGTAGAGCTGGTCCAGTGTTCCACGGCCAGGACGAAAACCGCATTGTTCCTCCTGAATCCGAGGTTCGACTATCCGTCGGACCCTCCTCTCCAGAACCCCCGAATAGACCTTACCAGGGAGGCTCAGAAGTGTGATCCCCCTATAGTTGGAACACATACTTTTTTTTTTGATGCACACAGAGTGTGTGCATCAAAAAGTTATCTAAAAATAAATAAATAAATAAATAAATGCAGAAAAACAATGACGGTGGGGCACTTGGACTTAGGAGATCTTTTTTTGCACAAAATGGGAGCGCTAAACATCCTGCATGAAAGGACACTATACAGGGTGAGTTCCTAAGTACCTGAGGGTATCCCAGCAGACCTTATAAGAATATCTTTAAGCATCCCCGGATAGATGTTCCTTGTAGAAATCTTTGGCAGCAGCTACAGATTCAAATTTGTAATCATTTGCTCGTTCGTAACACAGAGGACAGCAGGAAAGCGGAGAAATAACTTGACTCCCCTTTGGTAAAGCTTGGACTTGACTGGATTGAAAGCTGCCCGCTTCTTAGTGAGCTCAGCGCTGAGGTTTGGGAAGATAAAAATCTTGTCACCGTTGTAAAGCAGCTGCCCCTTTTTCCGTGCAATGGCAAGAACCCGCTCTTTCTCCTGGAAGAGCAGGAAGCGGACAAGCATTGACCTTGGCTTTTCGTTACCTGCGGGTTTTGCTCTGAAAGCACTGTGCACCCTGTCCAGCTTAGGCGGTCTGGTAAATGAAGGGTCTTGTAGGACCTCCACAAAGAACTGGGACATGAAAGCTGTGGCAATGTGACCTTCGGAATTCTCTGGTAAGCCAATAATGCTTAAATTATTTCTACGCAATCGGTTTTCGAGGTCCTCTGTCTTTGCCTGTAGTTCGCTCTTTTCCTTCTCCAAAATGTCCACTCGCCTTTCGATGTGATCAAGCCTGTCGCTGTGATCAGACAGGCCCACTTCCATGTCAGTAAGATGTGGCTCGTAAGCGTCTAGCTTTTTGCTAACATCATCCAGGGTGGCATTGAGGGGGAAAAGCGAAGCATTGATTTCCTTGAGAATGGCTTATCGGTTCCACTCCAGTTCAGCCTGTCGCATTGACATAGTGTTTCCGGACCAGTCCCAGCCTGGTCAGCGGCGAGCATGAACTGATGAAGCCTCTTGGATAAGAGTTGAAACGTCTTCCAAGACAAATTACCAAGTCCAGTTGCGTTTGATTGAAATTTCCTTGAGATAACCATGACCTGGATGAATGAGAATATTCACAGGCTTATGCTTTAAAATGATAGTCTGGACTTTGTAAGAAAAAAGAGTGAGAGGGACATGATTTGAAACAAAATGACCCAAGCTCCCTCCCCTTCCCTTTCTGATTGGTCTTGAAGCTGCTTTTCCGTGCACGCACCAGGTCAATGGGCCAAGACGTGCGGAGGAGAAAGAGAAAACAACCAGAGTTTCAACAATGGAGTTATTGGAGGCGAGGATGCTTTTTTGGTGTTGATCCATGGCTGCGCTCGGGACTAATGGCGGAGGCTTGATTTGGAGGCTCCGTGAAAACAGAAAACTGAGCATGCGCGCAGTTACAAGCGCACAGCGTTTGTGATGATTGACAGCCCTTGGCATCACTTGATTGGTTCAGGTTGACGGCATCGTGGTTTTTGAGCCATAGCTGAAAGCGAGACTTACCCGTAATGTTATAATTCATAAAATGACTTATTTTATATCAACATTTAAGGCCAGGAGGTCAATTTAATACATTTCTTAAAATCTGTAATTTATTTAGAGATCCAGACTATCACTTTAATATTTATGATAATAATCAAAATTAAAACATATACAGTAACAGTATCGAAACATCTGTAGAAAACAAGTGTTTTGTGTAAAACGGGTTGATTTTCTAACGGGACTTTTCAGGAATTGAATACGTCTTTATATCCACTCTGGAGAGTGGGTACAAATTATTTGCCTTTACTAAAGTGGTCTCATGCCCGAGTCGGACCACTGGAGACTGAAGTATATTAAACATCTATTAATGTTTGATTAAGGTGTTTTAGTTACCATACTTTGCAATTATACTTTTAAGATTGTTTTAGAGGTATTTTGCAGAGTCAGCTCTTGTTTGGGTCACAGAAAAACAGGACATTGAGCAGGAAAGCACAGGCAGATAGTATCACCATACAATTGGCAATGGAAGGATGTAAGTAATAACGGTCAGCAAGTTAAAATATCAAATTTAATGTTTCTGTTATATACTTATATATACTGTTATATATTCCTTGGTAGGCTGACCCAGAGTGTGGGTAATTTATACCACTCTGCAAGCTAAATATTTGATTTGTTTTAAGGAACTCTGTGAACCAGTATTTGATTTCTTGTAATAAAATCTAAAGAAAATTAAATTACTCTTGTCTCCTTCCTGATAAAAATGAACACGCGTGGAATTTATAGAGTTAAGGTTTAAATTGAATAAAGATTAAAATCCTTCACCACCCACTCCCCTGGATTCACCGGCAACTCCAGAAGTATCTCCAGCACCAAGTCTACCTCCATATGAACAATTTGAGGCATGGAAAAAAGGCTCCTTGGCCGCTGTTCCATAGGAGGGGAGCCTGGTAACTGAAAGATCTGCCACCCATTCTACTTTTAGAAATCCTAGGAACTACCAGTAAACCTGCGGTCTGAGAGCGAAGGGCTCTCTTAGGAACATATGGATTACGGAGTCTATTAGGCTGGATGGACTCATCAGGAAGGCCAGCTATGTCCTGGGATGCCCACTGGATCCACTGCAGGTGGTGGGAGACAGAACGACTCTGGCCAAAATAACATCTCTGAACATCACTCCAGGCATGGAAATGTTGCTGAACCACAGAGCTCCCTCAGTGACAGACTGCTGCATCCTAAAGGTATGAAGGAGCGTTTCTGCAGCTCCTTCCTCCCTGCAGCTGTCAGACTCCACAATCTAAACTGCTCCCAACATAGATGCTTACATCAGCGCTGTTAAGTTGCACTAAACAACATCACTGTTATAACTTGCACATTACCTTTTAACAGACTGTATATAATAACTTATTGAAAAATTGCACGCATACTTTTTAAGTGCACTGCTCAACGCACAATCCGTACTATTCTAAATATTTTAATTACTTTAATTATACAATACCCTGCTTTTGTAACTATAATACGTGATGTAAACATTTATCTTCTGTAAAAATTGTGTGTGCTCTATGTCATCTTCTGTTTGTACATGTTCTTGCATCTGTTACAACCTAATTTCCTGTTGTGGAAGAACTAAAGGATTATTCTATTGTATTCTATCCACGTTTTTCCTGTTGTGTTGTAGAAACTAAAATCAACTAAACTTAGATAAACCTAACTCCAAACCAACTTCTTCCAATTTTATCTTTAAAAGTATAGACTTTACTGCGTTTGAATCCCTATTTCATGAATAATAAGATAGTGCTACGGGCAGAACTTTATGTCAATAGAAACTGAATTTGAATAACTGCTTTTATAAAAGGAATCTGAATATATCTAATTGGACATATACTGCTCACAAAAATTAAAGGAGCACTTTAAAGAAACACATTACATACATTAGATCTCAGTATGAAGTTGGATATCTACACAAATAACGACATGGAAATATCTTAGGAACAAAAGGATGCCAAGTCTTTTAATGGAAATAAAAGTTTTTTGACAGAAATGCATGTAAAAGGAGAAACAAAGGAAAAGGAAAAGCAATATGTATATATTTCTGCTTTTATTTTTAAATATGTCAGTTTTGGTCCTCCATACACTTCATTGGTCAGTCCGCATAACACTGATTCTCAACTCACGTTCAAAGTAATAGGCAGCACAACGTCTCTCTGTGCAGCGCAAAAGCCCGGGTTGGACAGTTATTTTACTATATAGTGGGAGATTACCAGATAAAGTATTTTGCTCGTGTCCTTGCTTAATCCGGCCTTCCCAACATGTAAGTTGAATGTTTTGATGATGCTCACATCTTTAATCACTCAGAAAGCTTTATTGAATTAAAACAGATGAGGTTCTTCATTTATCTTCGATGCTCCCTCTCTTACTGAGGAAGAGGCAATCATGTTTGGGAGAATGCCAATAATTACATTTACAGTAAAAAAAAATAAAAAAAAATTATGAACAATCTAATTATGTACATTTGAGAGCCGAGGGTAAAGTTTACTCAACAGAGCTATGACTGTGTAGGTTTGGCAACTGTACTAAAAAGAAACCTATAATTGTTCTTTGCTGAGGATGACAAATTTGCTCTTCTAGCTTGTTGAAGGGTCTTTTTATACAGCAGTAGACTAGTAAAGTAAATTAAAAATGGAACAGATTCTTTACGACTTGTCACAACATTGTCTGATAAAGATCTACTGTAATGACATTTTCCCACGGATTTGGACTTCTCATTTAAAATAAACTGAAAGGTCACTAAAAATACAGTCAGACAGGACTGACTTCAGAGCTGCGTTTGAATCTTAAATTGCGCTTTCTGATCACTTTTTGTTTTGTTTACCCGATTGTGTTTTATCTGTTTTAATCTGTTTTAATTGCATAAATTTGTTCTTTAAATTATTTTTTATTGTTGTGGTTTAATTTCTATTCTTACTTTTTTTAAGTGATTGTGTATTAATTACATACATTTGTTCCTTACATTATCTTTTCTTACTGATGGATTACTGTTAAACTTATATGTTTTGTTTGTAATCATGTGGTTTCATTATCACTGAATCATGTAAAGCACCTTGAATTACCGTGTGTTTAAAATGTGCTATACAAATAAAATTGCTTTGCCTTCTCTTGCCTTGCCTTGATAGCCTATCTATATCTGCCTTCATCCTGTTGCACTCTGGGTAGATAGATGTGTTTTAATAGTGACAGTCCAGGGAACACAGAAGGGTAAGTAAATAAGTACATTTATTTATAAAGTGCTTCTCATAGACACAAAAGCCAAAGTGCTGAACAACCTAAATCCCTTTTAAGTTATGTAAAATTATTTTCAAGAAAAACATGTAAGATAATAACAATAAAACCATGGCATATGAGCCTGAGATAACAAAATGGTGTTTCATTTCAGGTTTTTATACACCTTTACAAAGTTGGGTATTGCAAAGCTGCAAGGGAAATGTGTTCCGTTTTTTAAGAGCCAAAGTCTAAAAAGCCTGCTTATTTTTAGCTTTGTGCAAGGAGATTCCAGAAGATTCTGGGCTTAGGGTTGAAAGCTTTAAAAATATAACTATAAATCAATGTGTACCTTCCAGGTGTTCAAGCTAGAGAAGTAGTAGAAATACAAGTTTAGACAACTTTGTAGAGGAATCTGGGGGAAACTACACAGTAAAAAAGCTTTTTTATTAAAGCTTTCTTGAGAATTGTGTCATGTATAAATACAGCAATATCTTGTTCAAAATGTCTTTACTTTCAAACTTAGATTTTACAATGTTAAGAAAATTTCTAAAAATCAGTTTTGATATTAAAACAGAATAACAAATTTAGTCAATAGGTAACAATTATTTTCGTTTTCAGTTAATTCTGGGTCAGGTTGCATGTGTCTCTGTGTCTGTTGTTCCATATCAGTCATTCTCTCTTCTGTCTAGGTCATCTGTAAACTGTTTAGAACATATTTGTTTTATCAAAATATATATTATCAAAGGGTAATCATAGAATAGAACTAACCTTTGCAACATGATTAGCATTCACGTCTTACTTATTAGTGGAAATAGGCTCAACAATATAGTTTTAATTATTAATTTAGCATTCAAATGATCAAATAAAATGTTGCAACATGTATATCAAGTATCTTAATCAATAATCCCATTGATGAATCTGTACAAACATGAATTGCATCTGTCTTTGCACTCAGAAAAAGTAAAACAGTTGATTAAATCAATGTGGAATAGTTTATTCTAGTAGTATACTGTCCAAATGTTAAAGAGTTGTTCATTAATCAGAGTTTAATCCTGCTCTGCTTTCTGATGCTGCTCTTTCCATTCTGAATTTATAAAGTACCTGCAAATGCTGCCGCTAGGGTTCTAACGAATAAAAGGAGAGATCACATTTCCCCTGTTTTAGCTTCTCTTCACTGACTCCTAGTAAAATCTAGAATAGAATTCAAGATCCTTCTTCTGACATAAAAAGCTCTTAATAATCTAGCTCCATCATACATAAGACACCTGATTGTTCCATATATTCCTAACAGAGCCCTTCACGCTGAGACTGCAGGTTTACTGGTAGTTCCTAGGATTTCTAAAAGTAGAATGGGTGGCAGATCTTTCAGTTACCAGGCTCCCGTCCTATGGAACCAGCTCCCAGGGTTGGTTCGTGAAGCAGACAACTTGTCTGTCTTTAAAACTAGGCTTAACACCTTCCTCTTCGACAAAGCTTACAGTTAGAGACAGGTTAGACAGGTAGCTAGGAAGAGATAGGTTAATGTTAGGAGCTATGCTGCTATAGGCTAGGGTGTTGGAGGACATTATTAGATTCAGTTCCTACTTTCTCTCTTACTTGCTGTCAATTCAAGGGCTAACCTGTTTTCTCTTAGTCTCTTCCTACAGTAGGTGCTCCTGACCCGCCCTGCTTGACGACCCTGACTAAGATGGCATTCCAGTGGAGGAACGTTCTCCACGTCCTGCTACCAACTTTTTCTGTGTCCCTGCTGCCTTCTCCAAACCCCAGACGGTCTCGGCCGATGACCGCTAAAGTGAGCCTGGTTCTGCTGGACGTTTCTTCCTGTTAAAAGGGAGTTTTTCCTCTCCACTGTCGCTTCATACTTGCTCAGGGTGAGGGATTGCTGAGACTTCACGACGCAATTTTCTGTGGTTCTTTAATTCCTAAATTAAACATTGTATTGTAATAACTCTTCTTGTAAAGTGCCTTGAGATGACAGCTGTTGTGAAACGGCGCTATATAAATAAACTGAATTGAAAATTGAATCACTCCTTATATAGATTATATTTTTATAATGAATGATAAGAAAGACAGACACCTTTAATTAGTTGGAATTGTTTATGGGTTTTATGAATTTATGTTTACGCCAATCTTTGACCCCGATGTTGTGACTCTGATGTCTGCCACTCAGTCTAGGCCCCGCCCCCTTTGTATTACAGGCCTGTTTTAATTTTGGCATAACACCCCAAGAACATCAATCATATTTAGCCCCTCTGAAAGTCTTAATTAAGTATTTTTACTCTTATATAAACATTATACAACCAAAACTGCCTTCCTCCTTAATATCACATGGCAGCTTAACACGTATCCCTTCTGGGGTGGGGCTTAATGAGAAACATTTGTGAGTAGAGACTGCTCAAGGGATGCCCAAGTCAGACGAAGCCACTGAAAAATTGGTAACCCTATCCTGTGAGACCGGAAAGTGTCTAGCACAACTGCAAACCTACTTAAAAGTAGCCGTCTGCCTAATGTGCTGAGCCACAAATAGAGAAAGAAATTCCGGTTATAGTATGAGGATTCTTTTGCTTGTTGAGGCACATAGTTGTGTAAAGAACATCTTGTTCATGTCTGCAACTCTGCCTTAGAACATGAGAAATGAGTCAAAATCTTCTTACTTATCTGCTAAGAGATGCTGGAATGCCACAGATTAATTTATTATGAAAAATGGGAACCCATCCATCCACGCTCTGAAATCTCAATCAATTCACTGGGCGAGAATCAGCTTTATACATCAGCATGGTTTACAACGTTTGTGTACTATGGCCGTTTCACATGACGGTTTCACGATGGCGTCTTGATTTTATCAGGGTTCGTGTCGTTAATGAGTCAGGCCTTCAGTCATGCACTCACTCTGACGAATGAAGAGATTATGAAAAGAATGCTGAAAAAAGAGGGATATGGTAAAATTCTCAAGAGTCAAACTAATCTTTTATGTAAATATGTTGATATAGGTTTGCAGGGAAGCTGGATCTTTTTTGTGCATATGTACGAAATGATTATGTTTTAAACTAAGATGTAAGATTCCCAACAGGCAAAGATAAAGGGAGAGTTCGCCCTCAAGTGGAGAATAGTGAAATTGCATCATGATGCTTTTAGGATTAATGGAACACTGAAACTATCTATAGAGCTCAGTTCAAGTGTACCATGCCAAAGGAAAGTATTTACAATATAAGTACATATGTATGTATTGTTGATGTATTTATTTTTTGTGCCTAAACTTCAGATGTTTTTACTTAGAATTAATTTTCAAAATATATTGTCTTTGGACTGTATGAGCAACTGAGTCAACATTTGCAGATTGACTTAAGAAAAATATTTAATACTTATGGTAGATGATTTGATTTAAAAAGACCTCGCACTAAAAGTATCCTGTGTCTTTGTTGCTGATAAAGTCTGCATGGCACAGCTACAGTGGGTCAAAAAAGTTTGATTTTATTTTAAATATGTTTAATTTTATTTCATGCCTAAGTCTCCTCCCTTTCTGGTCGGCCCATGGGTCCCCCGGCCCAAAAAAAAAAAAAAATGAATGAAAGTCAGTGGAGCGATAAGTTATTTTCTGCTTTGTCTTATCCCTGAATCAAAAATATGTTGTACCTCAATTTAAATTACTAAAGAAGTGCATTCTGAGTGTGTCGGCCCACACTCACTTGACCGACTGTTTCTCCCCCAGCATAGCTTCTACTTTTCCCATAGCCAGATTAGTAGTGGTTTTATCCATGTCTACTGGAAGGAGACAAAGCTCTCTAAACTCAGCCATTTTCCTTCTTCCTCCCCATTGTGCTTTCATTGTAACATGTATTTGTAATTCTCTATAATGTTTTTGTGCTGCCATCTTGGACCAGGTCAGTCTTGGAAATGACATGTTATATCTCAACGAGTTTTTTTAATAAAATAAAAGAATAATAATTAAAAAAAACTGTTCATCTCGATAGTTTGTTATATACCTTTTGTTGGCAATGTAAGAGATCAGATATTTTTTAGTCTTCACAAGGTTTTCATACACTGTTGCTGGTATTTTGGCCCATTCTTCCATACAGATCTCCTCTGAAGCCTATCGACAGCCAATGCTATAGATGGGCAACACAGACTTTCAACTTCCTCCACAGATCCTCCATTGGATTGAGGTGTGGAGACTGGCTAAGCCACACCAGAACCTTAAAATGCTTCTTAAGAAGCCACTCCGTTACCCAAGCGCTGCATTTGGGATCATTATCATGCTGAAAGCCCCAACCACGTTTCATCCTCAAAGACCTTGCTGATGGAAGGAGGTTTTAGCTCAAAATGTCACAATGCATGTCGCCAGTCATTCTTTCCTTTTCACAAATCAGTTGTCCTTGTCCCTTTGCAGAAAAAACCCCCCAAAGCATGATATTTCCACCCCCATGCTTCACAGTACGTAGGGTGTTCTTGGGATGCAACTGAGCATTCTTTCCCCACAAGCACGATACGTTTTATTTTGGTTTCACTTTACCATATGACATTCTCCCACATCATAGATCATCCAGATTCTCTCTAGCAAATGTCCACCGGTCATGGATATGTACTCGCCTAAGCAGGGGGACACATCTGGCACTGCAGGATTTGAGTCCCTGGCGTCGTAGTGTGTACTGATGATAGTCTTTGTTACTTTGGTCCCAGCTCCCTGCAGGTATTCACAAGGTCCCTCTGTGTGGTTCTGGGATTTTTTCTCACTGCTCTTTAGATAATTTTGACCCTATATGGTGAGATCTTGCATGGAGCCCAAGATCAAGGGAGATTATCAGGGGTCTTTTATACCTTCCATTTTCTAATAATTTCTCCAACAGTTGATATCTTCACATCAAGCTGCGTACCTATTGTAGATTCAATGTTCCCAGCCTGGTGCAAGTCTACAATATTGTTTCTGGTGTCCTTTGACAGCTCTTTGATCTTGGCCATAGTGGAGTTTGGAGTGTGACTTAGGTTGTGGACAGGTGTCTTTCGTACCGATAAAGCCTAGTTTATGCTTCTCCATTTTGACGGAGACGGATTAACGCAACGCCATTATCCGTCAACACAAGGGCTCTCCATCACCTACGCAAGAGCGCACGGAGTAGAGGCCCAATTTTTAACTATCTGCCTCTGTCAACAGGTAGCGTATGCATCTGATCGGTCAATTTCAGCAACAGCCAGATATTGCTTCACCAGTAAGGGGCTCTATAGTTGCTGTAATCAGTGGTTAATGCAGCGTTTTGCCACTACATGCTTTATATTTAAAAGATAATCTATCTAATCTGTTATTTTGGTGATTTTGAACACAAGAAGGTGTAGAAAAACAGCAAAAAAGACTGCTGTTTTGTTACCATGTGTTTCTACAGTATTCTATGAGTTGCACTTCTAGTAAAAAGCTTTACAGCTTAATCAAAATGTACTTTGTCATTCATTGCTCCGTGAGGAAGAAATGCTTTCACAAGCCTAGAAAAAAAAAATGAAACGATGCTGTGATAGTTAGCAGAGACGGCATGAAAAATTAGCACCCCCTGCTGTCCTGGTCGAGCAACGCTGAAAAAACAATAGAGTTGAGTGGAAAAGCGGAGTACTGTAAAGGGAAAACGTCTCCATCAATACGTCTGCATCTGAGTGCAAATTTACAGTCGAAGAAGCATAAACTATGCTTTATTGTTCAAACAGGTGCCATTAATTCAGGTAACAAGTGCAGGACAGAGCATCCACTTGCAGAAGAAGTTACAGGTCTGTGAAAGCCAGAAATCTTGCTTGTTTGTATGTGACCAAATACTAATTTTCCACTATGATTTGTACATACATTTTTTAAAAATCAAATCATCTGATTTCTGGATCTGTATCTTATGGTTAAGGTATACCAATGATGAAATTTACAGGCATCTCTCATCTTTTGAAGTGGGAGAACTTGGACAATTGGTGGCTAAGTACTTTTATGCCCCACTCTACATAAATTCATTTGAAAAATGTTTCATGAATAATTTGTTTATGTTCTGTCTCTCACAGTTTAAGTGGACCTATTATTAAAATTACAAACTTCAGGCCAGTGGTTTCCAAATACATATTTGCCCCACTGTAATATCTAATAGAAACTGGAAAAAGAAGGTGGTGAATTTCTGGGAAATGGAGTGTGATTTAACATTTCCACTTAATAAAACTAAGCACTAATTGATTAAATAAATATAAAAAGAAAAAAGCATTCTTGTATTTAGGAATAATTTTAATTAAAAAAGGAAAATACCTCACTATAGATAAATAACAGGAATATTGTGATTAGGTTTTCTGCACCTTCCCCCAGTTTAAATCCTTCCTCACGTGTGTGGCTCACTGCAGGGGTCAAGGACTAATAAGGGCACACCAATAATCCAGCCTTTCTCTGTGTCACAGTTTGTCAGGAAAAACACAGATAGACTAATAAAACCTATAACGCTTCAATTTATAAAACCTGATTTAAACAAGAACAACAGTGGATAAGTGACACTAATGGCAATATGTTTAATTCAACTCCAGCAATCATGGTGAAATCTTCAAAGCTGTGGATTATTAATATTTGGCATGTTTCCGTCAGGAGATTTCAATAAAACAGTGGTGGTTCCTGCAAGAATTTCACTCTATGCAAGCACAACCTTCTGCGACACAAACTTTCATTTTATTATATTTTAGTGCACGAGGCCATGTCACCTCAGGGAGTAAGCAAATTTGTAGGGCCATTTTAATGTAAAAAACTAATTATATGATTGTGTGATTGTGGCTTTCAGCTTGCATGCAACTAAAGGGATATGAAGGTATTAAAGCTCTTGAATGCAAACTGATCAATCCACCAAACCATCTGTTTCTTTTTATCTGTAGAGCTATTTATTTACAAACACAATATAGTGAACAGAACCATAAAGAAAGTTGTTTTTTTTCAAGAAGAAATAACACATACTTGCACGATACCACCACTTACAACATGGCTTCTGTCACACACAAAAAATATACAATTTACTACAGCACATTTATTTTACTGAAACAATCAGGTTAGCAGCCAATAAGTTAGATGGCAAAGGAGAGGAGCTATTTAGGAAAATGGAAACATGAGAAGCACATTTGAGGTCAGCATCAATATTTTGGTTAGTTAATTTTTTTTATAGCACAATTTACTACATTTTTGTAAAAATGTTTCTGATGAGATGGTTAAAAACGTCCTAGGAATTCTGGACAACTTTACTAGCCTTAAAAATAAAATCCTAATCTGATGCCAAAGGGATAGCACAGGATATTTCAAGTAATATTCTGTTAAACAGTTATAAGCAATGAATGTACTACCTACTATGGATGACTCTCTTGGAATCTTCATTTTGTTATAAATCCAGTTTAGCTGGTCTTGGAAGCTGGAGCTAATGGCTAGTTTGAAAGTGGAAATGACTATGTGAGCTTTTATTCTCTTAAAACAGCTCCAAATTAATTAATGGGGTCCTAGAATTCAAAAACGCATCAGTTGTTTAATTTAGATAATTTGGGGTGTCAAATATAACACACCAGAAAGTCTGTGCCATCTCTAACCTACTTTTTTCATACAGTTTCGTCATTTTTAAGCGGTTCTTTCTGGTCAAAACTCTAACGCATCATAGGACATGGACATACACTCTTAAGTTTACATGTCCCTTCCTACTTCAATATCTGCAGTATGTTGCTGTTAATTATAGAAATATTTACCCTACTGTCATACAGCCATCAGATTAAATGGCAATCAGCTCTTAGCTCATGTGATATTCATGAGTGGGTGCATTAATATCACCCACTAGTCTTTTAATTGTAGTGTTTTATTATGGGATGTATTTATCACGGCTCCTGGGTCCTTGTCAGACCCTTACAAATTACATAAGCTACACAGACTCTAAAGGAATAGTGTCTAATTGTCACAAAATGTTCTAGAACTCCTTTAAAACCACCCAGTGTAAAAGTGGCAGTAACTTAAATGTTAATAAAACAGACCTATCATCAACCACTGTCACTTTTTGAGACTTGAACTGTTTTAAGACAGTAGAAGTCTGCTTCAGTCTTGGCTCCTCTCAGGCTAGCCATTAGCTTAAATGACCAACCAAAAGGGAGCCTAATGGTGTGTTCACACGGCCCAAATGTCGGCATCAGTTGATGCAAGATTACATGTAAAGTCTATGGTTGAGTCCATCAGAGTCTCTGCGGCACTTTGTCTGCATTGGCTGCGTCAGGTGTTCAAACGCTACTTGCGGTTCAAGCGGTAACGTAGCAAATGTAAGCAAGGCAGAAGTTCAGCTACCTGAACTTTTGATGGACTTGACGCAATGCGCCAACCAATCAGAGCGTCTCACTGTGGTGAAGCTGCCCAACATCGACGTTGTCTAGCCAATTACGATCCTCTAGTGTTTTAAACATCACGCAGAGAACGGCCTGCCCATGTGCTTTGCAAGCTTCAGCGTAAAAATGTATATACGTCGAACTAGATGCGTTGGGAGCGTTGCTTGATGCGATACTTGACGCATTGCTTGACGCGTTGCTTGATGCAGACAACACATACGGTGTGAATGCACCATAAGTCACACCCTCTACTTCCTGTCCATGGGTCCCCTACTGCCAAAAATAAATAAAATAAATAAGAGTCAAGGAGCAATAAGTTATTTTCTGATCCCATTTAAAATATGTCAAGGATCGAACATATGATGTTCGTGAAAATTAAAGAGCCATTTTGATGTAGATAAAACGCTGAATTTTGAACGCCGGCAAAAGCTACTTTAGGTTTTGTGTGAAAATACTTACAGACTACAACTGCAGCAGAAGAAGGAGAAAAATGGATGTTGCCTCCATTACATAGGAATGAGCACTGAACACGGAGAAAACCACTATGATTCTGACGATGTAGAAAGTGGCAGCTTTGCCGGGGAAAAAATAGTCAGTGGAGTGAGAGCCAACATGCGGGAGAAGCTCTAAAAGGTCTTGGTCAATGTTTTACGTGCTAGCTATTGCTAGCTTGCATTAGCTCCAAGACATCATATATGCGACTTCTGGCTTCTGATTTGTAGAGATTTTTAATTGTGAATTTTTCTACAATTAAATAAATCCCAAATCACTTGAAAAACAAAGTCGAAATTAACATAATTAGTCATCATTTAAACTGAGTTACAACATATAAGTGATTCAGGACGCATGACAAAGCATACCAGAAAATAACTTTTATTGCTCCATTGACTTCCATTCGTTATTTTTTGGCCAGGGGACCCATGGGCCAACCGGAAGGGAAAGGTTATGGTTTCTTTGTTTTAAATTCCCATAGATCAACCTCCTGTTCTTCTGTTCTCCAAATAATACATACCACAATATTCTGAAACTTGTAGACCACATGACAACATGGCACAATTTACTCACATTAAACAGAAAACAATAATTTTAAGATGGAACTGTGATGTCGTATTACTCACTGAGACATTTAAAAGATTATCTTGTAACAATGTGCATCTTGCATATTCATTCACTAGTGAGCAGGTGTTTACACTCATCTGTTATGTACAAATGAATGTCATACACACTCAATAATTCAAGGTAAAATAGTACAAATGGAAGTATAGTTCCAGCAACATTACACTGTAAAGACCCCCATTTAGGGGTCATGTTAGCGGATGGGGGCCTTCAGAGCGGCATCCACCTCCTCCTCAGTCAGCAGTGTGTGCCATTGGGCTACAGGTCGTCTGGGATTGGCCAGCATGTCTGACCAGTGGCGCAGCCCAACGCCTGACGCACCGTAACCGATCCAACACTTCCCGATGGGATCGTTGCTGCCCAGTTTGTCGTAGTCATATACGGTGATCAGCACCTGGACTTTCTGTGTGGAGACAGAGGAGAGTCAGCGGTATTTCGTGTCAGCATCCTCTCTTTATTTAGATTCCATTTGATCTCTGCAGGTTACATTTAAACTGCTTTTCTGTAGAACTGATCATTAAAAATGTAGCATTTTCTCCTCAAACTGAAAAAACCCGTTATTTTTCTTAAAAATCGTAAATTACCGTGTTTGCTGTACAAAAACCAGCCTGTTGGTACAAAAAGCCCATTTCCAAAAAAAGAAAAAACAGGCAGCATCTTCAATGTCTGGGTGCATTTTATGCAGCTGACACTGCTTGCTTTGGCTATAGAAAATTCAAAGCCCCAGTTTGTTTTGGGGTTTTTTTCCTTGTTAACCAAAGTACACGCATAACAGTGTTGTTGAAAAGGATGGAGGAAAAAGGGGGAAGTGGTTCAAAACTATTTTAAGACTCACTGCTGATTACAGTAAACTTCAGGTTTAACTTCCCCAGATTTTGGATTTTGTCTGTATAATTTTTTTTATTCAGCCTCCTGAAGGAGTTTTGAACAAAAAAACCCCAACAACTTCCTTTTCACCCTCTTTCACCATCCCAGAGGGATGCCTTACGGTGTGTCCACACCAAACGCAATAGGGGTGACTAAAAAGCGCGACACACGCCTAGCTGTTCGCGTCCACATTCGCACCTTGAAGTGTGTACAAAGCGAACTGGATGCGCTTAGAATATGGCATTTTCACGTGCGAACTGGCCTTCAGCAGAGCTGGGGCAAGAGTGCCTCTGCCGGTGGATTATGGACCGTGCTGATGGAGGACTGCGTGTTCGGCCCGGGCTTCAGCAGAGCTGGGGCTAGAGTGCAGCTGCCAGTGGATTATGGATTATGGTCTCCGATCTGACGGAGGACAGAGTGGTTTGGTGAGCTACAGACACAATCTAGCTACGGCGGAGGGATCCATAAACAGCAGCGAGCCTCTCATAAACACCGACTCCTCGCCGCCTGGAGAACGTGACCTGCTCGTCCAGTTTGTGCCAGGAAGGTCCAAGCTTCGCCTGCCGACACACAAACTACATTTCTTAGCAGCTGTCCATCTTTCTGCGGTTCGTTAAAGTTTATAATATTTGAGCAGCGTGGGACGTGGTTCGGGAGCTGCTACCAGGAAACCAGGTGAGGAGGCTGTTTCAAGGCTGACTTCTAGGCCGAGAGGTGCTTTTACAGCAACAACGGCTCTTTTAAGAGCCACCCACAAACCTCTTAAGAGCATTCCTGTCTAAATAGCTTAACCTATTTATATTTTTTTTATTCCTGTATCTCTATAGAAAACTGCTTGTGTCATATAGCTCGGGGTGATTAGCCACGATGTTGATCAGTATTTCCTCCATGTCCTGCTGAGGCTTTGACTCCACGACAGTCACAGAATCACTGAAACTCGTCCCGTGTCCCGTGATTGGTTGTCTCGGCACGATTTGACACTGGAGTTCAGAATTTTTCCAACTCGACCGGTAGACGCTATGAACGCGAATGCACAAAATGCACCACATAAAATGCACCACATTAGATGCAGTGCGAATTTTCCATCGCATCTGTAGCGCAAATTGTTCTCGCAAATCATGCAGAAAAGTTCGAAAAATCTGCTTTTGAATTGTTGCGGGACCCCAAGTCGCGCTTCATCGCCCTCCTCCATTGATTTTACATGTTAACCTGAAGCTCTAGTCGCTCCTATCGCGTTTGGTGTGGACACACCGTTACCCTCCCCTACACCATACTTGCTTGTACATAGACGTGGGAGCTGTTTTACACCAGTTGCCCTTCCTGACACAAACACCCCGATTATCCCAAGAAAGCAATGCGATTCAAACCAGGAACACTAAGGCCACAGCCATCCACTCTGTCATCTGCCCTCTTAGTGAAAATAATATATACTGATACAAATCCAAGGAAACATCCTAGTGCATATGTAATACCAGCATCATGTGGTGTAGGCCTAGAAAGCAATAAGAATTAAATTAATTTGGCAAGTGACAGGAACATAGCAATGTGTAGATTGCTGTTGAACTAAATGCTTCTTTCACAGTACCACAGTTCAACTGGATTAAATATGTTGTTGAGGTAGTAGAGACCATAGGTTGGTCCCATTCTGGTGTAAAATAGACCTTAAAGGAAAATGTGGATGTTTCATGGACATCTGACCCCCAAAATAAAACATGGTTTTATATTATTATCAAAAAATTGTATAGCTAACAGGGGTGTAATAGTATTCAGATTTTCGGTACAGAACTTTTGGTATGGCACAGAGGCCTACCAAGTTTCGACAGGGAAGCTAAACTACTTTGCCCTTTAGGCAGCAACACATGCACTGCAAACAAATACAGCAGAAGTTATGGCCAGCGACTCTTAAGGTAGTAAAGCACTTTGTGATCCTCTGACTGAAAATGCACTTTACAAATGCTGGTCATTTACAATTACTGTTGTCAAAGTCGTGCATTTGGGAACATTTTGGTGATACAGAACACTGCTTATGTTAACCATGGGTGTAACCAGCGTAGATTACGCATGGGACATGTCCCCCGCACTTTTTTCCGCCGTTATTGCCATCGGTGGCATCGGTGGATCACAGACAGGTGCTGTTAAGCAAACCGGCCAGACACAGAAAAAGGTAACTAACTTTGCAGAGATTTTTCCAAACAAGCGTAGGTTGAGTTTTGCTGTTACATGGAGGTACTATTATCTGATAGCAAGTTAATACATGCACACATATCTCTTTAAGCTTGTTAACAGTACTAATGTTACTTACATTACGCAACTTGCTAGTTAGTTCATGCTTGGAGTAAACCCAGTCCCTTTTCATTTGTGTGCAGAACTTTTGCTCACTATTGCTTTCCACATATTTGAGAGATATGGTTATTACCCTTGTTAATAGAAATATCAGAGTCTTCAGGTAAGGAGAAAAAGAGATCAATTGCTGATAGACACAAGAAGTTTTTTTGTTTGGTTTGTTCAGTGACTACCGAAAATTAACCAAACCATGAAATTGAAAGCAAGTTACGTACCAAACCAGGATTTCTGGCTTAGCGTTAACCCTCTAAGAGCTAAAAATACCTCTGTTTGAAAGAATGTTGTTGGCTCTAGTTATCTTAACATGCTAGCATTTGATGTTGAGCTGACTAATTACTCAAAAACAAAGGTGAAGCTATTATGGTTTAAATGCTTTAGGTACAAGGAAATGTTTCATCAAAGGGAACATGAGTATCTACATTAAAAAAATATACCATGCTATAAGCAGTAGACCTATGCATAGCCATAACTTCTGTGCATATTACACCAACCACTGTCGGCAGACCTTTGCATGGTAATCTGTGAATAAGGGAGCTGATATACGGTAAGGCAACCTTTTGATTTAAGCTTAAATTAGTTTGCATGTTATAATGAAATGTACATTAAAAAAGCCAACATTTATTCTATAAGCCATATAGTATTGTGCAATCATGGCTTAGGTTGTTATTATCTGTTACTGGGATTTTGTGACCTGACTCAAAGGACATTGCGCTTTGAATAAGTCACAGTTCCCCATAATTAGCTAAAAACACACTAATAATGGATAATTTAAAAATGAGCTACATTAAGTTGGTTTTATGCAATGCATGGAAAAAAACGTACATAAAATTGTCTGGACATGCTTACTTATTTCCAAAGATGTTTGTTTTTTTGTTTGTTTTTTTTGCTAACAATTTTACATCGTACACAGCAGTTAAACAATGAAGTTTACAAACCTGAATTTGAGAGAAAGGAATCTCAAAGCTAAAGCTCTCATTGAAGTAAGGATTAAGAGTGTTTTGCTTCACTGATGTCTTCTTTTTCTTGATCCGCTTGCCGTTATGTTGCAGAACCACCTTGACAAAGGGATCTGAGACGGACAGGCATATGTCAGCACATCCGATACTAGTGAAACATAACTGTAGATAACCAGATGAAACATACCTGACAGTCCTCCAACGTCCATTTTTTTCAGGTTCTTTGCTTCCATAATGTTAACCGTTAGCTTACCAGCCGTGGGGACATAACGAAGGGAAATGCAGATATCACCCAGCTTCTCTTGCTGTATGAAAGACGACACATACATAAGGCTTTTGTTGTAGTCTAATTATTGGAAATGCCTAGTTTTTACTTGAGAACATTCACCTCCTCTTTTTCTCCACCAACTAGATCCTTCCATTCATGTATTGGTTGGCCAAGGTCTATACTGTTCATTGGGATCTTGATTTCACCGATCACATCGTGTTTTCCAAAACGGTCAAAATCGAAAACTTGCAAAACCAGGGTTTGACCACCCAGCTCGCTATAAGGGATCTGGAGAAGCAGAGTGTTAACAGCAAAGTCAGCTTGCTATTGTGTTAAAAAAAAAACATAGTATTTTAAAACTGTATCAGTATATAGACCTTAAAAGTAAAAGTCTCATTAAAGACAGGACAGAGGTTCTTGCGTTGAACTTTGGTCTCAAACTTCTTTTTCTTGTCTGGCAACATGTAGACTTTAACGTAAGGGTCAGAGGTTCCACCCATGTCCATAGCTGGAAGGTCCTGAGCTTGAAGGATGCCCACTATCAGCTGAGGAAAATTCAAGAGCAGAAGGTGAGCTCAAGTGCCAAACTATGTACTAGGTCCATTTGTCTAAGTCAAAAATTCTCAAACATTTAGCAGTGTTTAATTACATCTTTAATTACAGATAGTAAAATGTATTGAGGGGCTTTTCCTCAATGTACAGCTATGCATAGTCTCATGAGTCCAACAATGTAATTTTAACACCAAAACCTTGTAAAGCTTCATATTTTGTTCCCCACCAAAGCTTATTTGAGTTCAAACCTTAATTAATAATAGAAATAATTAATAATAATAAAAAAAAATTATTAGTAAAGTAAAAAAATTTACTTTCTCTGTAAAAACTCCTGTTTGGCTGCACGGATTACAGGACATTATTCTACATTCCTAAAGAACTGAAGTTGGATCAAAGAACAAAGACGCCTGATGGACAGAGAAGTAAGGTTAGGAGGCGGGATTATAGAGAAATAGGACGTTTTACTTCGTGGTCCAATATTAACTCCAAGATACAAGTTAAATTTTAGGACAAATTAATACTGCATAAAGCAATCCTTTATTCTCTCACAAGGGGAAATGATGTTGTAACAGCAGCAAAGCAGCAGGAAATACAAACATAAATTACGACTTGGAAGTAGAAAAGTATAAGAACAAAAAGGAGTTTAAGAGAAAAGAAAAATATGGAAAATATGGAAAGACTTACAAAAATCAGAGTACTGTGCAGTTATCAAAGATAATATTTAAGATAAAGTGGCATACCCAGGTTGTAATGTGCAACAGAGAAGGATACTTTAAAGACCCAATATCATGAAGATGAACTTTTTGGAGCTTTTAACCATGTTCTAATGCAATTTTCTTGTGAAAAAAACTGCCAGGTTGGTTTTTGGCTTAATTAACGCATTTCTTAGTAATCCTCCTGAATCCTGCACTCTGAGCAGCTTCACCGCCCTCTCCTGGAAAACGACTTACTCCAGACATGGTGACATATTTTACATAATGCTGTCAAACTACGAAATGCCTGCAGATTAAACACACACATCCATTTTTCACAGCTGTGAGCTCCACCAACGTTTTTTTTTTTGTATTTTAATTCTAAAAGAAAATCCCTGTTTGGCTGTGAGAATTACAGGACTTTATTCAACATTCCTGAGGAACAGCCAAATCACCAGAATTGGTTGGAATTTCTCTCCACCTTCTGCTTTATGTTTGTTTATCTATATGATTAAGAATCTTGTTGAACAGTTAAATAACAGGAATTTCCTGCCAAACCCAATATATTTCACAGCCATATCTCTGGTGTTTATAAAACATAGAAACCGTTTGAACATCGTTAGTAAATTGAGCAAGTTAAAATCATTTAAATAGCACATGCACCATTGACAGCAATGTTACTTCTGGGTCGAAGAATAATTCTAGAATATGAGTTATATATAATATAAATTAGTTCTATATAATGCCAACGGTAACATTTTATCAAATATGTGCCTATCCCAGACGTTGATAGCTGTGAAATAGCATGATATTGGACCTTTAAAGATTTTCAAATAATTACAAATATTCAGAAATATGTACAGAATGTGCATATGTACTTGTGCATTAAAAAAGTAAACATTATTTACAAAAGTTAGTAAATATAAACTGAGAAAAAACTATGTGCAATATACAGCAGCAGAAATGGTCATTGGTAAATTAGTGCAAATTACAGCGGCAATGTCAACATTTAAGATTGTTCGGAGCAGTTTTGGCTGTAACATCTGACAGCTGCACCTTCGCACACTTTCAGTATGGTATATTTGACACCTCAAACAACCTTAATTAAATAACAAGACAATTGCAGTTTTGAGTTTCAGGACCCCTTCAAAGTTCAGTTGCTAATGAAGATGCCTTCCAAATGTCACCCAAGTTTTACCCAAAAAATGAAAGCAATACATTTGTCATGAAAAACTGTTCAATGTCTTCTACTTATTACTGTAGAAATGCCAGTGTAGTGTATGCGTGTAAGCATTTTGTACCTGATTATCAGTAAAGTTATAATCCAAACTGTACTCCAGTTTGCCCAAAAACTCCTTCTCCTCATCTTTCTCTTCCTCTCCATCCTGAAAGAATTAAAGGGTGGGAAACTGTTATGGAGATTTTGTCCGACAAACACTCTTTGATGACATAAAAAAGAACAAAAGAAAGCGAGTAAAAGGCTATTACTGTCTGAATGTGTTAGTGGGATATCTTTTTCTAAAATAAATTTACTACCAATGGTCAAAGCAGAAATGTGATTAAATACTTAAGCTATAAATTTGCGGGAACAGTTAAAAACTTCACAGATTACAAAACCTTTTTAGGAATTCACTGGTACTGCAGTGACAAATTTCCCATGGCATTCTAACATGATTGCCTTTGCACATTGGGGCTGTTGTGTCTAGAGATCTGAATTACAGGTCTCAACTTGGACAAAAGCCAAACAACTCTGAGATTTAAATCAGAAAGAAATTCAGTGAATCTTGTTTTGGGTTATCTCTTTCTGTAGAACTATGGAGACAAGGTTGGGTTGAGTCACCCAGAAAAACACAATTTCCAACAAATCCTGTGTATTCACTGACTTACAATATGAAGAGTGGATTCTGCCCTCATGTTTTCATTCTGAAAATACTATCTGCATTCTAAACAGAAGAAAGGATATGCATCTACGGCATCATTCCGTCATCTTTTGAACACTTCTACGTGGGTTAAGTTAAGCTCTTGCACCTGGCCACAGTGATGGACGGGACAGAATATTTTCTGTATTTGACCACTTCTTTAAAATGATGACTGAAACATCTGAAGGACATCTCTTATTTTTAATATTATTCCACCCTATGACTACTGGGTAAAGATGCATCAACATTTTCAACTTTACGCATAGTGTACAGGTAATGAAATCATTAAAATAAACAAAAGAAAAGAAAAGAAAGATTTAGTTAGCAACAGCATTTCAGTAAAAGAACACCATATTGATAGTAAAATGTGGCAGTAGTGTGATTATCTGGGGCTGTTTTGCTGTCTTAGGATCTAGAAGAATTGCTTTGGTAAATGGAACCATAAATTCTGAACACGGAAGGACAATGTCTGACCATCTGTTCCTGAACACATTCGAGTTCGGAAGGACAATGATTTGAAACACACCAGCAAGTCCACCTTTGAATGGCTTAAGAAAGACGATGAAAACTTTAGGGTGGTCTAGTCAAAGTCCTTAATTGAATGCAATTGAGATGCTGTAACATGACATTAAAAAGACAGTTAATGCTTGAAAACCCTCTAATGTTTTTGAACTACATCAGTTCAGCAGAGATGCAAGGCTAAAGTTATTGCAAACAAGCTAAAATTGCTAACCAACACTGCAACTTCAAGATAACTGCAAATAACGATGGGAACCAGAGCAATGTAAAGGGCTGGTATCTCTTTTAACAGATACTTAAAAGAAAATCCTGGTTCTAATTTTTTTTTATTTTTTAAGCTCAAATTATAAAGATTTTAATAGATAAACAATATAATACATTTTAAAATTGAATCATTCCTTTTGCCACAGTGACTATGATCATCCATGTTTGTCCCAATTTTATCTGTTTAAGGTTGCTAGGAAGGATAAATTACCAAACAAGGTTTCACATGTACAACCTGCCAACTACCGAGGCCACTATTTAAGGAGCCACAAAACAATCTCCTCAAAAAGACATTGTTCAAGTTTTGCATGACTATTCGGCAGCACAAATCAATAAAAGTAATTTATTTTTCACACCTTTTTCTCCTCTCCTTCCTCTCCCTCCTTCTTCTTTCTGCGTCCCCTTCCTCCTCCCCCTTTCCTCTCACGAGCCTTCTTTTGCTTCTTGCCCTTATTGAAGCACTTCTTGTAGATGCAGAATCCAAGGCAGGCGACAAGGGCGATGACCACAACAACGATGGCACCCACAGCCCACATGGGCACTGGAGAAAAAAGGACAAATGTTAAGGGCAGGATAAGAATGTTTTTTCTTAATGAACAACACTGATTCTACCAGAGGTGAAGGGTTGATTTAGAAGCTTTTATAAGCAATTTTGTATCTTAATGTGCTAGTGTTACACATATACATAGGAGTATCTGATGAAAGTGCAAAACTGTCAGTTTGTTGCAGGTTTTAAAATTGACCCTGATCTAACAATGCCTAAATCATCCCACAAGGTTCTGTAGCAGCCTAAAAAATGATCCACTCATTTGATTCAGGTGAGTTGGATCAGAAGCCCTTTGAAAACACACAGGACACCAATTATTGAAAGCTTGAGTTTGACACTGCTTCCCTCTACAGTTTTTATTTGTGTTAACATGTTCTTTTGGCATTTAGAGAAATAATTTGATATTGGCTTGATTTCCTGGAAGAAGTTAGCTCCTGCTCTTAACACAGATTTACAGTTTGATGCTGACTGATGCCAAGACAGGTGAAATTACAGGATCAATTTGCCAGAGGCATTAAGTATGGAAAGGGTATCTGAGCAAGTGACCATTATTAGTCACCACTGTCCTTGGTTATTGAGCGGAACATATTTTTGAGGTTTGTCTTACTCTGTTGTTGTTGCTTGCCCTTGTCATTGAAGAATTCCATAGAGATGACGATAAGGATAATGATGATTCAATCTCCATTGCGGTTTTTAAAATATTTATTATGAAGGTACAGACGAACCATCAGGCATCTCTCTCTTCCTCTAAACATTACATTTTTACCTGCCTTTGCAAGCTTCCGGAGCTTTTCTATTAGATATATTTGGTCTGCTCTACAGACGTAACAATAATAAGATGAGTCCTTCGGTTAGACCAGAGTAGGTGAAACGTCCATCCGTATTTTTGAACTTCAGTCTGTTCATTGAGTTCCAAGAATGATGCCGTATTCCCCGAATGTCTTTACTAATCATTTTTAATCACTAAATAGAGCTAATATTGAAATATTTTTCCCATAACAGCCCTTAAATGAGGAAGAATTGTTTTTTGCAACCCGGACCTTATTTTTAGCATGCGATATGTTCATTTACTCTACTTTCTAGAGATACTGAGATCCATTTGTGATCAGCATATATCCATATAATGGGAGTCTTTGGGGCATTTTTAAGGCATTATCTACATAAATACATAAATAAGGAAGACTACAACAGTAATGGCGCACAACAGCAGCGTCATTGAAATCTGAGTTTCTTGTAAGTTGGAACCTGTTGTAATAAAAGCCAGTAAAACACCCTAGAAGACAACAACGAAGCCCTTCTGAGACACTCTGCAATCAAAAAAAAACTAGCTGGGTACAGGATGATGTAAATCATTTCCACCCAACTGATTTGGGTCGATTTAGCTATAAAGAATTTTGCTGAGTGAACTAAATGTAAACATGTTGGGTCAACTTAATCCATTTGGCTTGCTATAAGGCTCAAAAATATATAGCAGGCAATGGGATTTGAACTCAGAGAAGAGTCTGTTTCCTGAGCACCTGCACTAACCGCTTTCTTACACAATAACTGAGAAAAACTGTATATAACAGATATATATGCTTCCTGCTTCTCAAGAGTGCAATCAGCTCTTGCTGCTTGCCTCTTTAATTAATTTTAATCAATTTTCATTCTTCTTTTTTTGACACATTTCTTGGACATGATTTTATTCTCTTCTTTTAAGTAAACCAAGACTTTTTAATTACTTTTATGCCTTTTTTACAACTCATCTGACGAGACAGCGGAGACAGTCTTGTCAATATGGCTGAGGGAGTAACACAAACATCGCCTTGTGAAAACTGTCGGATATATAGACTAGAAATATGCATACTCCTGGACAGAATCTATGCTTTGGAGACAGAAAAAGGGCTTCATGACACACTCCCTATGGAATCCGGTAAGAACTCTAGAAAAACTGTTAACCTAAAGCTAAATGATACGATAACTTTCCCAAAACTCAGTAGACAACTTGGTGCTAGACAAAAGCAAAAGCAACATGCTGTTAAAACTGGACATGGAATAAAGTTAACAAACAGATATTTACCTCTCTCAGAAGCTGAGAATAATGAACAAAGTGAACCAGAGAGAAATAAACAGACAAAAATGGAGAGAAACTCTGTGCAAAATGTCAAGGAAGAAGATATTCTCTTGCTTGGAGACGGAGCGATATCTAATATAAACATGGACAGAATTGTCACAAGGAGCTTTCCGAGCACTACAGTTCCTGACATCACAGAGGTTCTAAACCAGGAAATTACAAATAACCCTGGGATCAAACAAATGGTAATACATGTTGGTGAAGTGGACGTAAGAAATAAACAGCCTGAAATCTTGAAAGACAACTTTAATAATTTTTTTGAGAGACTTGATTGTCTGGACAAAGAGGCAATACAAGTTTTTATCAGTGGGCCTCTCCCAAATATTGATGGAAAACTAAACAAATTCTCACCGCTGTTTCAATTGAATACATGGCTGTCCAAAGTCTGTGAGTCAAGAGGACTGTATTTTATAGAGAAATTTAATCTGTTCTGGCAACGTGAAGATTTGTTTAAAGCAAACAGCCCACACTTGAGCAGAGGTGGAGTGAGACGACTGACAGATAACCTCCTCCTCCATGTTCTACGGAATCAGGGAAGGCCAAAGCTGAAAGAGAGAGACTGAGCAGAGAGGAACGAGACAAGAGCTCTAGGCTCGCCAGCAAAGGCTTGGCCTGCATCCCTGACAAAAGATTCAGTCGGAGCAGTGTCATCAGTATCTAAACCATCTACAGCACCATCTACAGCAGCACCATCTGCGCCAAAAATAATTGACCTGCCCACAGCACCTGCTTTGCCTGCTCCTGCATCACAGGGGAAAAACTCACCTGCCGCACCACCTGTATCTCTGGGGAAAAACTCAGCACCGTCTGCATCAACAGTACTGAGCAACTACCGGCCCATATCAAACCTACCATTCTTAGGAAAAGTCCTAGAAAAAGTAGTGTATCAACAGCTCACTTACCTTCTCCTGTCTAACAATGTGTTTGATACTTTCCAGTCAGGCTTTAGGCCCCACCACAGCACGGAGACAGCTCTGATCAAGGTGACAAATGATATCCGCATGAACACCAACGCAGGCAAAGTCTCAGTGTTAGTTCTGCTGGACCTGAGCGCTGCCTTTGACACAGTGGACCATGGGATCTTACTTCACAGGTTAGAAAACTGGGTGGGAATCTCTGGTACTGCTCTAAACTGGTTCAAGTCCTATCTCAAGGTCAGGACGTACTTTGTCCAAGTTGGCAACTCTGTCTCAGACAAAATTCCCATGACCTGTGGAGTCCCCTAGGGGTCAATCTTGGGACCACTTTTATTCAACTTATACATGCTTGCATTGGGTCAGCTAATTAACAGCAATAATGTGTCTTACCATAACTATGCAGATGACACTCAGATCTACGTGTCAATGACGGCAGGTGAACATGGGCCTATAGATACACTCTGTCACTGTATTGAACAGACCAGTGTTTGGATGCAAAGCAACTTTCTCCAGTTAAATTCAGAGAAAACTGAGATCATTGTTTTTGGCCCATAGACACAAAGAGAAAGTGTTATCGGTCATCTTGAGTCCCTCGGTCTTCAACCAAAAAAATCAGGTTAGAAATCTGGGGGTAATCATGGATTCGGACCTGAACTTAAACAGCCACATCAAAGCAATAACATCAACAGCTTTTTACCATCTGAAAAACATTGCTAAGATCAAAGGAATAGTGTGGAAACCAGACTTACGCTGTGTCCACCAAAGTACGTCTCTGACATGTTAGAGACTTATGAACCATCTCGGGCCCTGAGAACTTCAGGGAGGGGTCTCGTGGTGGTTCCCAGAGTCAACAATAACACGGTGAGGCTGCATTTCAGTTTCAGGCAGCTAAAATCTGGAACAGTCTTCATGATGATGTGAGACAAGCCTCAACTCTAACCATGTTTAAATCCAGGCTGAAAACACTTCTTTTTAACCGTGCATATGACAATTGAAATTATTTTATCTGCACTCTTGCTTTTTATTGTAATTAATTATTTTTATCTTTTTTCTAGGTTGGTTTTTATGTTTATTTGTGTTCTTAATTTATGTAACTGTGAAGCACTTTGAATTGCCTTGTGTATGATTTGTGCTCTATAAATAAACTTGCTTGCTTGATTGATTTCATTTCCATTGTTAACAAAATTTTTGTAATGTTTCAGTAATACAATTGCGTCACTTTTTTCATTAAACAGGTCTTTATAATATTATAATCATTTTTGGTTAACACCTTTTCCACCTTAGAAATTTTGACCCAAAAAGGTTGTGTACAGTAAGTTGGTACCTGCCAGAAAGTCATTTTGTGCAATTTTCTATATTCTACTCAGAATGACTCATTTTGGGGCTGCACGGTGGCGCAGTGGTTAGCGCTGTTGCCTTGCAGCAAGAAGGTCGTGGGTTCGTATCCCGGCCCAGGGTCTCTCTGCATGGAGTTTGCATGTTCTCCCCGTGTATGCGTGGGTTCTCTCCGGGTACTCCGGCTTCCTCCCACAGTCCAAAAACATGCATGATAGGTGAATTGATCACTCTAAATTGTCCCTAGGAATGAATGTGAGTGTGAATGATTGTCTGTCTCTCTGTGTTGGCCCTGCAACAGACTGGCGTCCTGTTCAGAGTGTACCCTGCCTAACGCCTGATAATTGCTGGGATAGGCTCCAGCTCCCCCGTGACCCTGAATTGGATAAGCGGTTAAGAAAATGGATGGATGGATGGATGGAATGACTCATTTTGTTTTTATGTACTATTTTATTTCCGCTAAAGTTTATATTTTTTTACTAATTGTCTGTATGCTGTGTCTGAAACCAAAGCTGAATTTGGTTGGTTCATGCATTCATTCTTGGCCAATAAAGTTGATTCTAGTGGAATTTTGTTTCATGATTTCAGTGAATAATCAATAATCACGTTCCAGGAGGGGGTTACTTGGGGTTACTTTTGGCTTGCTCAGGGCTCATGATCTATCATATAGTCTGCCATAGCTGACCAAAACGCAGACAATGTACTGATGATATAAATACAGTCAGGTCCATAAATATTGGGACATCGACACAATGCTAACATTTTTGGCTCTATACAATGGATATCAAATGAAACGAACAAGATGCGCTTTAACTGCAGACTGTCAGCTTTTATTTGAGGGTATTTACATCCAAATCAGGTGAACGGTTTAGGAATTACAATAGTTTGCATATGTGCATCCTACTCGTTAAGGGACCAAAAGTAATGGGACAATTGGCTTCTCAGCTGTTCCATGTCCAGGTGTATGTTATTCCCTCATTTCACAATTGCAATGAGCAGATAAAACTACTGTGGTGGATGACCGAAGAATCCTTTCCCTAGTGAAGAAACACCCTTCACAACAGTTGGCCAGATCAAGAACACTCTCCAGGAGGTAGGTGTATCTGTGTCTAAGTCAACAATCAAGAGAAGACTCCACCAGTGTGAATACAGAGGGTTCACCACAAGATGTAAACCATTGGTGAGCCCCAAAAACAGGAAGGCCAGATTAGAGTTTGCCAAACAACATCTAAGAAAGCCTTCACAGTTCTGGAACAACATCCTATGGACAGATGAGACCAAGATCAACTTGTACCAGAGTGATGGGAAGAAAAGAGTATGGAGACGGAAAGGAACTGCTCATGATCCTAAGCATACCACCTCATCAGTGAAGCATGGTGCTGGTCAAGTGTCATGGCGTGGGCATGTATGGCTGCCAGTGGAACTGGTTCTCTTGTATTTATTGATGATGTGACTGCTGACAAAAGCAGCAAGATGAATTCTGAAGAGTTTCTGGCAATATTATCTGCTCATATTCAGCCAAATGCCTCAGAACTCATCGGACGGCGCTTCACAGTGCAGATGGACAATGACCCACAGCATATTGCAAAAGCAACGAAAGAGTTTTTGAAGGGAAAGAAGTGGACAGTTTTGTAATGGCCAAGTCAATCACCTGACCTGAATCCGATTGAGCATGCATTTCACTTGCTGAAGAAAAAACTGAAGGGAAAATGCCCCAGGAACAAGCAGGAACTGAATACTGTTGCAGTAAAGGCCTGGCAGAGCATCACCAGGGATGAAACCCTACGTCTGGTGATGTCTATGTGTTCCAGACTCCAGGCTGTAATTGACTGCAAAGGATTTGCAACCAAGTATTGAAATGTATAAGTTTCATTTATGGTTCTTATTCTGTCCCATTACTTTTGGTCCCTTAGGAATTGGGAGGCACATATGCAATCTGTTGTAATTCCTACACCGTTCACCTGATTTGGATGTAAATACCCTCAAATAAAAGCTGACAGTCTGCAGTTAAAGCACATCTTATTCGTTTCATTTGATATCCATTGTGGTGGTGTATAGAGCCAAAAATGTTAGCATTGTGTCGATGTCCCAATATTTATGGACCTGATAATTTTTTAACCACCATTCTGGACTTACACAACACCATTTCATCCCTTGACACTTCCATTTCATAACCACCATGTATGCATTTCTCATAGTAGACAGGTACTTTCACAAATTATATAAATAAATAATTGAAATACTCAAACTTTATAGAATTCAAATATGTTTGAATTCCAGAATTTTTTTAATTATACAATTTTAATTATAATATATATATATATATATATATATATATATACTGTATATAGTAAGCAGGAAGTCAGAGTTGTGATTGTGATTCGATTAGAAGTCATGGTCTTTCTGCTTTCTTTATGTATATTTACTGTAGTATTGAATGCATACTACAAAACTTATTTCCGTAGAAGAGTAGAATATGGAAAATGAACTGTCAGGACTATAGTACAAAGCATTTTTCAGGCAGTTGCATCTTTTTCCAACATGACATAGGATGTGAAGGTATGATACACAAGATGGACTTACGTTTGAGTTTATGGTCTTGAATTGCAGGAAACATTGTTCACATGATGAGAAAGTAAGAAAAGGTAGAATGAAAACATGAAACGGCAAATAGATCAAACTTAATCGACAGAACAGAAAGATGATGATGAAGAAAAGCATGAAGGGGCACGTTTAATATCTTTTCCTGTGTACTCTACAGGTCCTTCTCAAAAAATTAGCATATTGTGATAAAGTTCATTATTTTGTGTAATGTACTGATAAACATTAGAATTTCATATATTCTAGATTCATTCCACACAACTAAAGTAGTTCAAGCCTTTTATTGTTTTAACATTGATGATTTTGGCAAAAAAGTAATGATGAACCAAAAATTCCTATCTCAAAAAATTAGCGTATCATGAAGAGGTTCTCTAAACGAGCTATTAACCTAATCATCTGAATCAACTAATTAACTCTAAACACCTGCAAAAGATTCCTGAGGCTTTTAAAAACTCCCAGTGGGAGTAAAAACATTACTCAAAACCGCAATCATGGGTAAGATTGCCGACCTGACTTCTGTCCAGAAGGCCATCATTGACACCCTCAAGCAAGAGGGTAAAACACAGAAAGACATTTCTGAACGAATAGACTGTTCCCAGAATGCTGTATCAAGGCACCTCAGTGGGAAGTCTGTGGGAAGGAAAAAGTGTGGCAGAAAACGCTACACGACGAGAAGAGGTGACCGGACCCTGAGGAAGATTGTGGAGAAGGACCGATTCCACACCTTGGGGGACCTGCGGAAGCAGTGGACTGAGTCTGGAGTAGAAACATCAAGAGCCAACGTGCACAGGCGTGTGCAGGAAATGGGAAACAGTGGCAGAAGCGCCTGACCTGGGCTACAGAGAAGCAGCACTGAGGAAGAGGAAGACTGGGGAGAAGGAAATGCCAAAATGCCTGAAGTCCAGTGTCAAGTACCCACAGTCAGTGGGTCTGGAGTGCCATGTCAGCTGCTGGTTTTGGTCCACTGTGTTTTATCAAGGGCAGGGTCAATGCAGCTAGCTATCAGGACATTTTGGGGCACTTCATGCTTCCATCTGCTGAAAAGCTTTATGGAGATGAAGATTTCATTTTTCAGCACAACCTTTTTCAGCACCTGCTCACAGTGCCAAAACCACTGGTAAATGCTTTACTGACCGTGGTACTACTGTACTTAATTGGCCTGCCAACTCTCCTGACTTGAACCCCATAGAGAATCTGTGGGATATTGTAAAGAGAAAGTTGAGAAAAGAAAGAACCAACACTCTGGATTAGCTTAAGGCCACTATCGAAGCATCCTTGGCCTCCATAACACCTCAGCCGTGCCACAGGCTGATTGCCTCCATGCCACGCAGCATTGAAGCAGTCATTTCTGCAAAAGGATTCCCGACCAAGTATTGAGTGCATAACTGAACATAATTATTTGAAGGTGGATTTTTATTGTTTTAAAAACACTTTTCTTTTATTGGTCGCATGAAATATGCTAATTTTTTGAGATAGGACTTTTGGGTTTTTCTTTACTTTTTTGCCAAAATCATCAATATTAAAACAATAAAAGGCTTGAACTACTTCAGTTGCGTGTATGAATCTAGAATATATGAAAGTCTAATGTTTATCAGTAAATTACAGAAAATAATGAACTTTACCTGGACCTGTATGTAAAGATCAACCACATAATTGTGTGCTCACTTGGCAGGTGTGTGAGCTCATTGAAGAACTTGTTCTTCATGCTGGCAAACTGATGGTTGGAGTGGCGAGACGTGGGTGGTGGAGGTGGCCGTGGCTCCCTCTCCTCTTCCCCTGCCGCCCTTCGAAGCCGCACCGCTGCCATGTTGATGAACGGCATTACTGCTCTGAAAAGACAAAGGATGAATCAATACCAAAAATTGAAATGAATAAATTATTAAATTGCCTCTTTGTCATTTATGTTAAAACTTTTATCAGCCAGTCCAATAACAGATGCCAAACAAGATTTTCTGGCAGAATAAGCTGTTTGGCATTTGAAGAGAGGATTTAACAAGAGTTAAACACCCGCATTTACCTTCGCCATGCATTTTTCCTTACAAATATTAGCACCAGCATGGGCTGGGTGTTGTCTACACTGTGAACTGACATGACTGCCTGCAGCTTCTGGAGCAGGACACACAGACAGCAAGAAAGATGCAAAGCAATAGTGACCTGTGCTCCATTCCCGCAGAGGTGGGCAATTATAAGGTTGAATATTTCTCTCCACCTCCTTCAGTCGGAAGACACTACATGGAGGAAGGATATGTGGAGGAGGCGAGCAGCCTTGAGCTGTATTGTTTCGCGCTCATTGCTCGTGAATTGTCAACTTGCTACAGAGATGTGGCTGAGACCGAACTTATTATATACTCCACAGTGACAGGTAGCTGTTGTCAGAAATCCAGGCTGAGCCAGTAGCAAAGCCTGTTTAAAATTCAAGGGCAGTGTTTTAACCAGAAGAGGACACTCATCTTACGGTTTTTGGGACAAAATTTATATTTTTACTAAAATGTACTAAATTACCAAAAATAATGACCAGACATGTATTCAGCACTGTTTGACACTCATTTATAGATTTTATTACCAAAAAATGTTGATTTTGGGGTTAGTTGCACCTTAAAGTAAGAGATAAGAAAAATTTGGGGCAAAATATTAGTTCATCATAAACCTTTTTGCACAGCTTAAGAACCTTTTGTGCCACAGCCATCATGACACGACCAAAGACCATCCTCCAGCCATAAGAACTAATCCCACAATGCATTTCAGTTCCAACAGGATGGTTTCAAAGGGAAAAGAAGAGTTTTGCCCATAGAAAAGCAAACGCTCCATTGAACTGTTTCTCCTTACCAATGAGTCTGCCCCAGGCTCACATCTGATGAGAAATCAGCACACACTTTAAACTTCCATCCTTCGCTAGTAAGGAGGAGAAAGCTTCTGGAAGAAGCTCATTTGATTCAAAATACATGTACAGTCTGCTGATCGTGGATCAGATCCCACCAAGGTGAAAGAGCTTCTCTTTGCAGACACATTGTGCAGGAGAGGAGAACTTACTGCCCAAAGCTGCCAAGACGGGAGCTTCTGTTAAACCCAGTACCGCCCAGAAGACAGCTGGTGAGCTGAGACGACAACGACGTCCCAAGCTATTTGTAAATAGTTAGCCACACACCCCCCAGGGGTCGCTGCAAACCAACCAGCTATCCACAGCTGCTTTCCTTTATGGCTGAGTTTCCCTCGCCGACGGATTTACCTTCAACAGAGTTCTAAGAATCGTTCAAGTAAGGTTGTGTCTGGGCAAAGATGAATTAGCACAGGATAAACAACTCATGGACTGTTTGGATTATCTATTTCACTGCATTTTAAGATTTCATTCTTCAATTGTTGGGTACAAAAAGTGTCCTCGAAGTTTTTTAGAAGGTTTTGTGGCCACAGTGGCCTTTATTAATAGTGGACAGTGCCAAAATTATAAAATTATATCAATCACTGGAGTGACTGATCCATAAAATCCATAAAAATGGTACATGAGAGACCATGCTTACGTCACAGGCATGGTCTAACAGAGACGCCCTCCCTCTCTCAGACACACTCGCCCTGCTACGAGTTGAAACTGCTTATCTTGTGTGCTCCGTGCCATGCGCACACAGAAGCATGCTGACAGAAACAGAGAAGCTGAAATCCATATATCACACTTTGGAGGACCACAACATCGAACTTATAACCTATATGTTTTAAAAACACCGTGAATAAGAAAACAAAATCTGAGGTAGTTCCCTCCGAAGCTACTTAGCATCGATGCTAGCACTAGGCTATCTGTGCTTGTTTAATACAAAATGTACTGCTGGCTTCAGGCAGTGCTCACTCAGCGCTCTGAGCCAACAGCTCGAACTGATACGTGGTTTGGCCACTGCGCTCCATAAAGCCTCTCTTTACCTATGGTGGATGGCAGAGAAGAGACCTCATTTCTCCCTTTACCATAGGAGAATACAGGCTTTACGGAGCTTGGTGGCAGCATACCATAGTTCAGCCGTGACTGTCTTCCAGACCACATCCCCGCGTCCCCCCTCACGTTCATCCTCCATACTTGGCCATGCCCCTCCGTGTGTCTTGGCCCTGCCTACTTTGGTAGAGTTTTTCAAATGTTGCCTGGGGGCGGGATGATGCTTTTCATGGGTCTCAGTTACTCTTTACACAACAATTTATTGGAAATTTTATTGCTAGTACATTTTGATTTTCAAGTTCTCCTTCACTGATCTTTTAATTTGTTTTTCAATGTTTTCTGGTATGAAAGAATCCCGGTTGGTTGGTTTCTGTCAAAAAAAAATAATTCCCAGTCTATTTCAGTTTATGCCAGTTCAGTGTGGGAGTAGGCATGGTGACTCAACAAGATGTAGGGTGTTCGCTCAGTAATATTAATGACTTGCAAGTTTCTGTCCTCTGATTGGCTAACTGCAAACCAGTCTTACACTGTCTCCGTTTACTAAAATCCGTAACATGAGACAAAAATGGTGCCAGTATTTATGAGTAGACAGAGTTTACCACCAGTTTAGGCAGTAATACCAAACAAGACCGGACTCCTAAGTGCTACTGGCCGCAGCAGGACTCCACCACCGGAGATACCAGAGAAAATCTTCAGGACGCCACACACCACAGGCAGACAGGTATTTGGCACCAAGGTCTCCCTCTTTGCTATGAGTTATTCCTGGATAATTTACTGTCCTCCGCTTAGCAAATACGCTTAAATCCAGCGAGTTGTCTAGTCTGATTTGAGCTAATAGTGTGTTCGGAACGAGCCCTGCCGCAGCATGCTTTCAGAACACAGAGTGACTGATTTTAATGAAAGAAAAGTCAGTTTTTCAAGATATTCAGTGAAGGTGAACTTTAAACATCCTTACACAAAAACATTATTTTCATATATCACCGTGAACTGAAACAATGGTACATACTGAGCCAGTATATTAGGCGTTCCATAACATCCCTAATTCTTAACATACAACATATATGGTTTGGGGTCATATTTTAGCTTTACAGACCTCTCCCTTTTGAGTTCTCTATATTGTACACGTGAAGCTAGATTCATTCTACAACCCAGCAAAATCCTACTGGCTTGCAAGTTATTAAAAACCTATAATAAACCCACATATCTTTGGTAACATGACTGCATGAAGTAGCTATACCCTCTTTCAATTTTAAGAGTTTTCCTATCGGGTCCTAATAAAATTGATCTGGTCTAAAACCAATTTTGAATGTTTGCAGTCTTTGCTCAGTCAGAGGAAGAACACAACAGATTACACTCTAAGTATATTGTTTATTTAGCAAAAACTGAACATTTGTGTGATATTTTTCTCCTCTGTATTTTTTCTGCCACCATGTCTCCCTTTTCTCTGTCGTTTGCTTCTCCTTTTCTGCCTCCTTCATCTTGTTCCTGTCTTCCACATGTCTTCAAAGAATAAGAGCTGATGTTCAAATTGTGGCATCACACTTTAGTACAACAGTTGCTAAACATGCATATTCATGTGTTATGAATTTATTTTTGTTTTTTTTCTCTAAACCAAACAAACTATCCCACAACCTTGTCATTGCTAATTGATTGTATATCCCTTAATTACTTGCATCTGTTCTTAATTTAAGGTTAAATATTAAACTCTTTTCTATTGTAAAATATAAATAATCATAAACATCATTGAGTAAAATTGCCAATTTCAACTTTTTTTATCACGTATCCAGCCTCATTCATTTCAAATTAATCTTCAATGTACATAACCTTGTGTAATAATTTAAAGTAGAATAAATTGATATTTACCTTTTGTGCAATTGTGGATAAAAGGAAATTAAAATGAAATCATGCCTATAGGAGTTCCAGCTATCACTTCTTACCCTCATATATAAAAAGGGAGATTAAAACACACACAGAGGCCCCACCCACAGCAGACATTCCTCTGTTGCTGCACTGCTGTGTAACAAGATTAATTGCCGGAGGTAATCCAAAAATCCTCGGATTAAACAAATTAAGGACAGTTTGCTTCTCCCGCTTAGAGCTTCCTCCCCTTCACCCCGCCCATTCTGTCACCGTTTCCTTCGCTCTTCCCTCTGATCCTGTGATCCGTGAAGCCTCTTCCTTTCCCAATCAACTGATGTCCTGCTCAAACACAGACAGACACAATGACCACACTACCAGAATTAGACCTGATTTAGGTAGCAAACTCTGTGTGGAGGCGCAGATGGAATCTGTAGAGGGATTACAGGGGGCGATTTTAGTTCGGTGAATAACTGCCATACATAAGGTGTTTATCTTTAAATGAAATTACCCAAATCCTCCAGTGATATGGTTTTAGATTATTATCCTATCTTCTATCACATGGGTCCTCTGTTGTTTCAGTGTGGAGGGTCCTATGATGGATCGGCTTGAATGTGAACAGGCCGTAGGAGGAGCGTCATGGTCTCTGCAGCGCTTTCAACTTTTCAAGCTTTTCCTGCATTTCCAGCTTCAAACCGCATAACGCTAGCAATGCAGAAGTTCAGCTAGTTGAACTTTTGACGGTCTTAATGCTCTTGACGCAGCATGGCAACCAGAGCGTATCACTGTAGTGATGTTGCCCGATGTCAACGCTGCCTAGACAACCACGATCCGCGAGTGTTTAAAACATCCACCAGAGAAAGACCCGCCTAAGAGCAGGCCAATATTTCAGTTTGCTGATATACTGAGGGAGAGAAATCAATATCATACCCCAGTATGATAGAAGTTCTCCCCTGATCACACTTGCACTCAAATACAGTAAAACGAATTCATCTTGGACTATTATTTGAAAGCTTCAGCCTAAAATGTATCTGCTGTGTATATGCTTCGAACTATTCGCTTTATGAGCGTTGCTTGACGCTGACAAAGTTTGCGGTCTAAACACACCATAAGAGTATTTTGAAGTCTATTCTCTGAGCTACAGGGAGCCAGTATGAGGACATTAGAACTGGGGGGATGTGCTCCACTTTCCTGTTTCTAGTGAGGACGTGAGCAGCAGCGTTCTGGATCGGCTGCAGCTGTCTGAGTGACTTTTTAGGTAGATCTGTGAGGATGCTGTTGCAGTAATCAATCCGAATAAAGCATGGATTTAGTTTTTCATAGTTTTGCCAGGTCTTATTGCAACATTAACCCCTTAATCCTAGAAATGTTCTTCAGGTAATAGAAGGCTGACGTTTTTGCTTTTATGTGACCCTGGAGGTTCAGGTCTCAGTCCATTATAACACCTAGATTTCATGCCGGATAAGTAGTTTCTAGTTGTATTCACTGAATCTTATTGCTCACTCTTGATCGTTCCTCTTAGGTCCAAATATAATTTTGTTTCGATTCAGCTGGAGAAAGTTCTGACAGAGCCATCCATTGATTTGCTTGATTCATTTACTTGCTTGGGTGGGTTCAAAGTTGCCTGGTGACATTGCAATGTAAAGCTGTGTATCATCTGCATAGTTATGGTAACTATTTTTATTGGCTGTTATAATCTGGGTTAGCAGAACCATGTAAATATTAAATAGAAGGGGCCTCAGGATGGAGCTTTTGGGTACTCACTGTGGCTAGATAGTTTAGTAAAGATGGAGCTTTCAAAGAAAACACAAAAATGGTCAGATAATGTAATATCAACTACAGAGAGGTTTGAGATATTTAAAACTTTTCTAATAATTAAGTCCAGAGTGTGTCCTCAATTGTGTGTTGGCTGTTTGACATGTTGGATCAGGCCGAAGTTATGAAGAGTGTCACTTGGTATTTTTGCTTGTCTATCTTGTAAGTTGTTGATATGGATATTAAAGTTAACCACAATGATTAGTTGTATAAGCGGTATAGATAATGGATGGCTGTGATGGACTGGCGACCTGTCCAGGGTGTACCCCGCCTCTCGCCCGTTGATAGCTGGAGATAGGACCCAGCACCCCCATCCCCCCACCCCGCGACCCCTTGAGGAATAATCGGTTCAGAAAATGGATGGATGGATGGATGGATAATGGATGGGTTCATTCTTTAAACTGCTAATTACCGTTTATTTTTTAGATTTTATAATAATACTGAACAGAAAGCAAAAAATGTATGGTATGGATTTTCAGGGTTTTTTTCTGAAAAAATCTATGAATTCATATACAACCACCTCTACTCTGATAATGTAAATAAAATTAAGTATGTTGAATAAAATCCAACAAGTAAGTTTTTTCAGACATCGTTTAATATAGTACACACCCAAAAAAAGAGTCCAACTCTGAAATTTAATCTCAGCAGGAATCCAACTGTTCTGTAAAAGCCTCAGAGGATTGTTAGAGGACAAGAAACTTCATGAAAACCAAGAAACACTACAGACAAGTCAGGGAGAAGGCTGTGAAGAAGTTAAAACATGGTTAGGTTCTAAAACAAGATCCCATTGTCTGAATGTTTCACAGAAAGATCAAACCAATGTAAAATTGGAAAAAAATATAAAGAACAAGAAAAGCACTCAGAGAGCGCAGTCCTCCGTCAAGATTCATACTTTGAATTTGGATTCACATTGACATCATATATTCCAGGAAAATATGGTTCTAAAAGTACTGACCTAGGGGGGAACATGTCACATTCTCACATTTTGAGTTGTATTTCTAAAAACCTTGGAAAATTGTGGATCGTTTCCCATAAACTCCCCAAAGATATGAAACAATATGTTGGTCTATGATAAAAACTTTATAAAATACATCAAGGTTTATTGTTACGCTGTGAGAAAATGTGGAACATTTCAAGGGGGCATTAATGCTTTTGTAAGAAAGGAGGCCAACAAGACAATCCCACATCAGAGATGCAAAACTGGTCTGCGTGAACAGCAGGCTGTCACAGCAACAGTCATCTTTTTTCCAAGCTGTGTCAAGCCTGCTGCAGGTGACTTCACGTGAACATGGACACCACGGACGCAGCTTTAACCGTCATTAAACCACTTAAACTAATCTGTGCCACTTTTGGAACACTGTGCAGCATGTAAAATCAAACGTTACCATATTCTGGGAACTTTCTTGGTGAACTATTGAAAGAATTAGATATGAAGCTCAAAACTAGCTCTGAAGTGTAGTTTTTAATTAACCCTGATGCCATTCACCTCTCGCTTCTTTTTGTCAGATTTATTATCAAACATATAAATATCATAATTGCCTTAGGCAGAAACAGCATGAGAAATACTTTTTACCTAAATGCAAACACCCCGAAAAAGAATCCTAAAAACCACGACTTTTAAACTGAAAGGTGCAAAATGTCTTGATTTAGTGGTAGTGATAATGAGGCTTCACAGAATATATAAAACATTGTAACTCACCTGATGTATCCAGAGTCTCTTAATCTTTTTGATCTGTAATTCTTCTATAGCATGCAAACGTTGTTCACCACAAATCCACTGACACTAACTGATTTGGAAGCTGTTGTGTGCACGTCCAGCTCCTTCTCTCCCCTCCCCCTGCCATGTTAATCTTCCCAATATCCCTCAACACCGGCTACTTACTGACTACTTACTCTTCAAAAACCTTACCAGTTTTACCAAAAACATTTTCCGTCCAGCTTATCTAAAAAATGTTTTAAAAAATCAAGCTCTTTGTGTGTTTTCATGACTTTGGGCTTTGGGGGGGGGGGGGGGGGGGGGGGGAATAGCTGATTTCTTCTGGGGTTTTTTTGCATTTTTGTCACTCTTCCATACTTCATGTCATCAAAAAAAGGGATTTTAGACAAATATAACCCAAGAATCTATAATATAAAAAATTTAAATGAGCCTTTTATTTATTTAAGGGGGAAAAAGCTTAGGAAAATTGCTTTAAAGCTGGAAATTTGGCCCGTTCCTCTTGACAGAACAGATGTAGCTGATTAAGGCTTGTAGCCCATCTTGTCCAATCACATTCTCAGCTCCGCCCACAGATTTTCTACTAGACTAGATCGTGTTGTTGTTGCTTGTACAGTTATACAGTTGAAATTTTACAGCAATAATTTGGGTTAAATCAACTATCATAACATAAAAAAATGGGGATGGGGGGTCATTTTTCAGAGTCAATTTTTTGTCCATGTAATTATTCATTTGAAAACATCACAGTGTCAAACTAAATATTTGGTTAACTAATCAAATATGTAGTTCCAAACAAAATATTTAGGTAACAAGCTCAATATTTGGTTAACAAATTAAATATTTAGTTTTGAACTAAATGCCTTTTTAGCAAGTAGAATAGTAAGTTTACAAACTAAATGTTTAGCTATAAACTGCATATTTTGGAGCGTGGAGACGTATCGCGTTGGTAAGACGTATCGCGTCATTTCCTGTTTTGTGACTAACTCGTTTGTAGCAAGTCGGTGTTTCTCTCTCTCTTGAACTGATCTAACTTTCTCTGTCAATAAGTTTTTTCTGAGTTGCTTTAACACACAAACACATTAAAACGTTAATTTTCTTCACGGTTTAGGACTCTTTAAGCGTTTTACTGGGCTTGGTAAGGTACCGCTTGGTTAGCTTAGCTTTACGGCTAGCATGGCTTCGGCAGCTTTCTCTCTTGTCCCTCCATCTCTCTCTACACCTCCTCCTCTTTCCTGCTCTCTCTGTCAGATGTTTAGTTACTCCTCCGCCTCATTTAGTGAAGTTGGTAGGTGTAATAAGTGCAGCATTTTTGTAGCTTTGGAGGCGAGGGTTTCTGAGCTAGAGGCCCGGCTCCGCGCTGTAGAACAGCCAGGCCCAGCAGTAGCTAGCGCGGAGTCAACTAGGACAGGACCTAGCCGTCCTCCAACAGCTCCCGTGCAGCCGGGACCTCAGGCGAGCTGGGTGACTGTTCGTAGGAAGATTAGCGCCAGACCCCAGTCCACGGCCAACCTCCAGCCCCTTTCTCTGAACAATAGGTTCGCCCCGCTCAGCGACGCACCCGCCGAGCAGGAGAGGCCGATTCTTGTAATTGGCAGCTCCATAGTTAGGAATGTGGCTCCAGAGACACGAAAGACCACCGTCAAATGCCTTCCAGGGGCCAGGGCTGGGGACATTAGGTCCCATCTGAAGCTTTTGGCCAAGGACAAACGGCGGTATAGCAGGATCGTTATCCATGCTGGTGGCAACGACACCCAGCGACGGCAGTCGGAGGTCACTAAAATTAGCGTAGCTTCGGTGTGTAGGGCTGCCAAAACGATGTCTGACTCTGCAATTTTTTCTGGTCCCCTGCCTGATCGTACTAGCGATGACATGTACAGCCGTATGCTTTCGTTCCACCTTTGGTTGTCAAGGTGGTGTCCAGAAAACGATGTGGGCTACATTGATAACTGGGGGGCCTTCTGGGGAAAACCTGGACTGTTGCGTAGAGACGGCATCCATCCCACCGAGGACGGAGCTTCGCTTCTTTCCAGGAACATTGATAGGGTTATCTCTAGTTCCCCAAAGCCGTGACAACCCAGAGTCCAGCTCAGGGAACCCAGAGTCGAGCTCAGGGAAACCAGAGTCCAGATCAGGGAAACCAGAGTCCAGGTCAAGGAACAGGGACTGCCACCCACCCACTACCCTATAGAGATAGTTTCCCGTCCACTACCCAAAACTAATGAATTAAAAGTTAATGCTACTAGAGCAAAGTATAAAAATCTCATAAAGATAAAAAAAACTCGGACTGAACATAAAAACAAATCAATTAAATGTGGTTTACTAAACATAAGGTCTCTCCCCTCAAAAACACTCTTAGTAAATTACTTAATTTGTGAAAATAATATTGATTTGTTTTGTCTTGCAGAGACATGGTTGCAGGAAGAGGACCATGTCACAATAAATGAGTCAACTCCCCCTAGCTACTTAAACTTTAGTGTCCCTCGAAGTACTTGTCGAGGAGGTGGAGTAGCAATAATATTTTTCCCTTTTTTTTTTTCAAATTCCCCCCCCCCGGATTTACTAATTAATCTCCAAAAAAATAATAATTACAGTTTCCTTTTAGCATCTAGTTTTTAGCGAGCATCTAGTTTTTAGCATTCCTCATAAGAAAATACATAACACATAACAAAGGCATTAAAGCCACTTTTGTTTTGTGTTCTTATATGGGGGGGGGGGCGCCACGCAGGACCTTGAGTTCTCAAATTTTTAGAATCAAATTCAGATTTTCTATCTGTACTTAGTTCTTTAAAACGACTGATAAAGTCCATAATTAATGTCTGAGACCCCTGTTAATGATTTTCGTGAGTGTGGGTGGGGGGGGAGAGGGGTGGTGGGGGGGGGGGGGGGTGGGGGGGGGGGGGGGGTTGGGGGCGATCTGCGTTAGCATAGGTTGAAGTGGGTACGAGAAATCAATATTCATGTTGATAATGAAAGTGATAGTCTAAATACAGCTTTTAAGACTATCCTAGACTCAATAGGCTTTACTCAAACTGTGCAGGGACCAACACATTCTTGTCACCACACTTTAGATCTTGTGCTGTCTTATGGCATTGACTGTGAAGAAATAACAGTCTTTCCACATAACCCTATCCTGTCTGATCATTTCCTTATCACTTTTAAACTTACTCTAATGGATCATATCAAACCTGAAAGAAAACTTCATTATACCAGAACGTTATCATACAACGCTGTAGCAAATTTTAAAGAAGCTCTTCCAACTTTAATTTCCTCAGTTTATAAATGCAGAACAGAAAACAGTGATTTAACTCGTGACCCCTCACAACTTGACATTTTAGTTCATAGCGTTAATTCCTCCCTGCGTCGGGCAATAGACAAAGTTGCCCCCTTGAAAAGGAAGGTGGCTAGCCATAGAAGATTCACTCCCTGGTTTAATTTAGAGCTACGTACCCTAAAGCAGAATGTTAGAAAACTAGAGAGAAAATGGCGCTCCACGCATTTACATGATTCCTTTTTAATATGGAAAAATAGTTTATTGCTATATAAAAAGAGCCTTCACACAGCTAGAACAGCATATTATTCATCTTTAATCGAGGAGAATAAAAATAATCATAGGTTTCTTTTTAATACAGTTGCCAAACTCACACAGGATCATAGCTCTATCGAGCCAACCATTCCCCAAGCTCTAAGCAGTGACGACTTCATGCAATTCTTTATAAATAAAATAGACTCTATAAAAAATAAGATAATTGGGAACCTTCCCAATATGCTTGCTTCCTCCTTAGTTAATGAGGCAGCCTCAAAAATGGTGGAACCTAATATATGCTTAAACTGCTTTAATGCAGCCGAACTTTGTGATGTACTAAAATTATTAGCTTCATCTAAACCTTCAACTTGCGTTTAAGACCCAATCCCAACTAAACTCTTAAAAGAAGTTTTCCCTCTGATCGCTGCTCCAATTTTAAATATAATGAATCTATCCTTAGTCAATGGATATGTACCACAGGAGTTTAAGATTGCTGTAATTAAACCTCTACTTAAGAAACTCTCTCTTGATCAAAACGACTTAATTAACTATAGACCGATATCTAATCTTCCCTTCTTATCTAAAATTCTTGAGAAAATAGTTGCACAACAGATATGTGAGCATTTAAACAATAATGAGCTGTTTGAGACGTTTCAGTCAGGCTTTAGAGCTCATGCTCATCATAGCACTGAAACAGCTCTGGTGAAGGTTACTAATGATATTCTCATAGCCTCAGACAATGGACTGGTGACCATTCTGGTCCTGTTAGATCTCAGTGCTGCCTTTGACACTGTTGATCACAATATTCTCATAGAAAGGCTTCAAAGTGTCGGTATAATAGGAACAGCACTAGGTTGGTTTAAATCTTATTTGTCTAACAGATTTCAGTTTGTTCAGGTAAACAATAGATCTTCCTCAACCTCAATAGTTACTTGCGGAGTACCACAGGGTTCAGTGCTTGGGCCGATTCTCTTTACTATATATATGCTTCCTATTGGTAAAATAATTAGGCAGCATGGGATAAAATTCCATAGTTACGCAGATGATACACAGCTATATCTATCCATAAATCCTGATGAATCCAATCAGTTAGGTAGACTACAGGCATGTCTGGAAGACATAAAAACTTGGATGACTCTAAACTTCTTGCTTCTAAATTCTGATAAAACAGAAGTTGTCGTCTTTGGACCAGAAGCTCTGAAAAAGAAACTACTTAGTCAGCCCCTTCACCTGGACGGCATTAAATTAGCCTCCAGTAATAAAGCAAAAAACCTCGGTGTCATTTTTGACCAAGATATGTCATTTAGAACTCACATTAAAGAAGTCTGTAGGATTTCCTTTTTTCACCTTAGGAATATTGCAAAAATTAGAACCATCCTGTCCAGGAATGATGCTGAAAAACTAGTCCATGCCTTTGTTACTTCAAGGCTGGATTACTGTAACTGTCTATTATCAGGTAGTCCACAGAATACAATTAAAAGTCTTCAGTTAGTTCAAAATGCTGCTGCTAGGATTCTGATGAATATTAAAAGAAGAGATCACATTTCCCCTGTTTTAGCTTCTCTTCACTGGCTCCCAGTAAAATCTAGAATAGAATTCAAGATCCTCCTTCTGACATATAAAGCCCTTAATAATCTAGCTCCATCATACATAAGAGACCTGATTGTTCCATATGTTCCTAACAGAGACCTTCGCTCTCAGACTGCAGGTTTACTGGTAGTTCCTAGGATTTCTAAAAGTAGAATGGGTGGCAGATCTTTCAGCTATCAGGCTCCCCTCCTATGGAACCGGCTAGGTAGAGATAGATTAATGTAAGCCAGGTAAAGATCCGGAGCCGGTCGCGGCTTACCGCCGCGGAAGAAATGCGCCCCACAGGGGCCAGCCAGCGCCGGAGAGAGGTCCCTCAAGGGGATCCTCCCGCACAGTGCGGCCGCCCATTACCTGCCGGGTTGAATCCCCCGGGCAGACTGTGCGGACCCCACCCGTTTATCTCTTAAACGTTTCTCGCCCTCTTCAACTCTGTCCTCTCAGTTCTGTCTATTTTTCCTTAAGATAGTTGTCGACTATCGGTCTCGTGCCGGTATTTAGCCTTAGATGGAGTTTACCACCCACTTTGGGCTGCATTCTCAAACAACCCGACTCCGAGAAGACCCCGGCATGACGGGGGCCGTTACCGGCCCTACACCGTCCACGGGTCAGGAGGACTCAGACAGAGTGTTGGTAGCCAGGTCTCCTAGTAGCTAGGAGACAGGTTAATGTTAGTAGCTATGCTGCTTTAGGCTAGGCTGTTGGAGGACATTATTAGGGTCTGTTCCTACTTTCTCTCCTACTTCTCCCCAACTGCATGATGTGCTGTCAATTCAAGCACTAACCTGTTTTCTATTATAGTAGGTGCTCCGGATTAGCCCTGCTTGACGACCCTGACTAAGATGGCATTGCAGTGACGGAAAATTCTCCACGTCCTGCAACAAACTTCTGCATCAGTTCTATTGCTCTTTCTGTGTCTCTGTTATGTATTCTCCAAGCCACAGACGGTCGCGGCAGATAACCGCTTGTGCTGAGCCTGGTTCTGCGGAGGTTTCTTCCTGTTAAAAGGGAGTTTTTCCTTCCCACTGTCGCTTCATGCTTGCTCAGTATGAGGGATTGCTGAGAATTCCACGACGCAATCTTCTGTGGTTCTGTAATTTCTACACTAAACATTGTATTGTAATAACTCTTTTTGTAAAGTGCCTTGAGATGACATCTGTTGTGAAATGGCGCTATATAAATAAACTGAAATGAATTGAAATTGAATTGAATTGCCTTTTTAGCAAGTAGAATAGTAAGTTTACAAACTAAATGTTTAGCTATAAACTGCATATTTAACATTTAGCAATATTTTGCAAAGCTGCTGAAACACTTAGCTGCTTTAAATTTAAAATAAAACTCACCCGTTTAGAGCTGCCTTGAGTAAAATGATGATGCTTAATTTTTTTTACTTTCACTATTGTTGTGTTTTTTATGCCTTTCATGTTTTATTTTAAATTGCTGTTTTGGTTTCCATGTGTTTATATTTTCGTTTTCTTTGTTTTCTTTGTTTACCACCAAATCTTCAAGTACCTTCAATTACCTTGTTGTTAAATATGTGCTATAAAAATTACAATTGTCTTACCTTGGCTAGCTAAATATTTAATTTGTAAAGTAAGCATTAAGTGAAAAATTAACGTGGCAGCAGGTATGACTTTGCAAAAATAAATTCCCCTTTTAATTACCTCATGACAAGATAAATAACCAAAAATATTGCTGGTAATTTCATAAACGGGACAAAATAACTATTTAAACAGTTAATGTTTAGCATTCAGGAGTTTTAAATTCTTATCCAAGATAAACCAGACATAAGGAGATCTACAATTCTCTTTGTGATTCTCTTTCTATAACATCACACACACACACATTTACAGATTTTCTAAAGGCCAAAATCCATTCCCCAGACCTTGGGACCGCTAGGGAACCGCATGAGGGTTATTATCCACAAATGGAGAAAATATGAAACAGTTTAGGATTCTGTGCAGATAGAAGAATTTGTGCTCTTACTGTTTTGCTTTTGGACAGTTATGATGGATAATTGGCCACAAGATGTTGCTTTTACAATCGGAAAAAACTTATTAGTGTCTCAAAAGCTCAACCAATACCTGAACTATGAAAGAGGCTTCATGAAGAAGAGAGAGAGAAGGTGGAGGTTTAAACCATCTCTTTTATGAAACATAATGGGTAAGCTTCATATTGGGTTTTTAGCTATTCGCCCAGCCTGATATAAAGGAGGAAGAAAAGCAAATGAGGTGGATTAGCAGTCCTTACCAACAACTGATGTATCCTCCAGGATGTTACTGTGGAAAATCGTCTCTGCTGCTTGAAAATTGAGCTGTTAGCATGTCATGACAGTCATCAGAAACAAAAGCTTCTTCACAGTCAGGCAACACCCACTGTTACAGGAACCAACCGCAACAACTCTCTGAATGTAGTTGGATGATGATATGAGTTATAACGTTTTATTTCCCTTTTTGGATAAATAATTTTTTCTTTGTAATAAACTGGTTTGAATTAAATTACAACAATTTTGCAAAGGAGAGTGGGTCAGAATTCCTCCAAGGTGCTGTAGAAAGGATTCATTGCCCCTAACTGCAAACCCTTCACCCAGTGGCAAAACCAGTTATTGCTTTTTCACATTTGGTTTTAACACCATTTCTTTACCTTAATTACGTGAAATCATTGGTAAATGTTCACCTTTTGTTTTTTTTGTTTTTTTTCTGTATTACACCAGGTTAATTGTATGCATGTTTGATCTGAAATGTGTTTGATGTGCTGAAATATTTAAGCGTGATTAAAACACAAAACCAGAAAAAAAATTATTAGGGGGAAATAATTTCCCATGTTGCTGTCTTTCCATTTTAAGGCCTACTTACAGATCAATGTGTTTTTCTACTGGTATTCATAGTAAAGGTTTAATCTGTGTGAAACATTAAAACCTCCGTCTGCTTCTTTCAGCCTTTACACGACCGCTGTCAGATGAACTCCACCCCATAGGACTGGACAGGTCAGATCTTAATTAAAGTTCTGACCCCTGATGCTAAAAATAAGATCAACTACATTATGAGAGCCACAGCACATAAATCATTGTCTGGGAAGATTACATGGCATTTTTAGAAAATATATTCTAGTGCTGGATCTATGAAGATTTAATTCACAAACTGTTGGAAGAATGAGCATTTTGTACAGAAATAGCCATATTCTAAAACACTGTATGCCATTATGACTTTTTACCTTATTAGAACTATGTTTCTTCAACCCTACTCCCTAAAGGTACACCGACATGCATGTTTTAGATGTTTTCCCTTCTTCAGCACACCTGGTTTCTATTTATGGCTAAATAATAAGCATTTACTGAACTAAACCAATCTAAAGCAGGAGAACATCTAATACAAGTAGGGATGCACTAATACCAATAATAGTTTACTGTTATAATGTAGTGATACTTAATATATGGAAACTGCAATAATTTCACATAAAATGTTTATTTTTCACTTGGATTTTTGTTTTGTTGCCTATTTTATTAATATTTAGTTTTTTTCTAATTAACCATCATTTGTTCTAACAAACAGAGAAGAAAATAAACCCTGTCTTTCAATGAATTGCTTGTGTAGTAGAAGTATCGGCAAGTACTCAGATCCAAGTATCGGTATCGTATCGGTTTGAAAAAAGAGATATTCTTACATCCCTATGCAAGGCAGTGTGAAGAGAAGGAAAAACATTTAAAAAATGAATCAACTACCAGCATTTTTGATAAGTGTGCTGACAGATGTGCTTGAGATTCTGACTTATTGCAAATCTAAGTGAAATACCCTTTAAGCTACAATTGTCCTATAGTAAAATTGTTTTTTAAATCATCTTAAAGGCACAGTGTGTAATTTTCGGCCAGTAAGGGGCAGTGCATACCTAAATTATAACAAGCATGCGGTATCTGTGTCTTCGAGTAAGAAACTCAACGGAAGTCCAACTGGTGCTGTTTTCAATTAGTCAATTCGCTGAAAATCATCTATTTGCAGCAACATGATGAGCATACCAGTCTCTTTTTCATCGCTTGGAACAAGCGAAGAGGTAAAAATGTAGACGTAAAGACGTCACCTAATATGACTTTTCCCTGAAAAGAGGACCCGTGCCTATGTATTTTTAAAGTCATATTTTACAATATCACCAATATTTTGCAATTAATGTGCTTTACGTAATTATTACATAATATTCTAATGGCTATTTTCAAAGATGTACTGCAAAAACTACACACTGTCACTTTAAAGTGTTTAGTTTTTACAAAGAATTGATCAGCTTAATCACCAGATGGCGTCATTTCATTACAAAACCTCTGAAAAGAACCTACTGAAAAAGGGCGTTACTTTACTGAACTTCAAGAAACTGAAATGATCAAGTACCCAGCTGGTTATGAAAACATATTCATCCGTGGCCCAGATACAATTTTTCTGATTTTTGGCTTTGATACAAATTGTGCCATATGTGGACAGGTCGAATAGGTTTTATAAAACCAATGTCTTAACCTCAATAGACCCTTCTCTCCTTTTTACAGATATGTTTTATTAGTTTCCAACAGCCTGTTACTGAAAGATTCTCATACTCCTTTAAAAACTTTGAATATTAAACATTGTAGTAACATAAGATGTCCCTCTGTCATTTTTGTTTTACACTGAATCCCATACAAAGTACCTTTATCGAACAAGCCTAAGTATCACTATATTTCTTTTTGTTCCTGCAGCCGTCAGACTGAAATTGCAGTTTTTACTGTTTTCCGATTCCTCTATAAATGGAGAGGGGTTTTAAGATTTATTTTCATTGTTGGAATCTTAAGGCTCCTGAATTCACAACGCATACTTCGAACTAATACTTTTGTTTTTAGTTTTTTCAGAGATCTTACATCTTTTCATAAGTTTCTACAGTCTTCACTGTACATCAGCAAATACCAGCTAATGCCCGGATTTGACTTTATATCTGCCTTGAGTGACTAAACTTGCAATTAGGACTCAAAGCATTTTATATTCAGAGGAAATAGGTCTGAATCTTGGACATAAGGCAAAATTAAATTTACTGTTGCATATTGTAAAGTATACACTGATCAAAGCACATGAATTTTCAAAGCAACAGCTTTGAAAATTGTTCATGGCAGAGCACTGCTTTGATTGTAGGAGTCAACCAAGCCCCATCCCCCTGCACGTGGGCCAATGTCAAAGCATGGGGGGGCTTTTTTTTAAACACAATTGACTAGTTTTGCTTATATTACACCGTCATGAGTTTAAATGCCTCCAATTTAACACTGGGCAAGGGGAAAAACCTGACCTAAGCCTTAAAATGGCCACTTCCCATTTTAGCTGGAAAAAGTGCATTTTAAGCAATTAAAGATCAGACATTCCAACCACACAGGACCTGTACAGGTCCAGAAAGACTACAGCTGAGAAAAGAATCTTTGTAAGGCAACAGCTCTCAAAGGCACCCAAACGCCCAGCACTGCTGTACAATTGTAGAGACCCCCGTGAGATTCAGCAATTCTGGGACCCACACAAGGACATGATCACTACAGGGACTATTTCCTTCACTTCCAAGTGCATATTAACAGGCTTTTACATTTTGTAGTGGAAAGACCAAAGCCTCATTGAATCAATTCCCTTGAGGCACTAGACCTTCCAAATAAGTCAAAGCAGACAAATCCAGCTCAAAGTGTTTATTCAGAATCAGAAAACAAAGTTACAAGACCAACTACTTCATACACTTGATAGTCAGAAACTGATTAGGTCAATGACAAGCTTTAATGAGTAGATACAGGTTTAGTCTGGAACCTGTTAAACATTCCTACTCTATGACATTTAGCTTTTGCACCCCAGGGTATGCTTGTCAAACAGGTACTCTGCCATCTTGTTGTTGTGGGCATCCATGCGGGCGAGGTTGGCTATGTAATCCCCAATCTTCTTGATAGCCTCCACCTGCTCGTTCAAGTAGTGGGACTCCAGGAAGTCGCACAGCTGAAACAATAGTGATCATTGGTTTCAATTAGTCTCAAAAAGTTTGATCTTTCTGGGCTTTTTTTAAAACTAAGTTTTACTTACATGGGGATCAACGTGATCAGAGGCCAGCTTGTGCAGATCCAACAGAGCCTGGTTGACGTTTTTCTCCAGCTGCAGGGCACACTGCATAGCTTCCAGGCCACTGCCCCACTCATCCTTTTCTGGTTTCTAGAAAAGAAAACACATTTTTCAATTTTGTAGTTATAAGACCATTCATTTTAGAATCGGTTAAAAAAAAAAAAACTTGGGGGTGACATTCGAGTAGTGGCTAGAGCTAGGACTCGAGACAACCGCATTAGGGACTAAAGCCTTTTACATTTGGCGCCCGCTTTACCACGGGACTATTAAAAAAAAAAAAACTCGACCGAGAGTGGCATCCATGTTTATATAGCATTAGGAAACTCAAGTTACCTTGACGTCCTGGAGGAAGATGCGCCCACCCCTCTTGTTCTGGAAGGAAAGCAGCTTCTCAGCGTGCTCCCGCTCCTCGTCGCTGTTCTCCTTGAAGTAGTGAGAGAAGCCCGGCAAGGCCACGTCGTCGCGGTCGAAGTAGTAGGCCTGTTGGACAAGCAGAAGGCAAACAGTCATTAGAACGCCTCACACCCAATCATTATGTGGCCAGAGAGCGGCTGTAGTCAAAACGCATGAGTCATGGCGGAGTCTAGCTAACAGTCAGCGTGACGCAGCATTTTAAGGGTTAGAGTAATGTGGGACAGACTACTTAAGCATGTAATAAAACTACTCAAGACGCCAGATTGTGCAAATAATTTGTTTCTTACCATGGAAGTGTAAGTGTAGGAGGCAAACAGCTCCATGTTGATCATCCTGTTAATGGCGGCCTCGCAGTCGCGGTGGTAGTTCTGACGCACCTGGGAATCCATTTTAGCTGGCGTTTCTTTCGTTTTCTTAACAAAAAAAAAAGCTGTAGAAAAATAAACCTGTACGCAGAGTTCTTCAGTAATGTTCAAGTAGAAGCAGGATAGAAGTAGAATGTAGGCTGCTCGGTTTTCAGGCGAGGCACGAGAAGAAGTTCCGTTCAAACACTGTTGAAGCAAGAACTCCTTGAGACTTTGTTCCCCGGTTTGAAATGGCTGTCGACGGTGCCCCAGTATTTATACGCCCCGGTAGACCTCGTGACCATGTTTCCACCAATCATCAATCGAGGATGATATAAGCAGAATCACAATGGTGTTTTTTTTTAAATTAAAAGCACAGTGTAACACTAAAAACAATGAAAATCCACTCCCTTCTTTTTTGATTCGATATGATGAACCGTAGCGTTTCTGTGTAACATGATCTGCTCTAAGTCTGTCTCGTGCACTGACGAAGTGTTTTCAAAAGTAAAATAAATGAACATCAGTTTTATTAAATTACAGTGATAAATATAATGCAATCATATGATTATACCATTGTGTTTAAAAAAGACAACACATTTGAACTTAATAAAGATAATCGTTATTTAAATTGCGTTACTCCGTTCTCTGAGCTGTCACTACTGAAATACAAAAAATTGAGGACTTGCAGCCACAAAGTGAGGGCTGTCATGAAGCTGGTTGTAATGCAGATTAGATCAACATAAATTTACTCCAGCTATTAAAAGGATAAAATAGTTCAGCAAGGCCCCTTCCCCGGTAAGTTGCTGACAGGGCTGGATACAGTACCTGAAAATTCTAGGTAAGAGTAGTTCTACTTCAGTATATTTTTTTCTCTAGTAAAAGTCAAAAGTATTTAAGAAGTGAAAAAGTATTTTGCTATGAACTCACATCTATTCAGTACTACTGAGCCTACTGAATAACTGATGATGTCATCAAATATAAATTTCTGTGGAAATTCTGTTATTTTAAAGACTTGAATTTGAAAAAAGTTAATATAAATGTAACAATTACAAAATAAATTCAGGAAGAAAACATATTTTCAATATTTTTTGTTATGCGAAATTGATGCAACTAATATGATAGGTCATGCATATATGTTAGAAAAGAGTAATTTTTCCAGAGACAAAAAATATCCAAATATCCCCAAAAAAATATCCAAATCATTACAGAAAGATTGTAATTTGTTTTACAGAATGGAAGTTAAAGTTAAAAATCAGAAAATCTATAAGTTCACCTGAAGGTAACAATGTCATCACCGTCTGTTAGATGCTGGAGAACCTTCTGATGCCAGAATAAAATTAGCTTTTCTATTTTTATGGTTCCCCCCTCATTTATTTTTTTTCACTTGAATTTAACAGGATATATGGCATTATAAGATGTAAAATGAGTAATTATACTTTCTTTATTTTTTTATCAGACTACAACAACTAGGATTTAGCACTGGGTGTAAAGATTCTTGAGAACCGCTATAATCTGACCTGTGTTGAAATACAGTTTTATGACAGCATAAAGTGAATGATCCAAAGTTGTTTTACTTCCCAAAAGCAGCGCATGACTTTCAAAACTGCTGACGTGTCATTTAGATACAACCACTGTGGCCTTTATGGCTTTACACAAACCCAGAGCAATGCTGCAAAGCTTTACAAAGTATAAAACGCCTCAGACACCATGTCATTGGAGAATGACATGAAACTTTATGGACAAAGCTATTGACTTTCTCCCAGTACGATTTTTATTGTGAACAAGCGTTTCGTCGGGATATAAGAACCTTTACTTGAAAGCAAATATCCTGAACTTTCTGTAAAATCAACAAAACTCACTTAAGATGTCATTGAAAACATTCTCTTTTTGCTCCATATTGATGATGGGGCCCATGGACCCTAACAAGGTAAAAAAACAAAAAAACAACTAACACATCACTGAGGCCAGGTAGTTTTCCGCTTTTTTGGGGAGTTCCCTCTTTTCGATGCCTTGCTCATGTCAGGACTTGTCTGTGTAGGAAGCTGCTTTGTTTAGCACCTGTTCATTTGGTTTAACCACAGCCCTCCATGTTTCCCCTACACAAAGCAGCTCCATTAGATTTCTAACAGTTCACCTTGCAGCTGAATTATTTACACAAGAAACCTCAGCTGTGCTACCTAATCAAATTTTTATCTACCTTTTTTTGTCAGGTGGTGTTTGGTGATAAATATCTTGTTTCCTAGTTGGCGTTTCCCAGTTAGCTTTTGAGTTTCAGACCTGTATGGAAAATTGTGAGTCAGTGAAAAGAAGACTGAAAAGGTTCAGCTACAACTCCTGTAGAGCGCCCTACCTTTATAGAATAAACAGTGAATGAAAAACGATACATCCTCTCTTGACATTAAAAGCCTTGAGTTGATGCTTGTGGGAAATTGAGCTAACACCAAGTTTTTAATAAGATGATATGTTTAATTTGGACAGGTAGGCTAGCAAAATGTAACATCTTCTCTACGTGGTTAAGGTTTCTAGAAGTGTTTTGTAATCTTTATCGTAGTTCACTGGAACACATAAAATTGGAAATATGTGAGGACAAGAGAGGAAGAAATCCCCACAAGATGAAGTTGGAACAACTGCTTTCTTGGTAGCCAAAAAATGCCAAGCATGTAAAAGCCTGTTCTGTAACATGTTTTGTAACGCCTTCATTAGGACGTTAAAAAAAGCAACTGCCGTCTTTTAAATATTCTGGAAGGTAAACCTTGAAACTAAAATCTGTCAGTTCATCCTTATATTCAGCACACAGTGAGTCTGAAGTATTGTTGTAATTGTGTTTTATACCATCCATCTGCCAGACATCAAATGGAAAATGGTTTGTAGGGCTGAATCTGGCCTTATTGCATAATGGACAAATGAACTTTTATGAGATAATTAAAAGGTCCACCTTCCATCGCCTGAAAATAAATTCTAAGGCTATAGCAAGATTTAGAGAAACTCATCCATGTGTTTTTGTACTTAGATCAATTTATGCAACAATTACTTTATATGTCTGCCTAAAAAGTAAATCCAGACAGCTTCAGCTGATCCAGAATGGTGCTGCTCGTATCCTAGGAAAGTAAAGCACATTACCCCAGTTCTGAAGTTCTTCAACTGGCTCCCTGTAGCTCAGAGGATAGAATTCAAAATACTTCTGTTGGTTTATAAATCACCGAATAGCTTTGCATCAAATTACAATAAGGATCTGTTGTCGCTGTAGCAACCTTCCATACCACTCAGGTTTTTCTCAGAAACTCCAGAATCGAACCAAACCTTCGGTTTGTATACACCCCCACAACACTTTTCCAGAAAACTGCAAAGTGCTGGGATGATCGGCTGACATTAGAATTAAAATGCCATTAGAAATAACTGTAAATAACTCAAGTGGCGCCATTTGGCTAAATCAAATGTAATATGACCTCTCCAAATCAGAAGTATTGTATATGGAGGATAAAAAACTTTTTGGGCTCTTTATAACGTTAACACCCCATAGTTTCACCCACAGCAGTCCAAATCACTGATAAAAAGTTAGTCATTTTCGAACTCACAGAACAAAAATGACTTTCTTTGTCCTTATCTAAATTTTCTTTGTGAAAATGAAGGTGCCTATAGCAACAGTAGGTATAGTCGGGGACTGAAACACACTATTTACTAACAAAATAACTTGTTGAATACTCACATTTCAAATGTAAAAAGAATATCTATAAAATACCTTTTTTTTACTCCGGTTTTTATGTGGGTATGTCCGGTGCTCATTTCATTTGATGTGTAGCTATATCGTCAGGTTGCATGATGGAGGGGCATGAACATGCCTGTGATGTTGTTGAAAAGTAGTCCTGAGACTTGTACGTGTGCATGGTTTTAAACTGGAAATAATGACATTTATTCCTTACTTTCATACCCCGCACATATTAGGCCTACACTTCAAACTTTTCAGTTACTTCTCTTTTCATGTCAAAATCAAAAATATGACTGATCTGACTTGGACGTTTTTTGTCAGGTTTTTGTCTGCATCACAAATCTCGACACATACAGTATTTTGCGGATTCTGTAGTACTGAGCCAATCTTGAAAGTTTATGTAGAATTCTTCCAGCGTTATGGGTTTAAATCAGTATCGGTAATTAAGCATTAGTTTATCGGTATATCGCATATTGGTAAACGAAAACCGATATCAAACATCGCTACTAAAAAACACATTTGTTTAGAGTTGATTAATGATCACCAGTAGATGCATTTTTTAGTTTGTATTGTCATTTTTCTTTACTTCTCTTATTTTTGCCACCATAATGTAATGTATGTTTGTTTGATGGTGTAATATTTTTATTGTTTAAAGCACTTTGAAACACCTTGCTGACATGTAGGCCTACTATTTAAATAAACTTAACTTTACTAATGCTTATTAATAACAAATGTCCCTTTAGAATAAACAGTGAAACAGAGAAATGAAGCAGAATTATATTTAAAATAGCAGTTGATTTGCATCACACCCAAAATTCAGGGACAAGTCTTTAGTGATATTTTCGATTTTGCAAACAATAAATTAAACAGCCTGCATCTGTTTACCGCTCAACTGATAAACTGACAATTACTCAGCATTTCTGACAGCACCTTTGCATCTCTTTTTCTGTCACATGATGCTATTAGCTTTTCAGAAGGATATGATTCAGCAACAAATAGTGCTGTGTCACTGTAGTGACTGAGCATTTCTCGGCTTTCTCAGTTACGCATCCTGTTACTTTGTTCCGCTTCGGAGTTTCACAGCGGGCGAGCCGCAGGGGGAGGAGATCGTGTGACCGCAGAGGTGTTGACATCAGCAAGTCTACTGGCTGGAGCCAGTTTGGGAGAAAAATAAAAGGAATTTAAACTGGTTTCTAAAAAAAACGAGAGGTTGGGAGCAAATCCGTTTGGTTCATGTTGTCCAGTCATGTAACACCTGCATCTCAGTCCGCAGCGTAGCTGCCACAGAATGAGCGATTTCTGACCAAGCCTAAAAAGCCACTACTCATCGGAAATTTTGCTGTCTAGACTGAATAACTTATGGGGAAAGAGTTTATAGTAAAAAAAAAAAAAAAGAAGACAAAAAAAAAAAAAAAAAAGGCCAAGATTGAGCTATCTAGCCAGGAGGAGGAGATACGACTTTTTGACATAAACAACGCTGTATGAAATGTGAAGCATGGTGAAGGCACCATCATGCTGTGGGGAAGGTTTTTTTGCACCAAGAGGTAGAATAATGAACGAAGAGATCTAGCGCCAAATGAATTAACAGAACTGAAACAAAGTTAAACTTAGTCACGATCTGGTGTTCCAAGAGGACAATAATCTCAAACACATCAATACTGTTTTTTTTATGTATAATAGAAGCTGACATTAAGCAAACGGCGACCCTTCTGAAGTTTTATGGTTAAAAGCCAGGTTGGAATTATAATGGCAACAAACAAAAACTTGTAACTAAAGCAGGATTTGCTTTAACCAAATATAACATGGGCTGCATGTGTATTTTTGAGCTTTTATGTAAAATTTTCACCTCTCAAGAGAAAATTCACAAATTAAAATTTTTCTTTTTAAACACATTTGCTTTTGTATAACACATCACCATGTAAACCAATTTTAATAAGTCTTAGAAATACATTAATAGTTATATCAACATTAATGGAAGGTGTTGTGGGAAAAAGGCATTTTAAATAAAGTAGTGAGAGAGATTCCTTCATTTTATCTTGGAGGTTTAATTATATTCCAATTGATCATACAGGAGAACAGTACAGATCACAGTGAATGCTGCCTCCTCCCAGCTCAAATGAAAACAAGTATTTATAAAGAACAGCAACCTTGCATCTATCTTTTCTGATAACAAAACTATTCTCTCAGGGTGGGAATTTCTCAGGATGGAGGAAGAATCAATTTTCTCAGGCAGTGAGGTTACCTAGAAAGGGTAGTTCTTCACACCCTCTGCTCTCAGCGTTAATAATATTAACAGATGAATCATTATAATACATCTCTCCATCACAGAAGGTAAGGCAAGTTTATTTCCAGCATGTACACCAATCCAAAGTGCATTAAAGAAAAACAGAATAACATATTTAAACTCCTGAAAGCATGACATAAAAAAATATAAAATGCTGATTTAAATTTCAGTCTCGCACTTCAATCATTACTGAATGGGTGGACAGTTCATAGTCGGATTCTTTTATTTGAGGTGTGTGGATGCATTTAAATAGTGAATACTGAAATCACTTTTCTCGTATGGTATATATAAACACTGATTGAGCCAGTAGATTGACTTAAGAACAGATTTAACACATACTAGAGTATTTTCCTGCTGTTGTTCAGGACTGTGACAACAGCAATTTAGAGGAGTTGCAGCTGCCCTATATACAAAAAAAAACAAAAAAACAATAAAAATACTATTAGTAACAGGCAATAAAACTTGAGTAGATAATTCTCATTTGATTAATAAAAAGCCCAGATAGGTAATGATAAGCAGCCCTAATGAATTTAGCATGTTGGCATGAATATGTTTGCAAATCTGGTAAACACACAGAAATGTGTTTAAAATACTTCATTACAAGTGACAATTAAAGATTGCATAATTTGAGTGATTCACCTTTAAGATATGGCTGATGACAGAAACCCAAGTGGAAAAGAAAAAAATCATTTCATTTCAACATAGATTTTCAGATCTTGAAGACTGCATAGTGTGCGTATGGGTTATGTTACAGTTTTGTTGTACAGTAATAAAGAAAAGCAAAGAGCACATTTTGAACTGAGTTTGCTGTTTTTTTGAGAGGCTTATGTGAACTTGGTCACAGATCCAGGCAACGTTCCACAAAGATGCAGCTGTTCTAACCACAGAGTCTTCCTAAGGCATTTCAAGCAGTCAGTCCCATGCATCAACACTCCAAGTCATTCAGCACCCCATGATGAAAACACTTAAATCTAGTGAACCCCGACCTCTCGTGTGTAACATTGAGGCACTTAAGACTACAGCTCCTTGCAAAGGTATCGATGCCTCTTGAAGCTTCTCTCACATTTTGTCACGTAAAAACCACAAAAAAAAGGATTTTACATGCCTAGCCAACACAACGTAGTGCAAAATATTGAATTTAGGTATGCAGAGATTAGAGGATGGATACCCGATGGGCCGGGCCAGGTTTGGACAGATATTTAGAAAGGATGCTCTGGTTCAGGTTGTGCTCGGTCACATCAGAGGATGGAGGGTGAAGACTTCCACCTATATCCAGAATCTACGAGAGCATTAGCAGTGTGCGATTTGTGAAAACAATCAGAGGGTATATTTATTTATTTTATTTACTTTTTATTCATAAAAATAACAGCTTTGTTTATGCTGGCTGCAGGGCATCTTGCACATGTTTACCCTTTCAAAACCGGCAGAAAAATTTGAGTTTTCATCAGAATAGACATAAATAACGTGGGATACCCCAGGGCTCCATCCTGAGGGCTCTCCTTTTTAATATCTACATGCTGCCACTATCTCAGATTATAACAACCCATTAGATTAGTTACAATAACTATGTAGATGATAGCCAGCTTTACATTACAATGTTCCCAGGTGACTTTGAACCCATCCAAAAGCCAGGTGTCATAATTGTCTCCAGCTGAACAAAAACAAAATTATTTTATGGCTTCAGCTAATAAAGCTAAAAACCACTGATCAGGCCCGAAATCTAGGTGTAGTAATGGACTCAAACCTGAACATCCAGGGTCACAAAAGCAATCATTCATCCAGCCTTCTAACATCTGAAAAACATTCAAAACTGTTAAGAGCTGACTTTGATTAATATATTAGTAATAGTGGGAATGTCATGACAGTAGTATGTTTTAAAGTTCTTTATCTTTATTTTAGGTTTATTTTTTTATGTTTTATTGCTGATTTAATTTTATTACCCAAAGCACCTTGAATTACGTTGTTGCTGAAAATGTGGAATACAAATAAATCTGTCTCACCTAATACAAATGTACTAACATTAATTGGTATAAGTTTTTCCTTCTACTTTACAATGATGCACCATTTCCCACCAACAAAATCAGGGGCTATAAAGAATTTTGCAAGGTACTGTATTCAACAAAATAGTGACATTTCACAAAGGTAATCATAACAACAGTACTGTGATTAAATCCAGATGTTGAAACAGCCCAAATGATTAAACCAAAAAAATATCAAACGACATGGAGAAAGAAGCTCCACCCACTTGCCTTGTGTGATTTAGCCAAACAAGAATGACTCAGACGTTAAAGCTGACTTGACGACACGAACCGATCTGGAAATGATCCACCATGTTTGTAACACTGAACAAAACTGAGATAGGAAGTTATTTTACCACAAAGAAAGGTTTGTGTTGCTTTTATAAAATACTGACAGTAGAAAGAATTACTGACTCTGGTCATTTTCAATCAAAGGGAAAAAATTGAAGAAAGAAAGTAGAAAGGTGGTCCTCATATATTTGATACATTTGGACAGAATGTAAAAAGTGGTGAAATCATTTTGAGTATTGCTGTTAATAAGTATCCTGATTCCTAATAATCTAACATCCTTCGGTTATCAGCGGTGCTGAATGTTAAACTTGTCTTTCTGATGCTCATGCGGTTGGAATCCACACGGTTTTCCACTGGACGGCGTTTCTCCACAGCTCCTCCAGCAGAGCGGGATGAGACTGAGCCCAGGCCGATCCTGTGCCACCCCTCTCCCCGTCCTTTTCCCTGAAGAGCCTGAGGGTTTTCAGCGGGTTGGTGCAGGTGTACTGGAGGTACTGACAGCCCTGACACAAACACAGCAGAGATTAAATGTAGAGCTCATCTTTACTTTTCATACGTAACGAGCGCAGTGTGTCGTCCTCACCTCAGCGCTGCCCCAGTACCAGATCGCCTTGATGACGCTGTGGTTAGCCAGAGCCGCTGTGAGCTGGTCTCGCTTTCCTGTAATGACATTTACTAGGCCTGCTGGCAGGTCTGAGGACTGGAGCACCTTATGAGGAAGGAGAGAAAAAATGCTTGGAAAAAAAATCTGAATGCCGCTGTGTTTAGTAGAACAGTTTTAAAGCACTTCAGCTCAGGAAAAATGTTCTAAAATGAGATTTTGGACGTTACAAATTTACCATGCACAGATATAAAAAGTGTGGCCGATTTCAATGTACGATATTTATATTGTCGGTATGGCCGATACGGGGATCGTGTTAACCAAATATTTTTCTGATTTGACTGTATAAAAAAATAAATAAAAAAACCGTGACGGAAAAAGAACGCAGATTATTATTTTTTCACACTTTTCTGAACACTTCTCAGACATTTTCTACTTTACGGACTTACAGCAGAGTTAACTAAATCAATTAATGAAGATTCCCATGAGAGCATCAAAGAAATCATCTCAGATCTGGAGACCGTATTCTATGCATCTCACTAACTAGGAGCTGACAGCCAGATGAAGAGTTACTGAGGCTTTGGAGCGCGTTTCCTCCAAGAACCTGGTGTTGTGCAGACCACTAGGTGCATGGTGCGGGATTTCATCCCACTGAAGCGATAGCTCACGGGTCAGGAAACAGATCGTTCTGAATATTTCTGACTTCTGGCCACGTCAGTTGGAGAAATGTTCCCTCATTTGAAAACTTTAGGCAGAAATAGTGCTAATTTCCAGTCTCTACTTTTGCAGTGGATGGCAGATTCAGCCTCAAGAACATCTAAACCCCCATGAGAAGTCTGGTCTGATGAGTCTCCATTTCTGCTGCAACATTCGGATGGTAGGGTCAGAATTTGGCGTCAACAACATGAAAGCATGGATCCATCCTGTCTTGTATCAATGGTTCAGGCTAGTGGTGGTGTGATGGTGTGGGGGACATTTTCTCGGCCCATTTTGGGCCCCTTAGTACCAATTGATCATTGTTGCAACACCACAGCCTACCCAAATATTATAATTATTATAGTTGTGATGATTTTATTTTGGGTTTGGGAAGGGTGGGGTTTGTGGGGTCCTTTTAACCTGTAAAGCACTTTGATAAGCTTTTGTAGTTGGAAAAGTGCTTTATAAATAAAGTTTGATTGATTTATTGACTGTGTGATGCTATCATGTCAATATGGACCAAAATCTCAGAGAAATGTTTCCCAGTACCTTGTTGAATCTATGCCACAAAGGATTAAGGCAGTTCTGAAGGCAAAAGGGGGTCCAACCCGGTACTAGTAAGGTGTATTTAGTTTGGCAAAACTGACAGTATAATGTCAGTGTTGAAGAGTTACTCAGGCTTCCGAGAGCATTGCTCCCATGAGCCTGGTTTTGTGCCAACCACTTTCCTCCTGCTGAAGCAGTAACTCGCAGGTCAAGAAACAACTAGTTTCTGACTTCTTTTCTCATTTCAAAAGTTTGGAACAAGTAGTGTTTAATTCCAGTCTCCACTATGGCAGCGCAGCCCAGATTCAGCCTCCAGAACGACATCTAAATCTCCATGAGAAGTCATCTGTCTGAGGCAAAAATCCAAAACCTCGTGGCAAAACCTTCTGCAGCAATCACACTACTTGATTACCCTCAAGTCGGAGTGCATTTGAGTTCCGTTTGGAGCAGGAGGAAGATGTGAGACTTTGTGTGCGGAACACAAAAGGTGAACTCTTTGTATTTTAAATGTAATTGCTTAATTTAATTTTTTGTATGTACCGGTAGTTCTCTCTTCATCTTGTTTTTTTTTCTAATTAGTAAAAAAAACAACATTCAATATGTTTTTGTTTTTTTAAAGATGGGTTAAATATAGATTATGATCATATCTGACCCTTGTCGGCCAAAAAAAGCCAAACAAATAAACTATTGGCTAATATATTTCTACCAACACTGAAGGAGAGACCAGCCCCTTTCCTCCCAAACCGCAAAAAGATGAAAAAAAAAAATAAGCATCAGTCTTTATGGGCCCAGGTTTACTGATGGCACTAATGCAGATATGTTAAAACTGTCTCCCATTAGCCGATACCAAAACTAATGCTGTTAATATATTGTCCTCATCATGAAGTTAATATTTTTTCAAGTCTTTGTATCTATAGGTTTACATCTATCATTTAGTAGATGGATGATTCAAAGTCTCCATTAGTGCTGAATGAGTCTTTCACCTGAATGAAAGCCAAGGCAGGGAGTGGAAACTTCTGACTGGGGACCATGATGACTGCATTGCCTGTGGCGATGGCTGCCCCGAGCACAGTTACCATGGAGAGGAGGGGAGCTTCGTCTGGTAAGATGATCCCAACAACTCCCAGGGGTTCAGGAAAGGAGAGAGCAGTACCAGACTGGGGCATGGGCTGAGGAAGAGAAGGAGCTGGTGAACCAAAGGTATAAAAAGATCTAACACGGCTAATTCCAATCAAATGTTGCCTTTCAGATTTTATAAAGCCTCACCAGGGATCCACCTTGTACTTTGTCACAGTAAGCTGCCCAAACGTTGAGCCTGGTGACGCTGAGCTCCACCTCTCTGTCAGCTTCATCCACAGAAACCCCCAACTGGGTACTGACTGATGCAGAAACATCGTTCCTCCTGGATTCTAAACCTTTGGCCAGACCGTAGAGCGACTGAGAGCGTGCAGACGGACTCTTCTTCATCCAGCTGATGGAGGGAAAGGACGTTACAATAAATCCTCCTAGACTTTGATACAAACATCTGGATTTGTTGAATTATACTCAACACTATGGTTAAAACGTTTAACATGGTGCGTTTTCTTTTCCTCCATAACAACCTTAAAGTAGGTCATCAGGGTTTTATTTTATAGACCCACACAGTTGGATACAATTGTGAAAGCGAAGAAAAAATTATTTTGTCAATTTTTTTTGCAACTAATTACCTTCAGTGGTCACCTATAGATTAAATCTAGCTAACTAAATGTATTCTAAAGCATTGAGCTACAATATCAGACAACTTGCAAGTGTCAACACAAAGCACAAATGTAGTATGTCAAATTTCCTCTTTAGTAATGTCAAATTGTAACATTCATAAACGTTCGTATGAAAAAACAAGGTAATGACCGCATTCAGAAAACCACAGGGGGTGTGCAGCTGTGGTGGCACGTGCCATGGCAGCATATTGGGGTAATAATATTGGAAGAGTGTGTCTTTTGAATGTGCTGTTAGAAGGAAAAAAAATGCACCATTCATGCAATCAAGCTTGATATTAATATGACCGCAGCTTTGGACTCAGACACTTTTGAATGAGCAAATTCTCTTCTTTTGCAAGAAAGTGGTGCCATTGTGTTCTGAAAGAGGCAACAATTTACTATAGAGGTGGAAGCATCATGATATGGGGACCAGGATGGAGCTAAAGACAGAGATCCAGTACGAATACCTGTAAGAGGTTCCACAAGCCTTCGAACCCTAAACATACCGCCATGGATCATAGCAGAATCAAGTTGTAGAATGAGCTAGTCAAAGACCTACAGTAGAGCAAAAAAGTATCTGGCAGCTCCAGATTGTCCAAGTTGTCCCACATAAAAAGATGAGAGGGTCTGTAATCTTCATCATAGCTATAATTTAACTGTGAGAGACAAAATGTAAAAAATAAAAAATAAAACGCCAGGAAATCACATTGTGTAATTTCAATGAATTTATCTATATAATGGTGAAGAAATAAATAAGTATTTAGTGCAAACAAACAAGAAAGAATTATGGCCCTCACAGACCTGGTAGTACTTCGTTAAGAAGCTCTCTGTAACGTCTACTAGTTACTGTATTAATCCGTTCCTCCAGGATTTTGTGGCACTTTTTTGTGAATGTTGTTGTATACCATCCTAGCCCTTTTAAGCTCCTCTTTATTAGCTCCCTGGATATCCAGGAAGCCATTAGGGAAAAGTCGCTCATTAATCATTTTTAAATATCACAGGAGTCTCTCATTTACCATTTGCTGCCGTCTGTGTTTTACTATTAAAAGCTGATCATTATCTTATGATGAGCCCATCAATGATAGGCAATGGGGCTTGGTGAGAAGAGATCAACTTTTGGACCAGTTATTAGAAAATTGAATAAACACAAGATCACTGACCATCTCTCTTGACCTGGGCCTTAACGCAAGATCTCACCTTATGGGGGACAAACGAACTTCACAACAAAGAGGAAAGAGGCAACAAATAATGTACAATGGTCAATGACCTGAAGAGAGCTGGGAGCACAGTAACAAAGGTTACTATTAGAAACATACTATGTCGTCATGGATTAAAATCGTGCTGCGCCCTTGAAAGCCAGCACATGTCCAGGCCTGTCCAAAGTTTGCCATAGACCATCTGGATGATCCACAGCAGGATTGGGAGAATGTCATGTGCTCAGATCAGACTAAAATAGAACTATTTGGTATAAAAGTCACTCGCATGTTTGGGAGGGAAAGAATGCCGAAAAACAAGAAAACAAGAAAACCATACCCACTGTGAAGCACAAAGGTGGAAAAAGATAGATTTGGGGCTGTTTTTCTGAAGGGGATATGATGACTGATCCATATTAAGGAAAGGATTAATGGGACCATGTAACATGAAATTTTGGGCAAAAGCCTTCCTTCCATCACTGAGATCAATGAAGATGAAATGTGGCTGGATCTTCCAGCATTAAAATGATACCAAACGCATATCCTGGGCAGCGAATGATTGGATAAGTAAAAAGCATTTTAAGGTTCAAGAGTGGCCTAGCGAGTCTCCAGATCTAACAGAGAATCTTTGGGGAGATTTTAACATCAAAACAGAGTTCTAGAAAAGATCTGCATGGAAAAAAAAAAAAAAAGATTCAAAATACCAGCTACAGTGTGTGCAAAAGTGATGAAGACCTACAGGAAACGTTTGACCACCGTCAACCAAAGTTACATTACTAAGTACTGAGAAGAAAAACTTTTGTTTTCTGCACAATTATACAAATAAATTATTTCAAAATCATACAATGAGATTTCATGGAATTTGTTTTAGATTCTGTCTAACAGTTTGTGTGTACCCATGAGGAAAATTACAGACCTCACTCATCTTTTTTTAAGTGGGACAACTCACACAAACGGTGGCTGCCAAAAAAATGTTTGCCCCACTGTAAACCGAAAAACATTCAGTCTCTAAATGCTCTAACCCCTTAAACACTCCCTCCACAAAAAAGTACACTTGCAGCTGTAATAGCAGAGGAAGGTGGTTGTACGGCACACTTTTTTAAGATTCTATTAGTAATCATTTTGAAAACATAATTCATTTTCCGTTTGCTTTAGATTTTAAACAACTTTGTGCTGGTCTCTCATGTTTAATCCAAAGAATATACATTGACGTGTGCAGTTGTAATGTGGCAAAGCGACAGAAGCTTGCCAGGACAGGAGCTGCGTTTATCAGTTCATCACTCCCTGTTAATTATTCAACTCTGTACTTTGCCCCGATCCTGTGTGACTCAGCAAAAATAAAGTCTAATCTCGATCACACTGAACTAGTGGTGAACAAGAGTAGCAGAGGAATAATGAGGACAGTAAAACATGTATATTCTTTTCAAAGTCGCTAAACTCAAACTATTGTATGTAAATACCAAAGTTTAAGTAAGAGAGACAGTAAGAGGACATGTTCCAGCATTGGTCGACCCATACCACACAAAACAAAGACAAGGATTACACTTGTGCTTAGTTTGAACTTTGTTCCGACTGGAGGTATTTTACAAAGCTATAAATGCTTTAAAAGTCTTTTTCTTCTCCCCTTTGTCAACACTTTTCATCTTAACTTTCTCAAACATATTACAATGAATGAGTTCCATTTAGCTTCCCTGGGATGTCTCTCCTAACCGACGCCATTTATATGATCCAGGGATTGCTGTCCAAAAATAAAAACCAAACCAAAAAACATAAGGAAAGTCGTCTCTTTCTGCGCTCGATTTCGCAAGGTTTGGAAATGTTCTGCGATGTTTTTATGTCAAGACCAGAGGTGGGTAAAATACCCAAAGATTCCACTCAAGTAAGGGTGTCGACACTTAAACATATTTTTACTCAAGTAAAAGTAAAAAAAGCAGTCGACCAAGATATTCCACAAGTAAACATTAAACTACTTAAATAGGCCATCAAGTACTGAGCAAATGATCAAAACATCAGATCAGTTGTATTGGCACTGATAATTTGAAAATGATTTCAGACAAAATATAGCTTAAAGATTTGTGAAACTTCAAGTATTTTAAAGACTCCAATGACAGAATTAATACATATAAATATTATAATTACAACATCAATTTTAATCAGAAAAAAAAATTCTAGAAAGTCAAAATTTTTCACAAAACGTCAGGATTAACACAGATTATATCCATCCATATATATATGCACACATACAGTACAGAAGTTTGAACACACCTTCCCATTCAGTGCGTTTTCTTTATTTTCATGACTATTTACATTGTAGAGTTTCACTGAAGACATCAAAACTATGAATGAACACATATGGAATATGTGGTACGTTTACAAAAAAGTGTGAAATAACCTGGCCTCCAAAGTCACCGGACCTGAACCCAATCGAAATGATTTGGGTGAGGTGAACCGCAGAATGAAGGCAAAAGGGCCAACAAGTACTAAGTATCTCTGGGAAGTCCTTCAAGACTGTTGCAAAACCATTTCGGGTGACCAACTCATGAACCTCAACAGAATGCAAAGCAGTAATCAGAGCAAAAAGAATCTAAAGGGAATCTAAAATATAACATGTATTCCATTATTTCACCCTTTTTGTTTAAAGTACATACAGTAATTCCATACATCATGTGTTCATTCATAGTTTTGATGCCCTTAATTGAGAATCTACAATGTAGTCATGGAAATACACAAAAACGCATTGAATGAGAAGGTGTGTCCAAGTTTTATATATATATATATAAATAAAACTAAATAACTAAAACAAATTAAAAAACTAACCATAGAAGTACATATTGTACAAATAAAAAAAAAAAGAATTACAAATAAATCAGAGTAAATGATGCAACTATATCAACCATTTCTGGATGTGTAAACATGAAAATATTATTATTATTATGTTAAATAGGGTATTAATATCATTGGTAGTATGACAGCATTTTCTGTTGTTATGCAATCAATAAATATTTTTGTTAACGTTATGGTTCCTCTTGCATCGTTTGTGTGGTCGGATAAACGGCCTCTACGAAACAAGCTCCCAGGCTGAATTTCAACCCCAACCTACCCCTGGGTATCTGTCTGGTTAAAGGTTTCAGGGTTTGTCCCAAACCTTCCACCTCCCTTATTAGTTTTAGTTTTTTTCTTCTTCCCCAAAGTGAAGTTTTGTCTGCATGTGTTTGTATTTGTGACTACAGTCAACACTCTCACCCAGGCTGAATTTTGATTGCAGCCTCCACGGCATTCCGGACGTCTTTGCGGCCTCCATCAGGACAAAAGCCTAACACACTCCCGCCCCCTGGTGCCTGGACAGCCATACTGCAGCCTGACACCGATTTACAGGCTTTACCACCAACAAACTGCAGGTAGGACTGGGGCATGCTATCACAGAGAGGGAGACATATGAACAAACATTAACTACTGCACTGGACTGTCTGTAATATAATGATTGAACTCAACCGAAGAGAGCGTTAAAAACCTGCCTGGCACCGTCTGGAATATCAGGAATCACAGCTTGGGAGGTTTCAGTTCCAAACTTTGAGTAGTCCAAAGAAACAGGAGAAGAGTGAGGAGGAGGAGAGGAAAAGGAAGGACGCAGAAACTGGTAGAGACCCTGGTGGAAAGCAGAGGAGATGACAATCAAAGACATCATGATTTAACAACCTCACCACCAATCAGTGAACTTTACAGAATACAAACACAAGGCGGTCCTGGAGGAAAATCTGGAAAACAGCAGAGCTTCACCACGTCATCCTAGAAATATAGCCAGAGCTACACTGGAGTTGTTCAGATTGAAATGTATTCGTGTTAGAGTGGCCTAGCCAAAGTCCAGACGTAAAATCATTTAAAGATCTGTGGAAAAAAAATAATGGAAAAAATATAGTTTCGATACAATCAGACTTTGTGTTGGACATGGAACCTGCGAATATGGTGAGGTTGTGGTGACCCCTGCCAAAGCAACCATCTTACAGATTGAGTTGAGGGACTTTATCTAAAGCTGAGCAATATGGCTCAAAAATACCAAATCTGATTTCCGATTCTGATTCAAAAGAAATTGCAAGTGCTGAAAAATATTTTCAAAACTTCACCTTGTCCTGGAGATGACTTGAAAGTAAAAGTCAGACTAAAAACAAGCTGCAAAGTATCCTGGGTAGATTGAAATCACTCAAGAGCCATGATGTCCAAGTATTGCATAGGTTAAAAAAATATCTGGATTTTCCAAACAGTTAATCTTCATAAAAAGAAACTTCAATTAATTGATTTTAAGGATTAATCGCCCAGCCCTACTTTTAGCCAATCAAATTACACTCATATGACACCAGTCTGGTTGAACCCAGGGATACCCAATCCCAGTCTTCGAGGTCCACCATCTTGCAGCTTTTAGATGCATCCCTTCTCGTTAACAGACCTCTGCTGAATAAGGAACTGAGCCATTTGATTCAGACACTTTGGGGCAGGGACGCATCCAGAATTTGCAGGATGGTAGATCTTGAGGAAGACAGTTGGGAGTCCCTGCTGTAACCTAATGCACCGGTGCCTAAGGAGCTTCATTTCATTGGCTAAAAGCCGCTCATATATATATATATATATATATATATATATATATATATATATATATATATATATATATATATATACACATACATACATATTTCATTGTCTCTCATTATGGCCCAGCTTCTGGTTGACAGAACAGTTGCCCAATATTGCAAATCCCAAAAGACCAACCTGTGCACTGCCTGAATTGATTACAAGAAAGCCTATGACTCGATGCCACACACATGCATCAACGAATGCTTGAAGCTGTACAACATCAACAGGACTGTTGGAGCATTGATTGCGAACTCAATGAGGTTGTGGAGAACCACCCTTTAGGTAAAAGGCAAGCCACTTGCACAAGTGTCCATCAAATGTGGCATATACCTATGTGATGCTCTGTCCCCATTGCTGTTCTGCAAAGGTCTGAAACCCCTAAGCCAAATGATCAACAAGACTGGCTATGGATACCGCCTAAGGAACAGAGACACGATCAGCCACCTCCCCTACATTGATGATATCAAGCTGTATGCTAAGAGCCAATGGGACATTGATTCCCTGATCCACACCACCAGGATCTATAGCAATGACATCGGGATGTCATTCAGGCTTGAAAATGGTCACAAAGCGAGGCAAGGTAGTCCACACTGAAGGGGTCTCACTCCCGGAGGGAACAATAGCAGATATTGAGGAAATTGGAAGTACCTGGGAATACCACAGGCAAATGGCAACCTTCAACGGGCAACAAGGGAAGCAGCAACAGCGAAATACCTCCAACAAGTGAGGCAAGTCCTAAGAAGCCAGCCGTAAGGAAGGAGGCAGAGGAGTGATGAGCGTGAAAGCCACTATCCAAGATGAAACATCGAAGCTCCATAAATACATCAAGGACAAGACTTCAACAGATGACATACTCAGTAAATGCCTGAGACAATGGCAAGATGAGGAGGTGCTGGAGGAGGAACCATCATGGGAGGACAAGCCCCTACATGGGATGTACTATCGGAACATAAGTGAAGTGGCAGATCTCAAGAAATTGTAACAATGGCTAGAGAGGGCTGGCCTACAGGACACCACAGAGGGACTCATCCTGGCAGTACAGGAGTAGATCCCTAGAAGAACCTCAGACATCTCAGTCCAGAAAAGTGCAATACTTGGATTTCAAAATGAACATTTGTTTTATTTGATACGTTTTATATTCATAAACACTTTTTAAGGAAAATGAAAAATATTTCATACTAATGAGCTAGAATTATATATGGACACAGTTTTTTTTTACAATTTCATTGTCGCATAGTTCTTATTTATTAATTCAGATATTTATTACATTATGTTTTTTTTATTTAATTTTAAGCATTTTGGCGCTCAATAGAATAAAGATAAAGGCAGAGTTTTCAGACTTTATGTGTTCTTTTGTCATACAGTCCCAATAATGTGTTGAAGCGTATGGTTGAAATGTAACAGAGTGGGGAAAAAGGTTCAAGGGCTATACCGTCCTGTAGATTTATTAGGGCGTAGTAGATGTTTAACCGTTCTAAAGAAGCTAACGACAAAAACACCTGTTGGCAAGGTGAGAAAAGATCCAAACCCACCTCCTGTCCTCCATCAGTGCAGGTACCGCTGTCTCTGTGGCCGGAGACAGGAAGACAGGGATCGGAGACGGAGCCGGAGTTCACCCACACTGAGCCCACAGACAGACTGGAGAGAAACATTCTCAGTTAGTAGGTGAATATGTTACTATTTGACAGGGCTGTAAAAGTACATGTATCCAGATTTGGATTGGAAAGGAAGGGGAACCACCTTCTGTTATGGCATTCTGAACACTCCAACCTGTTACATACATAACACTAGGGCCCGACCGACATACAGTGCATTCAGAAAGTTTTCACAGTGCTTCACTTTTCCCAATTTATGAATGTTACAGCCTTATACCAAAATTGATTAAATTATTTTTTTTCCTTAAAATTCAACACCCAATAATGACAATGTTAAAAGAAATGTTTAGATTGTTGCAAATTTATCAAAAATAAAAAAAACAGAGAAATCAAAGGTACATAAGTATTCACAGCCTTTGCTCAGTACTTTGTTGATGCACCTTTGGCAGCAATTACAGCCTCAAGTCATTTTGAATATGATGCCACAAGCTTGGCACATCTTTAGGTAGTTTTTCCCATACCGCTTTGGAGTACCTCTCGAGCTCCATCAGGTTGGATGGAAAGCGTCGGTGCACAGCCATTTTCAGATCTGTCCAGAGATGTTTAATTGGGTTTAGGTCTGGCCTCTGGCTGGGCCACTCAGGGACATTCACCGAGTTGTTCTGTAACCACTCCCTCGATGCTTAGGGTCATTGTCCTGCTGAAAGGTGAACCGTCGCCCCAGTCTGAGGTCAAGAGCACTCTGGAGCAGGTTTTCATCCAGGATGTCTCTATACATTGCTGCATTCATCTTTCCCTCTATCCTGACTAGTTTTACAATTCCTGCCGCTGAAAAACATCCCTACAGCATGATGCTGTCACCACCATGCTTCACTGTAGGGTTGGTATTGGCCTTGTGATGAGCGGTGCCTGATTTTCCCCCAACATAACGCCTGGCATTCACTCCAAAGAGTAATATTTTTGTCTCATCAGACCAGGGGATTTTGTTTCTCATTGTCTGAGAGTCCCTAAGGTTCCTTTTAGTAAACTCCAGGCGTGCTGCTTCCGTCTGGCCACTCTACCATACAGTCCTGATTGGTGGATGGCTGCAGAGATGGTTGTCCTTCTGGAAGGTTCTCCTCTCTCCACAGAGGAATGCTGGAGCTCTGTGGAGAGACCATTGAGTTATTGGTCGCCTCCCTGACCAAGGCCCTTCTCCCCCGTTAACTCAGCTTAGAAGGCCAGCCAGCTCTACGAAGAGTCTCTGTGGATCCAAACTTCTTCCACTTACGGACGATGGAGGCCACTGTGCTCATTGGAACCTTCAAAGCAGCAGACACTTTTCTGCAACCTTCCCCAACCTTGTGCCTCAAGACAATCCTGTCTCGGAGGTCTACACTCGATTCCTTTGTCTTCATGCTTGGTTTGTGTTTTAACATGCACTGTCAACCCAGGGGCCTTATATAGACAGGTGTGTGCCTTTCCAAACCATGTCAAATCAACTTAATTTACCACAGGTGGACTCCAATTAATCTGCTGAAACACCTCAAGGATGATCAGTGGAAACAGATGCACCTTAGCTCAATTCTAAGCTTCACGTCAAAGGCTGTGAATGCTTATGTACATGTGATTTATCAAGTTTTTTTTTTTTTTTTTTATTTGCAACTATTTCAAAGACACCTTTTTCACGTTATCATTATGGGGTGTTGTGTTTAGAATTTTATGGGAAAAATGAATTTAATCCATTTTGGAATGAGGCTGTAACATAAAAAAAAAGGGGAAAAAGTGAAGCGCGATGAATACTTTCCGGATGCACTGTATGGGTTGATATGGCAGTCATGGATATTATTGCATATCGTTAAAAAAATTGCCAATAAAATTAAATTTATTGGGGGGGGGCTACTTATCCAGCAGATGGTGCTAGATTTGTCGAATCATGTCTTGTTGCTCCAGTCCCTGGAGGTGGAGCCCCCAACGACAAACATGTAGTCAGTAAAACCATTTAATACATGTTGTAAAGAAAAAGCAGCAGAAGTAAGTACAAATAAAGTCTTAAGCATATTTGTTGTCAACGGTAAGTTGAAGTGTGAAAAAAAGCAAAGACAAAGATTGGTTCCCCCCTCTTCCATCCTTCATAAGCTAAATGTGTGCCTCGTGGCTTTGTGTTGAAAAGTTAGCATGTAAAAAGTTTTGATAGCCTGCATATTCAATGCTTAAAATTACCTCTGTACAAATAAATGGCATAAATGTAATTCCTTTAGCTGCAGCGTACAGAGTGTATGCTTTTACGATGCCCTTTGGTCATATGTGCAGTAAAGTGACAATAAGACTGAAGCAGGCCATCATAAATATTAAAATGATCAGTGTTGGTTTTGTGAAGTATGGGTGGCAGTAGTAAAAATGTATAGCGACTCTGTCGCCATTTTATTGTCATATAAGTGCCATAACATAACAGTTTGAGAGGCATGAGAAGAAAAAACTCTGGGAGAGCACTACAATGATTTTTGTAACAAGGAGCACAGAGTCCAGTGTAGACTCCTAAATGACAGCACTTAAGCCTAGTGTATGCTTCTGCGTTTTGACGGAGACGGATTGACGCAACGCCATTATCCGTCAACGCAAGGCCTCTCCGTCACCTACGCAAATTTTAACTATCCGTCTTCGTCGACTGAGAGCGTATGCATCTGATTGGTCCGTTTCAGTAACATCCAAAGATCACATCACCAGAACGGGGCTCTATAGTCGCTGTAATCAGTAGTTAATGCAGCGTTTGGCCACTACATGCTTTATATTGAAAGGATAAATTATATAATCTGTTCCTTTGGCGATTTTGAACACAAGGAGGTTTAGCGAAACAACAAAAACGGCTGCTGTGTTTTGTTTCCATGTGTTTCTAGAGTATTCTATAATCCGCACTTCTAGTAAAAAGTTTTACAGCTTAATCAAAAGTTTCTTTCTGTCATTCATTGCTCCTTGAGGAAGAAATGCGTTCACAAGCCTAGAAAAAAAACAGAAGTGGCGCTGTGCGTAGTAGGCAGAGACGCCATGAAAACTTAGCACCCCCTGCTGTCCTGGTTGAGGAACACTGAAAAAACAATAGAGAGTGGAGTGGAAGAGCGGAGAACTATAAACAGAAAATGTCTCTGTCTGAGTGCAAATTTGCCGTCGGAGAAGCATAAACTGGGCTTTAGAAGATGCTGGCTGTTTGTTTTTCAATTTACAAGGGTTTTTCCTACATAGAGAGATAGGGATGGGTATCGTTGAGGATTTATCAATACTACTACTCTTAACGATACTCCTCATCGATCCAGTAATTTATCGGTAACCTATTGGGGACTTTTTTTGAAAGACTAAAATAAAAGGGGTTTTATTGTATTTGTGACAGCATGCATTATCGGCTTCTATTTTTGTAAAACGAAGCCAAAGTTTGGATCGTTTCGCTTGCTCTGCCATCGTGTCTGTGTACCAACTGGTGCGCGGAGCTTCTAGTGAGAGCGCAGCAGTTGCTCCTCCAACCTTCACTTCCGCGCCGTGTGTTTGTTAAGGGGGAGCAGGCTGCCAATACAGTGTTTGGCTTGTGTTTATATCTTCCACAAAAGATGAATACGACCTTAATTTTACCGTTAAGGGCACTGATAAAGCTGAAGCTTATCGGAAGACGGTCCCGCCTTTGAATTTATAAATAAATTTTAAAAACACTTTCAGCGCTGTCTGTTGGGTGTATGCGCTCAATGGTCAGGATTTAATGCCCATTTTCCACTAGGGTCGCTGTAGACCTGAACGGTACGGCACGGTAATGTCTAGAACGGGTAGGTTGTTTTTCCATTACCAGATCAAGACAAGGCAAGTTTATTTGTAGAGCACATTTCATACACAAAGACAATTCAAAGTGCTTCACAGTTGCATAAATTAAGAAAACAGATAAACAGAAAAAAAAACCATCAACCTAAAAAATAAGTAATTACAATAAAAAGCAAGAGTGCAGATAAAATAATTTCAGTTCTCATATGCATGGCTAAAAATAACTTTTTTCAGCCTGGATTTAAACATTGTTAGAGTTGAGGCTTGTCTCACATCCTCATGAAGACTGTTCCATATTTTAGCTGCCTGAAACTGAAATGCAGCCTCACAGTGTTTATTGTTGACTCTGGGAACCACCAGGAGACCCCTCCCTGAAGTTCTCAGGGCCCGAGATGGTTCATATGTCTCTAACATGTCGTAGATGTACTTTGGTGCCAAACCATGAAAAGACTTGTACACAAGCAGAGCTGTTTTAAATTCTGTTCTCTGAGCGACAGGAAGCCAATGCAGAGACCAGAGCAAAATTAAAAAATAGATACATTGTGACGTGTTGATATTTCTTACATCCCTCCTTACAGGAGGAGAGTCAAAAATATTCATTTCATATCTTAGATTGTCTGGACTTTGGCAGAAAGTTAAAGTGTTGATGTTGCAGTTTCCTAAAAAATATATTTAAATTGTATGTTATTTATTTGTTTTACTGTATACTCTTATCTTTTCTGCAATTTATTTATTTAATAGTGTTATTTTAGTCCTGAACCAATCACTTTTTTGGAAGACGATATGGTCACATTTAATGGACTACAAAGGGGTAAGTTGCACATTTTATCTCCTTCTGGGGGGAGGGTTCTAATGATCTAAAATATGTATAGGTTCATAGAATTAAGAAGGCAGAATTTGGGAGGTATTTCGATATATCAATTGATAAGGGGATGTTTATGTTATCTGAGACAATTCGTTGGAAAATTTACTGCGAAAACAGTTTGATTTCAATCGTGACTACACAACTCCCCCCCTCTTTGCCATGCAATTGAAACAAAGGTACGTTTCAGGCCGGGATTCTTGTCATACCGTTACGTCCCTTCTAACTGATTATATTTGCAGGTATTAAGAGTACAGCAATGATAAGTTTTGGGTGCCTAGCTAAAACAGAGTGGTATGTTCGTACCTCTTAGCGCTCTCTAGAGCCAAGGTGAGGTCTTCAGTCCAGATGGATGCTGCATGGCCATGAGGACTGTGGTTCCCTGAGCAGAAACAGAGAAATAATGTTGACACAATGAAAAGTAAGGAATAAAGTTATGTTCTAATGGAAAATAATTCCAATTCTATTTTTTAAACATTTCTATTTTTAAACGAGCACCCGTAACAGATGCTATGATGCCACTTTAACAGATTTAAAGAAAGCGAGAGGTTAAGAGGGACCAATTTTCTAAAGTTCTGTTTTCGTTTCGTTACCCAAGACCAAAGCTTCTGTGTTGGTCCTGAACGTCAGGATGGGCAGCAGAGGTCCCGGAGGGGGGCTGACCACATACGGAGAAGACGGGGCCGCTCCACAGATAACCGTGGGAGGGTACTGGGCACCTGGAGCACCGGCACTGCAGGACTGGATCAACTGACGATAGAAAAAAACAAGAAGGAAATATTATTTATTTCAACCTCATACTGTCCTGATAACGTCAGCAGACATATGCAACTCATTAGATTATACAGCGCCTTCGGAAAGGATTTACAATGATTTAACTTTTTCATAATGAAAACGGAGGACCACAGGTGAAAGAGAGGGATAAAGGTCAAAGTTTAAAGCAGTTTTATGATGAAAAAACCAAGAGCTCAAGCTTTGGACAGTAGAGCTCTATTCATCCATCACCTGAACATGGAGAGACCATCGCACACCTTCAAACCAAGGAAGCTAAGAGTTCCTGGTGGAAGGATCTGTCGATATGGAAACTACTAGAAGAAATCCATCCTACATTTACTTGAGTAATTTTACTACATTATACTTAAAGATCATTTAATCAAATCATATTAAAGTAGTTATGATGCATCGCTACCCATATTTGAGAAAAGGATTCTGGATCATCTACCTACTGCGAGTAATTTCACTGCTTCAAAACAAGCATGTTATAACTGAAAATGCACCAGACAAGCAAGCAAAGCTACAGTTAAAGTCAAACATCCTGTGCACACAAGCTTTATTGTTCTAAAGTTACTGAATATATGGTTAACACTACATGTCATCACTGGGCGAACGTTATGTTTTTCTAACATACATACATTACTGGTCTTAATTTAATGAGTTTAATGATGAACATTTTTATTTGAAAACGTTTTCTCTGCTTCAAATGTGTTATTTTGTAGTTGTATTAATCAATTCTTTGATTGTACCCTGAATTTACACAGAACTTTGTATTTTTGTCTGCCTGATGAAATCATAAAAAAAATAAAAAAATCTGTGACAATACAGCTGATCTGATGTTCTTCTAATCAGTTACTCAGGGATTACTTTTTACATATTACTATTTTACTCTTGTTTGAGTAATTTCTTGTATGGCTATTTTTTAATTTTTACTCAAACAAAAATATGTTGAAGCAATACTATTCTTAATTGTTAAGACTGTGGACCATATCAGGTTTTTGTTCTACAATCGCTGGATCAAATTAACGGCAGAGGCGAGTAGCAACATTCCAGGTAAATAAAATAGAAATTATTCATTATATTCAGCATGTTAGAGAAAAGTCAGCTGAAAAAAAAAAATTGCTTTCAAAAAGTTCTTGCCTTGGAAGAAAAACTTTGAACCCACCTCCTAAATCAAACAACTAGTCCAAATAGTAGCCTACAGAAATATGTATTCATAATATGAGTAGAAATGCAGCACACTGGCGGCAGACCTCAGCAAACATGAGACACAGCTGCAGCCTACTGTTTACAAAGACCTTCTACATACGACGACGCCTTACTCACGTTTTGTTACTTACCAAAATAGACATGCAACAGGATCAGTGACTCAACCACAGCTGCTTTTGGAGTACAAAAAGAGGAACAAAACCTCTGTCCGTCAGCCCTAGAATAGGCTGGCTGTTCAGGAAAACTCCTGAATCTTCCGATGGCTAGCACGCCTGTGTCCGATATCGGCCAGTGTAGGATTTAAAATGTAATATCACTATAAATGGAGTGCCTGCACTAACCACTATGCCACGCGAAGCCATTTACCTTTTTATGACTACTTTTATACAATGCGGATATTATACATCAAACTCTTCAGCTGCATCTCCTCTCACCCAAAATATGACAGACTCTGGTATAATTTTTGAGATTTTTTGTTTGTTTGGCTTCTGTATTTCTGAGCCAACCTTGAAAAATTAGGTAGACCTCTATTGGTCATATTGGTATACGTCAGATTTAGACACAATTTTGTTACATAGGATGTTGGTAAAAAAGCCGATTATGAACATCCCTCGTTTAAAGAATTTGGGGCGACTGTGGCTCAGGGGCTTGGAGGTCCCCTTGCAATCGGAGGGTTGTCAGTTTGAGTCCCAGGTCCATCTGTCTCAAGAATTCTTTCCTTGGCCAAGACACTTTACCTACTGCCTACAGGTGTTGCTACATTGGCCTACAGGGCCAATGGCACGATAAGACAGCCTCGCTTCTGTCAGTCTACCCCAGGGCGGCTGTGGCTACAATTGTAGCTTGCTTCCACCAGTGTGTGAATGTGAGAGTGAATGAATAATGGAATTTGTAAAGCGCTTCTGAGTGTCCAAAAAAGCGCTATACAAGTTTGATGCATTATTATTATTGAGAATAATCTCTGCCAAGGTCCTGCTATTTGATTAGACACAAAATGGTGTTCCTTGTGGAGCAGGAGGAAGTTGACCTACTGTGCATTCAAGCAACAGCAAATATTTATTTTTTAAGTGCAATAGTTTAATTTCATTTTGAATATGTAACAAAAAAACATGCTACTAAATATTTTATAATTTTAAAAACATGAGGGGGTAAAAATAAATTATGGAAAGACTTTTCAGTTAAAAAGACAAACAAAGATATCTATTGCTACCATTGGTGGGGATGCCGTCTCCAGCAGAAACTGGGGAAGTAAACAGGAACATGAAAGGAGCTAAATGCAGGGCAAACCCGAAAGAAAAACTGACAGAGGCTGCAAAAGAGTAGAGACTGGGGTGGAGGTTCGCCTTCCAGCAGTACGACCCCCTAAAGATACAGCCAGAGCTGCAGTGGCCTGCTTCGTGTCCAATTATGTTCATGTTACTATGACTTTGTCAAAGTATAGGCCCTAAATCCAGTTTAGAAGAACTGGCAGAAAATCTTTATAATCAGTGATTATGAAAACAAACTAGTAAGGAGAGACTGTAGGGCCAAAAGTGGCTCTATAGGAAAAACAAAAAAGACAAAACAAGCATACATGGAGAGAAAAAAAGGTCATTAAAGTTTGCTGTCTTATTTAAAATAAATAAATATTATATATATTAATGAAGATAGTAATAGTTCAACAAATATCAATATTTTGGAAGACACTCTAAGTGCCCATCTGCTTGGTCAATGTTTTTTTTGCACGACACTGGAAAAAAAAGAAGCTCTGAGTAATCCTGGCTTCCAGAGCGTTTCCGAACTAACCGTGGCCCCCTGCTGCTGAGCCTCCTCTACTGCATTATCCACCAGGAGCCTGTCTTTGTCGCTGCTCAGAGCGACACACCTCATCCCTGCCATTCGCATCTTTAGCCGGGCTATGACGCAGTCCAACACGCTCTCCTGCACACACAGCACCCAGTGGACCTGATGGCAGAAAGAAACGATATAGTATCAGAATAGTTGGGTGAAAATAAAGAATAACGTGAGAGAAATTGCATCTCCTCCTCCTCCTCCTCCTCTACACGATGCCCACCTCCATCTTCTTCTTGAAGGCGACCTCTATGACCTCATCCACAGCACTGTCGATGTCAGCTGACTCAAAAACAATAAAGGGACATGTGGCGCCAATACACGGGGAGACGGAAATAGGAACGCCCGTTCCTGCTGAGGTCTTACACAGGGTCAGTCCATCCTGAGAGGGGGACGTGTTGAAAAGTCAGCCGGAGAAACGGCAGCGAGAGCAACCCCACCGTTAGACCTGGAACACACCTGCTTGTTGCCACAATAAGTGATATAGCTCACGCTGGGATTCTGAGAAACTTTGGCGCCCAATGCGACATCACTCCCAGTCAGAATGTCAAGAGTCCCGGCTGGAAGTCCTGCTGCTGTAAAAAGCTGTGCTAAGAGCAGGGCTAGAGGGGCAGTGCTCCGACCGGGAACAACAATCACAGAGTTACCTGGAGAAAGAATAAAAAAAACACAAATATATATATATATATATATATATATATATATACACACACACACACACACACTCAACACACACAGTAGGGAGAGAAAGTGTTCGATAAACTGCTGATTTTTTTTAAGTTTCCCACATACAAAGCATGTAGGGGTCTGTAATTTGTATTAAAGGTACTCTACAACCAAGAGGGACAGAATAATCACAGTGAATGATTTTTAAATAATTAATTTCCATTTTATTGGATGAAATAAATATTTGCTACATCAGATAAACAGAACACAATATTTGGTACAGAAACCTTTGTTTGCAATTGCGAGGATAATAAGATGTTTTCTGTAGTTCTTCACCAGGTTTGCACACACTGCAGCAGGGAATTTGGCCCACTCCTCCATACAGATCTTCTCCAGAGTGTTAAGCTTTCGGGGCTGTCGCTGGGCAACACTAACTTTCAGCTCTCTCCAAAGATTTTCAATTGGATTCAGGTCTGGAGACTGGCTAGGCCACTCCAGGACAGAAAAAATGATCTTTCCACCTCCATGCTTTACAGTTGGAATGGTGTACTTTGGGTTGTTCTCATCCTCCTTCTTTCTATAAACGTGACGAGTGGAGTAAAAACCATAAAGTAGGGCTACAACAAACCGGACTAATTTCAAATACCAACTAATCGGATTAGCAGGAAAAATTTTAAAAAGTGCTATGGAAAGGTTTTTTCTCTCCTTCCTTCACTTTATTTAACAACTGAATATTATTAGAAAACAGTTCAATACCTCACAAAACAACATGCGATCACCTCAAATGTCTTAGAGCTGTTGAAATATTTAATAAAGAACAAAGAAAATATTTTTAAATGGCTATGCTTCATCAAAGTGCTGTAAGAACAAAGGTGCCATATTACCAACATAAAGAGGTATTTTTGTTGCTTAAAAGTGACCTGAGCTATTAGAAAGACAACAAATTAAGATTAAATTCTAAATCAAAATATAACAACATGCTCCCACCTCAGATATCCTACAGCTGTTGAAATATCAAATAATAAAGAATAAAAAAATAGTTTTAAATGGCTTTGCTTTTCCAAATTACTTTGAGGACAAATTTGGCATAAATCAACAACAACAAAAAACAAGTTGCGCAATAGATCTAAACACGTAATAACGTAATCCAAGCTTAGCGTTAGCCACTTTTATGAGACCGTTTATCTTGATCAATGCAGTCGGCCAGGTTGTGGCGCGTAATGCTTTTATTGTAAGTGAGACTTGACTACTGTAAGTGAAGTGGGGGAAGAATTAAAAATAAATTGCCTCTCGGGGTCACGGCTGTCGACCTTTCTTCCCATTAAGCTTTTACAACGTTAGGGATCATCCTCACCATACGCTCAGTTGCAACTGCTAAAACAGCAGCAACTTCTGGACTGTCGATCAATGTAGTTGACGCATGTTGCTTGCCATTTGTTTATCTAGCCATGCAAGATAAGCTGGATGGCGAGTAGAAATACACCACTCTGTGAAAATTTCCTGGATACACCCCTGCCCAGCAGTTTTAATGATGTATATTTAAGCTAGACTAATATTTTTTTCTTTCCCTTATCTTTACAAAAACAATTTGAAGCAGCATCCCCACAGCCTGACACAGCTACAGATTAAAGGGGATAACAGAAAAACAAAGGCACCGCCATATATTCAATGTTTCCTCTTACGTTAGACGTTTATGTCTACCACATATATTCCAGACAGATGTGTGTTTTACCCATGGCCAGCGCCGGCAGCAATTTAAGCATGACGGAATAGAAGGAGCAGTCATCAGAGGAGACAACTACCACCACACCTAGAAGACAAACACACCCTTTTAAAATCCTTGACCACGTTTAACAGAGCACATTGCAGTGAAGCTGGCTTGTTGATTTTTTACCAACTGGCGTCCAGCTGGGGATGAGTGTGTCTCTAAGCTGAGCCCAGCTGCTGTAGTACTGCAGCAGTCTGACCAGGGCGGCGGGCGAGCAGGGCGCCTCGCACAGCGCGCACAGCTCGGACACACACTGGCCGTGGAGGGCGAGGACGCCCACAAGCCTGTTGGAGGTGGACAGGAAAACATCCAGGTCAACAGTTGGAAACAAAAAAGGAAACTGCAGGGGTGGCTCCAGGAGAAGTGGGAATGCACGCTATTCAGACCTGAGCAGCACTTTGGATCTCTGGGAGCAGGTCAGGCTGCTCCAGGACTTGTAGCCAGCGGCAGCGGAAGAAACACACTGGGTAACGTCGGCATCCTCAGCGCACGCTGTGGTGCACAGTCTGCCACCTGGTGAAAAAAAAAAGGATCAAATATGAAATAACTTCAGATTAAACATGTCTCATTTAGAATAGTCTGCTAAAACGGAAGAAACCGTCACCTTTGGAATCAGCCAGGCAGAGGGTTTGTCTGTCTGCTGGGAGGACAATCTTCCCATCCATGAAGAAACCCAGGGAACGGGAGTGATGATCTAGCCAGGCCTGGTGGGGGAATAGGAAGAGGAATCATTGACTGTGTTTAAACAAATCGCCTGGATGGCCATCTGAACAGGCTCACCATGGAAATAGCTCAAAATAAATAGGGCTTTATGACATAAAAGGAAAATGTTTCAAACTTCACAAATGTTTCTGTCTTTGTTATTACTTTTCGATTAATCAGACTTTATGATTTAATATTAGTTATTAAATACAATTTAAGTAAAATGTATTTTAATTATATATTTTTTTAGTCACCAATTGTCCAAGTTCTCCCACTTAAAACGATTAGAGAGGCCTGTAATTGTCCATCATAGGTTTAGCTCAACTATGAGATACAAAATTTAAATAAATAAAAATCTAGAAAATCCCATGGTCGGATTTTATTTGCAAATTATGTTGGAAAGTAAATATTTGGTCAATAACAAAAGTTAATCTCAATACTATATTATATACCCTCTGTTGGTAACGACCAGTGTTGCCACAGTTACTTTGAAAAGGTAATATAAATCCTGACTACAGATAACATACAGGTAACTTAGTTACTGTACTGATTACTTTATTTTAAAAGTAACTACGTTAGATTACAAGTTACTTTATTAGTTACTTTCAGCAGCTGCCAGTAGCACTTCCCACTGCCTTAACATAGAAACAATAACCAGTTTTGGCAATACTCACTATATTGGAAATACATTTTAACAGTAGGCTAAGGCCAGAAATACACTTGCTTTTAACCTCACGTTAACTATGAAGCAACAAGATGTGTTATGGGCATGTACTACTGGAGAGTTCCACTAGGGGGCAGTTACAGAGTACAAAACCTCAGATTCGCAGGCTCAGGCCAAAACAAATAAAAGGAGAAAATCAGCTAATTCGAACTGACATGGCAGCAGAGTTTTTGCCGCTATTGTCGCTTTGTTTTCCTAGTGCTTTTGCCGCCATGTACCAAATGCATCTTTTTGCTTAAGAAAATTAAAAAAATAGTAACGCACTGTGGCTTGAACAAGTAACTTTAATTATATTACCTGTATGGAAATAGTAACGAGTTAGATAGGTTGTTACTGAAAAAGTGATAATTTTAGGAGTAACACGCTAATAAGTAACGCGTTACCGGCATCACTGGTAACGACGGAGGTCAAAAGTTTTCTGTAAGTCTTCATAAGGTTTTCACACAATAACTATGTTAACATTTGAAAAATATCTTTAATCCGATATTGGATTACAATTTGATTTTGTACATGAGCCCTGAAAAAAATCTAGCCGATTATGACAACTGCTTACACATCCACTAAATGTTTGAGCGGAATAAATCATTTGAACATGCGCAGAACTAGCTAAAATACCGGAAACGGCCGTAGAATACAAATAGCTGGCTTCTATTGTAAACAAACATGGCTGCACACATTTGAAATGAACCAGTTTGACGTTCTTCAAAGTGGGCTTTTTTTTTCCTTTTCTGGTCACCGTTTTATATCTAAAAGCCTTCATTGTTACAGCCTGGCACATCTGGCATTGCAGCATTTGAGTCCCTGGTGGTATAATGTGTGACTGATGGTAGCCTTTGTTAATTTGGTCCCAGCTCTCTTCGGGTCATTCAATAGGTTCACTGTGTGGTTCTGGGATCTTTGCTCACTGCTCTTGTGATCATTTTGACCCCACAGGGTAAGATCTTACATGGAGCCCCAGATCGAGGGAGATTATCAGAAGTCTTTGATGCCTTCCATTTTCTAATAACTGCTCCAACAGTTGATTTCTTCACACCAAACTGTTAACCTATTGCAGTGTTGGACTCTCCGTAGGTGCCCGGCTAAATGACCGTCCTCAACAATCACCGTTTTGAGATACTAACCGTCATTAACTCGCAGCCTCGGGTCCTTTTCATTTGGATTGATACGGAGCACTTCAGTTCTACAATGAATTTACGTTCCTCTCCGCCTATACGACAGGTCAGAGCAATTCAGCCGTTCCCTACTTTCCCCTTGTAGATATGCGTAAATACCCAAGGTAATTCGACTACTGGGCCCACCCGTCTCTCTGCCTTCGTATAGAATAACGATCCTGTAGCTACTCAACGAGCAGGGTATCCACGGTGATTAGAGGGGAGTCAGCTAGATCAAGCTAGAAGGCTGGGGATTCGGAGACTCAGGAAAAAATAAAATTAAAAAAATCGGACCTTATTTGGTGGAAGATATCGGGAGTGCTAGGTAAGCAGTTAAATATGTTCTTTTAACTTTCTTGTTATGTTAGCTAACACTAGAAAAAACCCGGTTGGGGCAACTACGGATACTGAATATACAGTACTAGTTTCCCGGTGGAAGAGAAATCCCCGCCCTCTCGCTGATGTAATGACGTGACGCCGCCGTCGCAGAGTACAAATGTGCAAGCAGCTGGGTTTGAATTCTAAAAGAAGCAACTTTCGTCCATTTGAGCTGTTTGACGTCTGGCAGCAAAGTGCGGTCTGAACATGCCAATATAACCATGGCCCTCAAGACACTGTCTCTACATATTTTACAACAAAATATAACTCATTAATGGTTCCATTCAAATTGTAAAAAAATAAAATGAAACTCGACAGATTGCTTTTAAGGACTGAAACAATATCATGAAAATGGATATTGCAATATGTTGGCGTAGAGATATTTTCTTACATCCCTTGATAGTAATAAGAAAAATGTGCAACAAGAGTAAAGAGATTTAAAAAAATATATCTATAAATAAAATAGGAGCAATAAATATAATTTGAATAATAAGGTTACTTCTTGTAGCAATAATAATATTAAAATAAAATAAAACTAAAACTAAATTTAAGCTTCAGCACATACATTTAAAGCCTGACAAAAAAGGTGTGTTTTAAGTCAATTTTTAGAAAATATAATCCGTGTGAAATATTGTTTGAGGTTTACAAATAAATGGGAGAGTTGCGACAGACCGCTCTGATGCCGCAGAGCGCCTGACATACGCTTTAGGAAATCTAAATCGGCTGATCAGCCAGTCGTCGGGACAGGATATCTAAAAAAAACTCCTCCCCATCAATGAGCACCAGCATATCCTTGGTGCAGCATTATGCAGGACGGTCACTGCACCATTTATATATTTGTACTCATCACAATTAATGCACCAGTAAGTGCAATTGCTGTATACTCTGTAGACATATTATCAACATAGTCTGATGTAGTTCCTAAATGCAACATATTTTCATTCGGATTCTCATTATTCCCAGTTCAGAGTTGGGGGCAGACTGTTGGTAGTGTGTAAAAACAATGTGGTTTAAATTCAGAATTTTGCCATCTCACCAGCTGCGTTGCCAGTGTCGCCCATGTGCAAAACGTGTGTGAGCAAGGGTCATAGAGTGCACTCTATGACCCTGCACAAAGTTCTGTCACTTGAAAACACAGTTTTGTCACAGTTTTGTCACAGTTTTCTGTCACTTGAAAACACAGTTTTGAGCCCGAGAAAGCTTTATGATGGAGACCCCAGGGTATGCACTTTAAAAAAAAAATGTATTTACCAACAATTCTCTCTCACATTGTATTTTTCTAGTTTCCAATAGACAGTTTATGGGGATAAGAAACACTTAAAACTTTGCAACTGATGAACCGGGATGCCTCCTCTGTTTGACAGGGACTGTTGACGGCTGTATGGAATACAACAATTATTTACAGACATCAGACCAAAGTCCAGACCTCAACGTTTTTTCGGCCCTGGGTTTTTTCCCCCTCTTCTTTCCACATAATAGACTAGTAAAAAACGTACCGCAATGAATTAGCTGAGGTACCACGTACAGCCCAACTAATTTACCGGACCATTCTGGTTGACGTAACAGATCAACATCAAGTAGAGCGTGACATAAGGAGAAGGAACACGGTTGCTTAATTTGATGTGTTGGATCAGCTTAACTGTTGAAAAAAAGGCATCCCCACAGCATGACGCTGCCCCTACCATGTATCGCTGTGAAATAGCTTGGTAAGGATGATCTGCAGCGGAAGAATTCATAATGATGAGCAGGCTGAACTTTAAATGTGAACCACCTTCACACTCAACATACGAAATATGTGTGGATTATCCAGTAATAACAGGTTATCTCACCTAAAACATATTACATTCATCATAAAATACAGTCTTTAAACTCACTAAAATAAGTCAAATTTCCTTAGGTTTTAAGAACGCACTGTTATTTAAAATGTTTCTTTAATGCCACACAGCTCCATCTAATTATTAGGAGATGTATTTGGTTTTGGGATATAGAAGTCACATGTTTGCCTTGTGAGTGAAAGTTAATGAACTTCACGTGGGTGTAACAGGGCAGCACTGACCCTGCACGTCTGCTGATTTGAATGCAACTACAGTTCATTTGGCTGCTTCAAAATAGACTGGATACCTTACCTGAGCCGTGGCAGTGCTAGAAGCTGCAGCTGGTGCTGTCTCCATGCTTTGGAAGATCTCGTACACCGTCTGGTTGGTGCTATCAGCCATAATAGTCAAGACTCAGTTTGAAGGCAGATCCCGCCGTCTACGTTTTTGATTCACTATGTAGTGCAAAAATCGGAGAATGTATAAAATATGGAAGAAGACCACCGACGTATAACTCTACATCCACCCCGATAAGCCCAGATTCATCCTCCTTCCCTCTTACTGGGTCAAAGACAGAACTCGTGCATTGCACCACGAGAGGATTCGCACAGAATTATTTCCGGTGTCGAGTCGTCTTCCATCACCTAAATGTGTTCTCTACACCAGCTGTCACATTACATTGCGCTTCTACACTTTCTTTTACGGCCACTTCATGGTACGTTCAAGTACGCCTGTAAGGCACGGCGATAGAAAGATGCCAAACCAATAATAAGAAATAAGAAGCTAAGAAATAAAAATAAATGCATTTATTGTTAATGTTAGCTGTAGTAGCTGGTTATGGAAATACCTTTTCCTCATTTTTTTAATTTTCCTGGAAGGTATATGTGTAGCTTAAGTTAACTGTGTTCACACTTAATTAAAACGATTTTTATTTATTCGTTTGCGTTTAAAAATAAAATAGCAATTAATAAAACAAGTCAAATCTGTTGACAACGATATTAAGTGTCGAAAAAAATCTTGGTCGTCATTTTTGAGTTAATTTAAAAGAACTAGCCTACTCTCATTTCTTTTAGAATACAAAATATACATAGAACATAGGTGTATACAAATGTTAAGAAGGAAAAAAAGGGGAATATACCATTACAGACTTAAAGTGAATAGAGGTACATAATTACTTATTCATGTTCACTTTGTCAAAAATATTGTTTGTTTTAATTGCTTTTGGATTGTCAATGTCATTTATTATAAAAAAAAAATATTGTTCAAGCTCTGCTGAAGTGATTTATGCTTGGTTTGGAGTCTGTCCATCTTGCTTTATGAATATGGAATTTTCCAAAAAAAGGAGAAGAAGGACGAAATATAACTTTTCTCATCTAAGAGTCCGTTTAAGTGCGCCCCGCGATAAAAATGCAGCCGTAAAACGCTGTATAGTATGCAGCCGCTTCTCGAAATGACACCTGCTTCTGTGCCCGACAAAAAAAAAGCAAAAAAGCAAAAAAAAAGATTTGCCATTTTATGCCATACATAAATTCCCATTTTTAAAATTAATTTATATTATTATGCATCTATATACTGTAATGACATACTGCTGAAACGACGTATTCACTTTTTTACATCTGGCGGAGGTATTTTGTCAACGTACCGAACTTGCTCCGCACTCAAGGAAGTGCGGATGCATTTGTGCGCTTCTTCCAGTCCAGTTGCTTCATGTGAGGCTTGGGTGCTTTTTCTCTTTTACTGCTTATATGGAAGCTTGAATACTTCCCCCAACGTAAAGGATAAGTTTCTTCCACACCTGAAGACATGCCACGGAGAAAGGTAAAGGGAGGCGTTTGAGGCTGTGGTCGTGCAGCATGACGTCGTGGCTAATGTTAGCCGTGGAAATGGCTAAGAAACGAACGCGTACTAGGGGCTGAAATTTGTTTCTTAAAGATGTTAATAACATACCGGGGACGTTTTAATAACTCGGTCCACCAATAGCTGTGATTGTTTTAGCGCGAATTACTAAGTTAGCCTATATTTAAAACGTAGTTGCGAGAAATTATTGTTGCTTCTTCAACGTTGCATTGCTCTTTGAATACTGGTCTTAGTTGACTGTAGACTGACAGAGGTTAGCGGTGGTAACGGTCACTTTAGCAAACGGATGAGGACGGCTTGTTTTTCTTTTTGTTTTTTGTTTTGCAATGGGTAGAACGCGAAACACCAAAACAAGGCTCTGATTGGATGGAGTTTGAACCACGGCTGTGTTCATTAGTTTGATTTTCTGAAGTCCCGCCTCGTCTTTAATTTCAATTGGTGGATATAAATCGCATGCACGGCCCTGTTGTGAAGTTGTCAAATGTGCGGACATGCTGCCAAAGTAGGTTTTTATATTTCTGCGTGCATCACACAACTCACCCAGAATCTGGACGCACGAGACGTTCCTTCTCTTGCACAAGGGCGTATGTTGACTGTTGTTTTGTACTTCCGCTAAAAAACGTGGGACGTCAGGACATTCGGAGATTTCCTAGTGTAAAATGTAACGAAATTTAGTATATAATTTTTGAAAGTGGAATATGTAATAGACCCCATTGTCTTGTGTAAAGACTTTGTAACTTTAGCAGTGCATTATTCGCTACATCTGTTTAGAAGGCAGGCATTCAGGTGCTGCGAGAATTTCTCATATGCATTTGAACCTGATTGTTTTTGTGTAACTTTCATATCTTGCAGGATTTGCTTAGTATGTACACTACCGTTCAAAAGTTTGGGGTCACATTGAAATGTCCTTATTTTTGAAGGAAAAGCACTGTACTTTTCAATGAAGATAACTTTAAACTAGTCTTAACTTTAAAGAAACACACGCTATACATTGCTAATGTGGTAAATGACTATTCTAGCTGCAAATGTCTGGTTTTTGGTGCAATATCTACATAGGTGTATAGAGGCCCATTTCCAGCAACTATCACTCCAGTGTTCTAATGGTACAATGTGTTTGCTCATTGGCTCAGAAGGCTAATTGATGATTAGAAAACCCTTGTGCAATCATGTTCACACATCTGAAAACAGTTTAGCTCGGTACAGAAGCTACAAAACTGACCTTCCTTTGAGCAGATTGAGTTTCTGGAGCATCACATTTGTGGGGTCAATTAAACGCTCAAAATGGCCAGAAAAAGAGAACTTTCATCTGAAACTCGACAGTCTATTCTTGTTCTTAGAAATGAAGGCTATTCCATGCGAGAAATTGCTAAGAAATTGAAGATTTCCTACAACGGTGTGTACTACTCCCTTCAGAGGACAGCACAAACAGGCTCTAACCAGAGTAGAAAAAGAAGTGGGAGGCCGCGTTGCACAACTGAGCAAGAAGATAAGTACATTAGAGTCTCTAGTTTGAGAAACAGACGCCTCACAGGTCCCCAACTGGCATCTTCATTAAATAGTACCCGCAAAACACCAGTGTCAACATCTACAGTGAAGAGGCGGCTGCGGGATTCTGGGCTTCAGGGCAGAGTGGCAAAGAAAAAGCCATATCTGAGACTGGCCAATAAAAGAAAAAGATTAAGATGGGCAAAAGAACACAGACATTGGACAGAGGAAGACTGGAAAAAAGTGCTGTGGACGGATGAATCCAAGTTTGAGGTGTTTGGATCACAAAGAAGAACGTTTGTGAGACGCAGAACAACTGAAAAGATGCTGGAAGAATGCCTGACGCCATCTGTTAAGCATGGTGGAGGTAATGTGATGGTCTGGGGTTGCTTTGGTGCTGGTAAGGTGGGAGATTTGTACAGGGTAAAAGGGATTCTGAATAAGGAAGGCTATCACTCCATTTTGCAACGCCATGCCATACCCAGTGGACAGCGCTTGATTGGAGCCAATTTCATCCTACAACAGGACAATGACCCAAAACACACCTCGAAATTGTGCAAGAACTATTTAGAGAAGAAGCAGGCAGCTGGTATTCTATCGGTAATGGAGTGGCCAGCGCAGTCACCAGATTTGAACCCCGTTGAGCTGTTGTGGGAGCAGCTTGACCGTATGGTATGCAAGAAGTGCCCATCCAACCAATCCAAATTGTGGGAGCTGCTTCTAGAAGCGTGGGGTGCAATTTCTCCAGATTACCTCAACAAATTAACAGCTAGAATGCCAAAGGTCTGCAATGCTGTAATTGCTGCAAATGGAGGATTCTTTGATGAAAGCAAAGTTTGATGTAAAAACAATCTTATTTCAAATAAAAATCATTATTTCTAACCTTGTCAATGTGTTGACTCTATTTTTTATTCATTTCACAACGTATGGTGGTGAATAAGTGTGACTTTTCATGGAAAACACAAAATTGTTTGGGTGACCCCAAACTTTTGAACGGTAGTGTATACACATATTTACATAAACAAAGTCCACTTATACCTCACTGCTGCTCTGAAATAAGGAATAAAGATGAGTATATATCAGGATTTTCAATTATTCACTTTTTTTAATAACACAGGGGCTATGAAAGCGGAGGTAGCAAAGGTTTCCGACTCGAAATTTGAGATTATTTTAAGGTAATGATTGCCATGGGGAATAATCCAGTGAAAGGCAAGATAAGTTCTAGATGCCATTTGTTTGAGACTTTGCAGACTGGCACCCTGCCCAGGAATTTAAAAGTTCTATTTCAGTTAGCGAGCTGTGGAGTGATGACTGACTTTGCATGACCTGTCTGCCAAAGCCGTGTGTGAACCACGCTGTCTTGACTTTAGTCTTATACAGAAAAACAAGGCTGTCTTGTTATTTTGGTATAACAAGAGTTTTGAACAAAAAGGCTGATTCTGGTGGGTGAGGAGAAACCCGGCTTCTCCACCTGCTCACTTTCACGACTCTAACCTCAGGATTCGTGCTAAAAAAAACTTTAAGGAAAGAAATGGCACTCACTCCATGCTTTTCTGTCTCACAGTTAAGTAGCTACACATGTATATGACACATTTCTGGTAGACTCTTTTTATTATTATTAGAAACTGTTTAAAACTATACCATATGTGTCATAACGGTTGTTCGAGTTGAAAGACATTTGGCTATAAAATGCTATTTTGTGTCAAGACAAGTTAGTTTTTTTATGGGTCACACTTTGAAGATTAAATTTTATCTTTTTGTAAAATGTAATTAAAATATACCTTTTAAATAAAAATTATCAGACTTTGGCTCACTATTGAACTGGGGGATGAAATGTAAGGAAGCATATATTGCTGTGGGGTCAATTGGTTTAGGAATAATTATTGTTGCTAAAATTACCTAAGTGCAGCATTGAATTATAAGAATTTAGCTGATAATTGAATCATAAATTTGTCAATAAAAACATATTTTAGTGATAATTCAGGCAGCAGGTGTACTTCAGGAACAGGAGGAAAATCTTGGTTTTGCTCAATTCCATGCATTCGGTGTTAAACAGAAGGCTTATTTTGAGGATTTCATTATAAATGTGTAACAGGGAACGCTGAGGTAAGAAATGGAAGTGGTGATGCTTCGCCTTCAACATGGGATCTCTACTGAATAATTCACTGGTGAAATGTTGAGAAACGTTGAGAAAAAAGGAATCAGAAAATATAATTCTTATTTAGCATAGTGTGATGCTGTTTTGATACGACAAATGATAACAAATTGATACATTTGCTGAATAGTGTTGTTGCTTTCTCAGAGAACGGCGGGCAGCAGCTCAGACGGGACAGAGGATTCCGATTTCTCCACTGACCTCGAACACGCCGAAGCTGCTGAGAGAGCACGCAAGCGCAGCAACACGCGTCTGACCCGCGCATCGCTGCGCCTCAGCCAGAGCTCGCAAGGTAAACCCAGCAGTTGGCGTCTGCAATTAAAAACCAAAAACTAAAACGAAACAAGTACATTTATACCAAAGTCTGGGTGAATACTCGATTCTGATTGGCTGGATGGTGTACATTAAAAAGTGATAATGTACACCTATGAAAGGCATCCCGTCAAATTGCCTGATGACAGTTCTAAATTATTGCGCTGGCTTAAATGGCAACGGAGTCTCAGTGTCATTTGCATCATCCTCTGGATACACACAAGCAGTAAGTAGTTTACTGGCCTTTTGAAATGATATTTTGTATCACGTAAGGTAAAGCCATAATCTCACTTCACCTCACTGATAAATCGCTGCGGTCGGCTCGCTCTGGCTACGTTGCTTGGCAACGCCTGTATACGGGCGATATTAAGTAGTGCGCTAGACTTATATAAAAAACCTCGCGATTTTAAATCTAAAACACATTAAAGTATTACTAATTGATTAAATATGTCTTTCGTAATTGACCATTGCATAAGCGGGATAATGCCAGACGAGGTGTCCATTATCAGAAAATAATAGACTTCGCGGAAGCAACCGTCCTCCACTTCGCGTCGGACGGTTCACACCTCCGCGCCGTGCATTAATTTCTGATAATGAACACCTCGTCGGGCATCATCCCTGACATAAATTATGTTTTCAGTAACGTGTTTTACTCCTTCTAGCTTGGCTTATTTTTCAGAATTGTTAGCAATGTTTTAAAGGGAAATTAAAATTATTTAATTTTATTTTTTAATACTTAAACCTTTGGATTACAAATGGAGTCTATATCGCCTTTATGGTACGTTCTTACCTCAGATTTAACGTCATTATTATGTTTCATTTTACAGAAAATCAGATTTTTGGTGTGTTCCATTTACCTTGGAAGTCGGAACTCTGAGCTTGGTTTGACGCCACACCCAAACTGGCAAGCTACATATTTAGCTTTGATTTATACATTTAGCTCAGACCTAAATATTTAGCTAATATGCAAATGGACTTTTGAATGATCGGAAATGCACTACCAAAATAAAAGCTGGGTCTTGCGAACCTCAGTATAAACTGCTGGCGAGACTGAATGAATGTCACTGCTTGATCATTATTTATTTTCATCCCAACATGTCCTACGTTTCAGCTTTAAACATTGGATGAGCTGTTTTAATGGCAATAAAGACTATTAATGATAGATTTACAGTAACAATGACTGCATCAGCAGTTTATATAGGTCTACAAGACCAATCTTTTATTGTAAAAGCAATTTCTGCTTATCGACAGGTGAATTTACATATTGGCTAAATATTTAGCTCTTAGTTAAATAGGGAGGCTAAGTCTATGATAACTAGAGATGTTTGTTTCAACTGTGTTTTTCATGTGTTTTCTGATTTATTCACTTATAAAAATTTGTAATTAAGTTAGCTATAAAAATCAGAAGTCGCATATTACGTCACGGAGCTAACACTAGCTAGCACTTGAAATACTGAGAGAGACCTTGTAGAGCTCCTTCTTCATGCTGGCTGTCACTTAACCGACTATTCCTCTCCCATAATAGCTGCAACTTTTCACATGGCCAGATTTATAGTGGCTTTCTCCATGTTTAATGAACCTTCCTTCGTCCCGGAGGAAGGAGGCGAGGCTGGCTAAACTTACGGCCATTTTTCGTCTTCTTCAGTTGTAGTCCACTACGTGTTTTCACACAAAACCTAAAATAACTTTTGCCGCTGGTCGAAAATAAGGACTTTAAAATTCCCAGAGATTATATTTTTTAGTCCATGGCACTTTTCAAACGGCATCAGAAAATAACTTTTATCCCTACAAACTCTATTTAATATTTCATGACAGTTGGGGACCCATGGAAGGGCGTGACTTAGACTCTCTGTATTCAGTGGAAGCTAAATAGCTAGCCATTTTAACTTGCTAGCTAAATATTTAGCTAAATATTTAGCTTCAAACTAAATATTTATTTTTGATCAATATTTAGCTTGGAGATAAATATTTAGTTTGAAAATGACTATAAAAAATAAACCTCCACTGTTCTCTTATGACAGGTTAAATAACCAATAACGGGCCACTTCAGCATTTTTGGTGGCATCTGCAGCACACTAGAACTGGTTCAACTTCAGATACAAGGCACAAATGCTTTTTCATGAAAAATACCTGTTTTTTCCCACTATGATGCTGGATTACCAGTAATGACATACAGAATATGCACACTCATGATGTACAGCTGGAAAAAAATGACCAAAATCTGAATGGATGATTTTGGAAAAAAAATGTTGAGCTTTCATAAAATAAAATAAAACTTAGGGGATTTAAAGTTGATCTCAGAAAGGTGACATTTCCTTCTCCTTTTTAGATAACTGCAGCTCGGTACGCAGCGGCTCACCTGCTGCCGCGCCTCATGATGAAGGGTCGGATTCAGCAGCAGAGTCGGCGACTGCTGCTGCTGCCGCTGCTGCTGCCGAGGTAGCCGTGGCAGCCTCTGTCTTCTCCTCTGGACGCAGGATCACGCGCAGCCAGCAGGGGGCGGCAAAGCCCAAAGCCAAAAAGTACCCCTTGCGTCAGAGCAGGTCATCCGGCTCAGACACAGAAGCTAACGGTAAGTCTGGCAGTGCTACCTTTCTAGCTAATAAAAAATATAAGAATGTGATCTGAGGACAGAAATGGAGGTGGGGGTCATGGCACTGAGATCAAAGTGTGAAGTAAAGTGGCTGGAAAACATGAAGCTGAAAAGAGGCAGAGGGTCTGCATGTTTCAGTCTTTCCTTATGATGCTGGTGATTTAATGTTATGAAGCCTGTCTGATAATGACAATCTCTTGACGGTTATAAAAAGGCTTAAAAAAGGTTGCCTCCAGTTGGAGAACCTAATGGAAAACCTTCCTGAAATTTGAACTTTACACACATGATGGTACATTCACGTAAGAGAACGTATTAGTTGATGTATTCTCTATTGGTGGACAAAAAAAGATCTGTTCCTTATAAAGTCTAAGATTTAAATAATTATAAACTAACAGTAAGTTGATAAAAAGACATAACTAGAGCATGGATACCTGACACTGATTAAACTTAAAGATAAGAATTCACTTCACTTATACAGTCATAGCAGGTGTGATTATTTTTCCCCCCCGCAGCAGCAGCACCTTGGCTGCCCGCTCTGCATATTTTTCTGTTGGGGAAAAAAGTCCACATTTGGCCCAGCCGGGGTCGGGTGCAGAAAGTATTTTCAGGTGTAAGAATCCCTACCCTCGGTTTATTAAACCGTGCGCACCTTTGTCGGGCCGGGTCGGACTCTGACATAAATATCTTAATGCCGGTCAGGTTCGGGCCGGTTTCGGTTACTGCTCTGTCGGACGCGGGCCGGGCTCGGACAGAAAAATGCGGCCCGATTCGCATTCTAATCAGAACCTTTATCTACATTTCTTTACTTTTCTGTCACCGTATTTGAATAAAGTTGTAGTTTGAACTTTGGTACACCATTCCAGTACCCACAGAGATGCGAGAGTGTTTTCCACTCCCTCCTGATTTATCTTTTTTTGCGTTTTTGTCACAGTTAAATCTTTCAGACCATCAGACAAATAAAATATTTATCAAAGACAACACAAGTAAAATATTAAACAAAGGTTTTGACCTCAACAAGTCTTCTAGGTCCTGAAGCAGCAAAACCGCCCCAGAGCATCGCCCTACCACCACTTTACTTTAACTTTTAGTATGATGCCCGTTTACTGCAATGTGGTTTTCCTTTTACGCCAGTTGTAACGGGACACACACCTCCGAAAAATTAAACTCTTGTTAGTCCACGAGGCTTTGCCTAGAACCCTTTGTGATCATCAATATGTCTTTTGGCTAAATTGTGATGGACCTTAATGTTCTCCAACACACAGTCGTTTAGGTCTGAATGTTTTCTCTTTCTTCATAATAAAACCCTTCATTTATTAAACAATATATGACCCAATTTTCTCACAGTTAAATGAAAAAACAACCGAAAAACACGGTTTACATTAGATTTAATGTTTTGGGTTTATGACTGCAAGGTGCAGCAGTCTGATGCTGGTGAAGCAAGCTAAAATTAACTTGTGTTGTTTTCAACAAGTGTGGGAAAAAAGATGTCACTTCCAACCCAGACGGCAATAGTCTATGCAGTTCTTGGTGTGTTTATGTGCACCTCTGTAAGCATAAACTCTTTTCATCTGGACTGAATTTCCTCTCCAAGGTTGACTAACTTGGTGATCTTGAATGTTTTGTACTCTTAAATATTTTTTTTGTTACTGTGGATTGGTGGCCATGACATATTTGAAGGTAGAAATAGCATTCAAACTGCGTTTGTCCTGTTTTCAGAAGGTCACTACTGCTGTCCTTATTACCGTACATGTTGTTGTTCGTCATTTATCACGAACACCCTCCTTTTTATATGAACCTGCAGCTGGAGCCAGAAAACCTGTTTTAACTTATTGAGTTGACATCCAGCTTCCTGAGGAACCGTTACGTCAGATACCCCGACTGCGGTCTTTAATTTCAATCAGTGAGTGACGTCTCATTTAGCCGCAGTGCAGGTGGGGGTTTTGCAACATGAAAATGTTTTTCATATATAAAATACCTATTTTTAAAAGCTGGTGAAGACCTAAATGAATGTGTCTTCAGATCATGTATGAAGACTGCAGAGTTGCAGCTGAATCCCATCCTTGATTTGGCTTTAGGAAAGCTTTCCCCATGCCGAAAAGAGTTTAAGCTGACTCCAAATGTTCTTGGGAAACAATTTATGGCATTCAAAATATTGTTTTTCACTTATTGCTGAAGTAAGTTAATAGGGTTGGGGGGGTTGTATCTGTATTGGTTTGGATATGTGATGATGATGGCGATGCAGCATGGGATTGTGAGGCATTGAACTGAAGCAGACGCACAGTCTGCCTGCAACTTATATTGCAAACATATATCCTCATTGCAATATGTGTAATATTCATATCATAAAAGACTGTTTGGATAACAATAATTGTTGTCTGACATATTCCAGGTGTGATAACCTGGCATTTTATATGCTAATGTAATATTTAGCCAGTTGGGTAGAGTCTTAGTGCAGCAGCTGCTCACACCAGATGCTAATGACATTGCCCTAAAAGCCAAAGGTCACAGAGTGATGGAGGTAAGGAGGAATGAAGAAAATAGACATGACAACTGATATTTCCATCAAAAAATGTACCAATATTGTCTCTTCAGGCCTGAAATAAATGTTGTAATCAAAGAATGCTTTCAAAAATGAAAGTATAATTCATTTATTTTTGTCAATCAAAAGCAGTAAATGAACAAAAGAGTAATAAAAAAAAATCCGTATTTGGTGTGACCACCATTTCCCTTCAAAGCAGCATCATTTCTTCTAGGTACAGTTGCATGCAGTTTTTTAAGGAACTTGGAATTACAGAACTACAGATTTTCTGTGGTTGTAGGCTTCCTCACACCCTTCTGTCTCTTCCTGTAATCCCAGACACACTCCATAATATGGAGCTCAGGGCTCTGTGGGGCACATGCCATCATTTCCAGGACTTTTTGTTTTTCTTTACGCTGAAAATACTTCTTCATTACTTTGGCTGTATGTTTGGGGTCATTGTCCTGGTGCAGAATTATTTTAGGGCCAATCATTTGTCTCTGCCATGGTATTGCATGATGGATAATTATCTGCCTGTCCCATGTGCCGAAAAGGACCCCCCAAGCGTAATGTTTTCACCTCCATGCTTCACGGTGAATATGGTGTTCTGGGGATTTAACGTTGCAGTCTTTCCCCTCCAAACATGGCAAGTGGTGTTTATACCAGAGAGTTTTATGTTTATCTCATCTGGCCACATGGCATTGTCCGGATCCTCTTCTGATAATGATGTCTCTGGCAATCTTTAGACGGGCCTGGACATGTGCTGGCTTAAGCAGGGGAACTTCTTGAGCACTGCAGGATGTTAATCCATGACGACGTAGTGTGTTACTAATAGTAACCTTTTTTACTATGGTCCCCGCTCTCTTTGGTCATTGACCAATTCCCCTCCGCATAGTTCTGGGCTGTTTCCTCACCGTTCTCAAGATCATGGGTACCCCACCAGGTTAGATCTTGCATAGAGCCCCAGGTCGAGGGAAATAACTAGTTATTCCATTTTCTGATAATTCTTCAAGCAGTTGATGTCTTCTCACCAAGCTGCTTGCCTATTATACACTGGCACATCCCAGTCTTGAGCAGGTGTACAATCTTGTTTCTGCTTAGACAGCTCTCTGGCCATGGCCATGGTGGAGGTTGGTTGACCGGTTGAAGGTATGGACAGGTGTCTTTTATATAGATGAGTTTAAACAGGTGAAATTAATACAGGTAACAAGTGGAGGATATAAGTGCTTCTTGAAAATGAAGTAACAGGTCTGTGGGAGACAGAATTCTTGCTTGTTTGTACGTGCTAAATACTTATCTGCACCTTAATAAATTCTTTAAAAATCATACAATGTGATTTCCGGAAGTTCTTTTACATTCTGTGTCACACAGTCGAAGTGTACCTCCGGTGATAATTACAGACTCCTTGTCTTTTTTAATTGGACAACTTGGGGACCTGCCTAATACTTTTTTGCCCCACTATATGTTGGACTTGTGAAGGTGACCGCTTGCTTTCCATTCTGCGTTTGGGCTATAAGAGCATAGTTCAGAATAAACACATCCCATACAATTTGATTTCCTGGATCTTTTTTTACATTCTGTCTCTCACAGTTGAAGTGTAGCCTACCTATGATTAAAATTACACAGCTCTCCTTTCTTTTTAAATAGGACAACTTGCATAATCAGTGGATGCCAAATACTGTTTTTGCCCCACTGTATTGTTATATGGAAAAAAATACAGGAATTTTCAACACATCACGTGAATTGCTTCTTAGGTTATGGTGCACTTCTGCCATCTTGTTGTGAATGTTGAAAGTCTGTTTATTGAGACCTGTTCTTAGGGCTTTTCAGTATTAGAAAATCTTGTATTTGGTGATGGTATCAGTTGACATACTATTTTGTTTATTTCACTTTGCTTCCATCAATCTGTGACCTTTGGCTTTTTTGGGTAAAATCATTCAAGTCTTGTATGAGCCTCTGCTACTTAAGACTGTCCAACTGGTTAAATAATACATTAGCATAAAAAGGCAAGTTCATTACACTTGGACTATATTAGCCAACAATTATTTTTGCTCTAAACAGAGCTTTGCGATGTGAATATTGCACATGCATTTATTGCCATGACGACAAATAAGCGATATATATTGTGCAGCCCTACTATTACATATATCAATTGTTGCGGAGTTGAGATTTTTAGTTGCCTTTAGCATCTCCTATTCAAAATTAGCACAGTTAGAAATACCAACTCTTAACAGGTGTCTGTGTGTGTGTTTTCTCCCAAGACCTTTCCCAACCCTTGCCATCGAGGCACACTGCCCTGCATGTTTTAGATTCGTCTCTGTAGGGCTGGGCGTCATGGCAACATTTTCATATCATGTTTTTCTCTTTGATTGTATTTTTTTTTTTTTCCGTACAAGACTGTTCTTGCCCACGTTATCTTATAAGAAAATAATTAATTCCCTAGCTTAGCTACTGTCATGGAATACATCATCTTGTTTTTTCCATGTCCAGAGTTAGACACAGGTAGATTCTATGAAAATAATTAAACTTATGATTCTAGTCAAAATAGGATATACATTCTTACTTGGTTTTTTAACCGTGCGTTAAAGGAAGGAGCAACCTGCGTCTACTTGCTTTACACTGCACTTAGTATTGGATAATTCCACAAGGAGGCAGAGTACAGAACTCAGACTGGATAGAATGTGAGATTTGTATAGTGGATCAAACATGGTGACCATAGGAGATCATCAGCTGGTTAATTTTCAGATAATGACAGGAAAAAGAAAGCAGCAGTATCGTAGATGGTATTTAAGACCATATTTACCGCTATTATTGACTTCTTCCCAGCTGATCTGGATCTATATCTAGATTTCAGGCCGGATCGGTAGCTTCTAGTTCTGAAGTTGTGTATTGACTCTTAATCGTTCCTCTTTAGGGCCAAAGATATTTACTTAAGTTTTGTTTCTAATCAGCTGGAGAAAGTTGTGACTCATTCATCCATTGATTTGCTCAGTGTATTCATTTAGGGTTTGAATCGCTTCAAAGTCACCTGGTGACATTGTTATGTAAAGCTGAGTAAAATCTGCATAGTTATGGTAGCTAATCTTATTGGTTGTTATCATCTGGGCTAGTGGGAAAATGTAGATATTAAATAGGAGCGACCCCAGGATGGAGCCCTGGAGGACCCCACTTGTGATTTCTGTTCATTTTTATGAAAAATTTACTACTGAAACAAATAATTTCTCGTTCTTGATGTAAAACTCAAACCTCAAGTCAAAAAAACAATATTTTAAATATCAGTTGTTTTTCAGACTTTATTTTTTACTGTCTTTCTTGTATTGCAAATGCCAAGCTTTGAGTCTTCTTCACTCAGCAGCAACTTCCATTCTCTGGAGTCTTTGCCTGAAGCGTTGTTGTCATTTGTGATTGTGATTGGTGTGATGTGGTAGCAATTAGGCGAGGTGGATTCACTTTTGAGGAAAATAAATATTATATTACAGTGCTTCGCCTCTTAAAATATAAAAAAATACATACATTTAAAGAGAGTACTTTGGTCATGATGGAAAGAGTGAAAGAACAAAAGTCACGAAAATGTATCTACCAAAGTGGCACCGGCACATAAACTAGTACTCTGCCCATAAATTATACGTTTCTGAGCAGTTCTGCTCCATAACCATTTTCAGAGCTGCTACTATGTTTTCTTTTTTTTACCTGTTGCTGAAAAACCACACCAGGAAAGAAAGAACAGGAAAGAAAACAGGTTGAAATATGGGCTTTCATTTGGCAGCCAGGGTCTCCCAGCTGCCTGCTGTTCTGCAGCAGTAACATCATTCTTCACTATTGGATTTATTCGCGACCTGTCGCTGCTGAAGGCTGTTAACAGCGTCTGCATGTGTGGACATATGTGCCCTGCAGGGAATCCCTTTAAAATAAATCAGAGCTGGAAAAGATGCTTGTTTCCAAAGAATTGATGGAATATATGAGATTTTTTTTATATATTTCTGATGTTTTTCTTTTCTTTCCCACATTGTCCTCCACTTCTCCCTTTGCAGATGCAAAACAAGGAGCAGACCAGGACGAGACACCCCCTCGGACACCGACGGGCAATGCCCCGTCCTCCGAGTCGGACATGGAAGCCTCCAGCCCGGGCAACGGCCACGTGTCTTCCGGCAGCAACGTCGTCGTTTCACAAGAGGAGGACGAGAGGCTGGCGAAAGAGCTGTCGCTCAAAGAGGCCGCCGCCCACGACCTCTCCCACCGGCCCAAACGGCGGCGTTTCCACGAAAGCTACAATTTTAACATGAAGTGTCCAACCCCAGGATGCAACTCTCTTGGTGAGCTCTAAACACCCCCTAGCCACTTTTTTATTTTTAAATAGATTTTTTCAAATGTCCTACCACTTTAAATGTACTGTCTTTCATTTGCTCTCGTTCTCACCCTTCCTCTTTTTCTCTCAGGTCATCTAACAGGAAGACATGAGAGACATTTCTCCATATCAGGCTGCCCGCTCTACCATAACCTCTCTGCTGATGAGTGCAAGGTATGAACACACACAAACCCAATGAAGGAATGTGCAACCATTTCAGGTGGATTGAGTGGAATTTTGACAAAATTTATACATGGTTACATTTTGGCTGGGCAGTTTATTGATTATATTGATTTATCCAATTTTATGTTAATTAATTTTTGGAAATTTTAGAAAATAACTCACGTTTACACCTCTTGGGTTTCCATTATTTATTTTTTATTTTCAAGAAGAAAAAAAATTTACCAGAGTAGCATTAATATAAAAATGTCTAGAAATATTTCCTAAAATTTGCTTTTATTTTACTCAATCCATCTTGGGGTTGACCTGAAGTTAAAAGTCGAAATACATACACAATGTAAAACATGCTTGGAAAACAAGATGGCAGGCCTTGGACGGGCTGACCTCAATATGGCAACCCTTGTGGCTAAACAAAAACCTTTTATTAATATCTGAACGTTTTAAGAAATGTATTTGTTCATCTCACAGAACAAGTGAGAATGAGAAGAAAAAAGAACAAAATATGCATATTTATTCCAGGGGGAAAAACAACTGTGTGTTAGTGTTATCTAAAATAGATAAGAAAGTTTTCTACAAATTTTTAAGCAAGAGAAATTAAGTTCTGTTGTTCTGGCTTAATAAAACGCTTTTAGCAAAAGTATTTTTCCTAAAGATTTGTTTACACTGCGTACCTTGTCGGTGTCAAAAAACGCTTTCTCTGGCGGATGTTTTAAACTATGGCGTACAGTAGATGGCTAGACAACATTGACGTCGGACGACATCACTTCAGTGAGAAGCTCTGATTGGTTGACGCGTCACCTCTAGGTCTGGGCAAAACGATTATTTTTGTAATCGATTAATCTAGCAATTATTTTTTTCAATGCATCGATTAATCTGATGATTTTTTTTCCCGATTCGATTATCGATTATTTGCCCAATATTTTATTTGTATAGAAATTTGACATTTATTAATTTATGCATTTCCATGAAATAAACACAGTTCTTAATTTGAACACATTTTAATTGTAAAAAAAAAAAAAAAAATCACAAATAAAATTGTAGTATTAGTACAATCTTATGTTAAAAAAAACTAATCCCACCTCATCCCATCTTACAAGCAGAAACTGAAATCTGCTAAGCCTGTAGTAAGCACTGTAAAGAGATGGACAGATGAGTCAAAGATGCAGTTACAGGCCTGCTTTGACTGCACTGATTGGAGCGTCTTTGAAGCAGCAGCCTCAGACCTGGACGAACTGACTGACACTGTGACATCTTACATCAGCTTTTGTGAGGACATGTGTGTGCAGACCAAAACCTTCTGCACGTTCAACAACAACAAACCATGGTTCACTGCAGAACTGAGACGGCTACGCCAGGACAAAGAGGCGGCCTACAGGAGTGGGGATCGGGACCTGTACAAGCAGGCCAGGAACAAGCTGACAAAGGAGATCAAGGCAGCAAAAAGGAACTACAGTGTAAAACTGAAGGAGCGTTTTTCTGCCAACGACTCTCCTGCAGTTTGGAAGGGCCTGCAGACCATTAACAACTACAGGAGACCATCCCCCCACCCTGTGGGGAGCCCCCGCCTGGCTGAGGACCTCAATGACTTTTTCTCCAGGTTTGAAACAACTTTCACACCTTCCACCTCCCCCACCATCTCCATCACAAAAGGCCTAGCATCATCCCAAACCATCGCCATACCTGACCCCCTGCTTGCGCTGAGGATCTGTGAACAGGATGTGCGCCAACTATTTCAGAGACAGAGGATTAAGAAGGCATCAGGTCCTGATGGAGTGTCTTTGTCCTGTCTGAAAGTCTGCGCTGACCAGCTGGCTCCCATCTTCACTCAGATCTTCAATAACTCCCTGGAGCTGTGTGAGGTCCCCTCCTGCCTCAAACGCTCCACCATCATCCCAGTTCCCAAGAAGTCCCCTGTCACAGGATTAAATGACTACAGACCAGTCGCCCTGACATCTGTGGTCATGAAATCCTTTGAGCGACTGGTGCTGTCCCACCTGAAGGAAATCACGGATCCCCTGCTAGACCCCCTGCAGTTCGCCTATAGAGCAAACAGGTCAGTGGATGATGCAGTCAACATGGCTCTCCACTACATCCTGCAACACCTAGACTCTGCAGGTACCTACGCTCGGGTCCTGTTTGTGGACTTCAGCTCTGCATTTAACACCATCGTCCCAGAGCTCCTCCACCAAAAACTGTCCCAGCTCACCGTGCCTCCCTCCACCTGTCAGTGGATTACCAGTTTCCTGACTGACAGGAGGCAGCAGGTGAAACTGGGTAACTTCATATCCAGCACCCGGTCCCTCAGCATCGGCGCCCCCCAGGGATGTGTTCTCTCCCCACTGCTTTTCTCCCTTTACACCACTGATTGCACGTCAAGAGACCCTTCTGTGAAACTCCTGAAGTTTGCAGATGACACCACCGTCATTGGACTCATCCGTGACGGCGACGAGTCTGCATACAGAAGGGAGGTGGAACAGCTGGTCCTCTGGTGCAGTCAGAACCACCTGGAGCTAAACCCGCTCAAAACTGTGGAGATGACAGTCGACTTCAGGAAGAGACCCCCATCAACATCTCCTCTCATAATCACCAACAGGCCAGTCCCCACAGTGGAGTCTTTCAGGTTCCTAGGATCCACCATCACACGGGACCTGAAGTGGACCTCCCACATTGACTCTATAAGGAAGAAGGCCCAGCAAAGGCTGTACTTTCTGCGTCAGCTCAGAAAGTTCAACCTGCCTCAGGAACTGCTGACCATATTCTACACAGCAATAGTCCAGTCTGTCCTGACCTCATCCATCTCTGTCTGGTTCGGATCCGCCACCAGGCAAGACAGGGACAGACTGCAGAGAACAGTCAGGTCCTCAGAGAGGATCATAGGTACTGATCTTCCCTCCATTGAGGACCTTTTCCGGGCCAGGGTCAGGAAGCGGGCCAGAAAAATCACCACTGACCCCTCACACCCTGGCCACAATCTGTTTAGGCTCCTCCCCTCAGGCCGGCGTTACAGAGCGCTGTACGCCAAAACCACCCGACACAAGAACAGTTTCTTCCCCCAGGCTGTCGCTCTGACGAACTCTGAATAGTCACAGAGTGTGTGTCCACTCACATGAACAATAAACTAAAACTCTGCACTGCTGTATATACTTACTGTATATACTTACTGTACAACAACCCTGGTTTGGTGTATATATTATCCTTTATTTTATTTTTTTTAATTTTTTTTTTTTTCCGTTTTTTAATTTCACTTATTTAAGTTCTGTACTGGAGAGAAAAGTTGCCGGAGTCAAATTCCTTGTATGTGTCATACTTGGCCATTAAAGCTGATTCTGATTCTGATGTTAGAGGTTGCATTTAACAAGAAGTTAAATGCTGTGCAAAGAAATTATATGAATAAAGGAGAGAAAATACCCTCAAATATAAACAAAAAAATTTTTACATTCACTTTTTTTCACATGCAAAAAAGTGCTCTTCATTCACAAAAAACATTTATTTTGCTGCATTTTCGCTTGTTTCTGACATAAGATTTGCAAGAGAGAGAGAGGGAGAGAGAAAGAGGCGCTGTTCAGTACAATAAAAAGCTGCAAATTTTCTAGTTTTTAGATGGCAACTTTGAATCTGACAAACTGGAGATGCATGAAGTAAAAAAACTAGTATTCAAACAGGATGAGGCGTTATTAAACGTGACAATCAAGAGTTTGTTGTCAGTTTGCTTTTGCAAGCACTTAAATAATGTTGTATTAATGTCCACGACAGCTACGTTTAGCAGGTAGGTAGTGCTTACCTTTGTTAACAAACATGTTTACCGCGACCAAATAACACTGTCTTACATTATGGGCTTTGGCTCATAATCAGTCTGTGTGCATTCCGACTCATTCTGCCAACACGGGTTACAAATAAAAACCAACAAAACAGATAGCAGTAACATACACCAGACGTAGCTGTGAATGAGTATGTGCCCTCTACGTGGGGGTGTTTGGTTGATTTATAGAGTAAAATACATAGCGGAAGTAAAAAAGTTGAAAACTTACGGTCTTTAATCATTTGCTGGAACTGCTCCTTGATCCCGTCATGCTTTTATTAGCCATTTCCATTTTACAAAGGCGGCAGACGACAAAATCGCTCCCTTTTATTTTAAAATAGTTCCATACCATTGAACTGCGAGTTCGGATGGAGGTATTTAAGTCAACTGACTCACTCATGCTGACACTACTGGCTCCCGCTGTGTTTGTTTTAAAAGTCATGACGGATCGACGCGCATGTTTTGCATCAACGTATTTCACGTATCGACGTAATCGATAACGTCGACGCGACGTCCCAGCCCTAGTCGCCTCAAGAGCGTCAAAAGTTTAGCTTGCTGAACTTCTGTGTTGCTGGCTTTTGACGCTTGAAACACAGAAAAGGTTTCAAAAATTGATGCGGCAAAAACACACAAAGTGCCGCAGAGACTCTGCCGCCCCTTTTAATGAACTCAACCAACTTTACATGTAACCTTGCCGCTCAAAAATAAGTGATAGATTCCATCATATAAATGTCATTCACAGTATTTCTCAATTCTGTGTTCTCCTGGAAGGAGCCAGGATCTTGTAACTGCCTTCTGGGTAAAGCTGCATTCACACCGCACATTTGGTCTGCGTTAGCTGCGGCAAGATTACATGTAAAGTCTATGGTGGAGTAGCCTACGTCAGAGGTCCGTCAAGGGCTCTGCGTTGCGTTGAGTACGTTGGCTCCGTCAATGACGCTTGCGTTTAATACGGCAACGTACCAACGCATGCGTTACAGAAGTTCAGCAAGCTGAACTTTTGATGGATCCATCGCAGTTAACGCAGTGCGGCAACCAATCGGAGCGTCTCACTGTAGTTATGTCACTATACGCCGTATCTTGAATGAAGCGCGGGCCCAGTGAAAACATTTTCAACAAACGCAGATTTAAAAAATCATAAATAACACTTACCGAAGTCAGATGGACACGCTCTCCTAAAGAGGAACAGAGAACCTGTAGTTGATGTCCTAATGGGAGATTTAAGCGCCGATGCGGCCGAGGAGGTCGTATAATTAGGCGCGGGACAGACGGAAGTAGCGCTGAAAGCGAACCTCATCCATACGCAGCTCCTGGAGCAAATGGTTAAACTCCCAGAAGTCAGCACGCATCTGAATAGTGGGCGCTGATGCACCCGATGTCAACGTTGTCTAGCTTTATCTAGCTAATAAAGCCAAGACACTCTCTCTATACGGTCCACCATATTGCAGAACGTGCGGCAACAGAGGAAGACCCGCCCATGCGTTGTTTTTTCCTCAGAAGCAGGCTATGGAAGCCAAAAAGTACATACGTCAAACTTCATCCGTTGGATGTGTTGCTCGACGTATCCAACGGTCTGAATGCAGCTTTAGGGATGCACCGATACAGGTATTGGGTATCGGGCCATCGTTCTTATGTACTGTATAAGTATCGGTTGAAGTTAACCGATACCATGAACCGATACTTAAAATGAATAAACTCTGCAATAATTTCACAGAAAATGTTTATTTTTCACTTGAATTTTTATATTTGTGGTCATTTTTATTAATATAAATTGTATTTATCTAATTTATAATCTTTTGTTGTAACAATCAGAGAAGAAAATTAACCTTGTCTTCCAATTCATCGCATTGTTTTGTGTGGTAGAAGCATCGGTTATGTTACTCTATATAGGCAAGTACTCAAATCCAAGTATCGGTATTGTATCGGTGTGAAAAAAAGTAGTATTTGTGCATCCTTAGTCTTGGTGGCTATTTACTGACTATGCCCGGTAGATCATTAGAATTTCCTAAGAATACGGTGGAAAATTGTAAAGGTATAGTATTTACCATAAAAAGCTATTTAATTCCAATAGCTTTGTAGAATTCTTTGTAGAGCCTATAAAGGTTTCATCGTTAGGCAGTCCCAAAATATGTGCCAGTGCTGCGCCTCCCGATCCCTATATAACCTCCTACAGTTGAATGTTATATTGTTAATATGAGCCATTTGCTTTGGTGTTAGGAAAATATTGCTTTGATTAAACCGCAAAAATGATCAGTATTAGTTTATCTTTGTTAAATTCTCTCATAAGGTATTGTTTTTAGTGATATAACTAAATTATTCTCTTTCCGCATTTTGCGTCTCTCTTCGTTCGTCTCCAACTCCAGCGGTCCGACCTGTCCATCAGATGACAGACATCTGTGAGGTTGGTTTGATTTCAGCCCCACAGCGGGAGGGGGGCGATCAGTGATCTCCGCCCCCTCAGGGCGCACCTCTCCTGCGCCCCAAGTCGTCCTATCTCTTCTATTGAAGAGGAGCTACTGCTCATGTACAACTTATAACGAGAGTCTATGGGCGCCTTGGGTTGCAAAGATTTGCACCCTAAGGCAGATAATAGGTCTAAAATCAGACAACGGCAATGTGTAACAACCACAACTCAACTCCCCATAAACTATGAAATATTTATCTTACACATCTGAAAGAAAACACACACATATATTTCGAAATATTTTTATGTTATTATAAAAATTATTTTCCATGTTTTATTCAAGGTAATATGGCAAATTGTGAGTGGTGGGGCGGCGCCCTAGCGCCCTTTATTGGCCAGCCGCCAGTGGGTCGGTGGCTCTTTCATTATTGAGAGTTCGATGTTAATTTGATGAGCAGATATTAACAAGAGGGTTTTTTTTAGACGCAACGGTCGCCATATTGATGTCAGCCCGCCCAAGGCCTGCCATCCCGTTTTCCAAGCATGTTTTACAGCATATATTCATTTGGACTTTTAAGTTCAGGTCTGCTCCAAAATGGGTTGATTGAAATAAAAGCATGTGTAAAGAAATGTTTTTTGTTCATTTTAGTTTATTTATAGAAATAGAAGTGGAGGGGAAAAATCAGATTTGGATTTATCCATTTCCCCAGCCCTAAACTCCATTCTTTTTGGCACGAAACATTTATATGTTGTCAAATGACTGTGTTTAGTTTTTGAAAAATAAACCTTTCAAATACAAAATAACCTAATACATTCAAATAGTAGCAGGGAATGTTAAATATTGACAAAAATGTTAAATATATATTAGGGCTGAACGATTTTGAAAAATAATCTAATTGCGATTTTTTTCTTCAATATTGCGATTTAATGTGCAATTATTTTTGTGTAGTCATGCATTTATAAATTATGCAATCAAAAATATTGGGTATTATAAACAGATTTTTATAATTTATTCTATTCCATAAGATTATTTACTTATTTTAAGGCAAATGCAAATATTAACAACTTTATCTACTTTTAATCACCACACTTGATCGTCATCGCCGTCGTTCTTCAATCAAGGTTTTCTTCCTTTTTGATCCCAGCTAATAATTCCCTCCGGCTGCAATGTTTTCCTCCGTGTGGTTATCCGGGAAGTAGGATGCTTGAAGGAACAAGCTCTGATTTTTAATTCTCCATCGATCTAATGCACTTTCAGACTCTGGTATGGCTCCGTAGAGCGGTTTGATCTCAGGTCAGTTGTCGCGAAATACTCCGCTGTTTTCGGTGCGGCTTTACCTTTCTGTCTGCATTTTTTTATACAGCGCAGGTAAAATGTGGCTAAAATGTGTGTGTGAGATTAAATCCTAGTTTATTCATCATGGTTAACAAAGCATACTTTTGGCTATAAAACCCGTTATAGCACGAATTATTTCCGTGTGCCGTTTTTTTGTTTTCGTAAGGAGAGATTCTGTCAAACAGCTCGGTCAGCGATCTCTGTCGTCTGGAAGTTTGTTTACTGGAAATTGAAACACTGGTGGCGGTCAGTTTAGCTGTGCAACTCTCATATATGGTGGTGTGATGTTTTTAGTTGTTGATAAAAGTTCGTAGTGTATCTCGTGAGGCAGGAAGGCAGGTTCTGCATTACCTGCCGTTGCGCAGCATCAACGTTTTCATAGCCGATATAATTTCTCACAACTGATATACTGTTCCTCTTTGGTACCAACTATTGTGTATTGTTGGATTCTGTTAACCTTTAAAACATTTTATAACTGGTTAAAATGCAGCGTTTCCTTCTCTCCCTGCGTTGTTTGCAAGTCACGTGACTTTAGCAGATATGTTTACATCAAGTCATATCGCAGCCTTTGCGATTAGGAAATCGCATTTTACAAAATCGCGATTTAATTGCATATGCAATTAATCGTTCAGCCCTAATATATATTGATATATATATATATATATTGATTCTGACTGATATATCACCCAGCCCTAGGTTACATACAGTCCCTTCCAAAAGTATTCACATTCCTGAAACATATCAACATTTTCTGATAAAACCACAAACTTCTACTTGCTGTAAAGAAGAAGCACAAATTGGACAATTTTTTTCTTATCCCTTCAGAGGAAAAGCATCCCCACAGTATTATACTGCCCCCACCATGAAATTCATTCCCAAATACGAAGTTCTTTGTGTCTGTTGCAGAAGATCCCAATAAAATCCATTGAGGTTGGTGGTTTTAATGTGGCAAAATGAGTGTGCGAATGGATGTTGGGGTAAAGCAAGAGAGCCAAATAGAAACTGGCATGCTGTGGAAACATGGAGGAGCCTGCTGTTTTTTTTGTGTGTGTTTTTTTTTTTTTGCCGTGAGGGTCTAGACAGTGTTGATCTGTTTGACAGGGCAAGGCAACGACACGCGACAAGCAGGCCGAAGAAAGGACGCTGTCACACCGGCAGGATGAGAACAGACACTCCACAAGGAACCAGGTAACAGGCAGCAAAAGCAAACAGACAGTCGTGAGTCCCTCCTGACGCTCACATTCACTTTCTGAGGTAGGAACAGCTGAGATCATGCTGCTGGTCGACAGAATATCAGGGTCACAGTGACGACAGGTTACCATGACTCGGATCACAGGAATATTATATCCACATCTGATGTATCTGTTCATCTGATTTAACAAGGCAGGTCGGTAGTAACCAAAAAAGTGTTCTTGGGCAGATATGTTAGGAAGAATATGAGATTGGAATAAAAATGAGAAAAAAACACCTGAAACACATTTGTATTTATTAATTTCAACTATTACGTTTTAGTTGACATAATATAAAGGGACCATTAGTTGAAGTCACTCCTCAGGAAGAGACGCCATAATGTCCTGTGCTGTTGGTTGTTACAAATCGCTATGATTAAATCAACAAAATGCAGAATTCCATCGAGTCGATAGAAGACAAACAAAAGACGTTTTTTTTGCTGCAAGCGCTCAAAAGAGGTGACCCGAACAAGATCTAAAAATGCAACAATCTGCAGCGATCACTTCATTTTAGATAGGCCTCCTTGGAAACAGACAAGCTAACATCACTAACCAATGCTGCAAGAGTGCCTTCCATTTACCTCGGAAGTAGGAACTCTGAGCTGGGTTTGACGCCACACCTGCGTAAACGGCGTTCTAGTTCACATAGCCGGATAGGTCGAGATTCCAGTATGGCGACGCTAAGGTAGCCATTGTTGGTAGAACCTTTTACAAATATTGATTTAAGATGTGTCTTCCATGTCCAAACACAACTTTTATTTTGTAATTTTTAGAGTTGCAGGCTCTGCATGTAACATTGATCTTAGATGCACTCTAACTAATTCGTCTCGTAAAATAAACCTGTTTCCACTACAACTTACTTTTGTTGACACAGTGAGCGGCCATTTTGAAAGTCGAACCCAGAGCAACAAAAAAATCTCTGAGGAAATCGGAATTTTCAAGTATGTCAAGAGTCAACGTCTCTTTCTGCAGCCAAATCGTGACTCGTGTGCGCACCTGTCTTTTCTTCAATCATTTCACCTTTTATACTTTTACTCAATCTTCTTTATTTACTGACACTATTGGCTAACTGGAAGATTGCCAGCACAAAAGGACGCATGTCGCCACCTAGCGTGGCGGAGTAGTTCACACTTTATTCTTTAGTTCAATTTTGTGAGTGACATTTAAACTGGGATAAAGGCTCACATTGTGGTTAGGTAATTAACTTGCTCATTGCTTTTAGCTGCATTTCAATCTGCATGTGAACATACTGTGTGACGACCCCTCCCCTGAAGGGTCGCTGCTTATGCGTTTGTCTTTGTGTGATGTGTCAGGCCCCCACAGAGGGACAGCTACGCTACAAAGACAAGGTGACGGAGATGAGGAGGAAGAGGAACTCTGGCCTCAATAAGGAGCAGAAAGAGAAATATACAGTAAGTTGAACGAATACCTCCACTACATGTTATTAAGTTCTCATTTTTATATTACATTTTAAAATGCCTAACTGCTCCCAGGAACACCGACAAAACCACGGGACGAGCCGGGAACCGCTGCTGGAGAACATCACCAGCGACTACGACCTCGAGCTGTTCAGGAAAGCGCAGGCATGTGCCTCGGAGGACCTTGTAAGAGAGAAAACTCATCATCACCTCCCCACCCTTAGACTTTTCTTTAACTCCTCTTTCTTTTGGTAACCCCTCCCCTTCTGGTTCCAGTTTTCCCTACCTTACTTCTCCTCTTCTCTGTTTCAGTCTGCAAACCCCCTTCTGCAACCACAGCAGGAGTCTCAGATAGTTTTGGTAGTTTGGACGATTACTTCATGCCATTCCATGTTCATTTCTGATACTTCAGATGAGAGGGCCTTCCCAAAATGCTAGCCGAAAACGAAATCTAGTAAGAACTTGGGATACCTGATATAATCGGTCAATATCGCCGTTAAAATGTGAAATCGGAAATGGTCCGTATCGGTTTTTACTTCTTTGAAGACACAACTTGTGCTGCCCTTGCAACATGTGGCTATGTTTAGTAAGACTGCTAACTAATGACTAAAACTGAGAAAGAATATCCCAACAAGGCTCGTTTTTCTGAACCAAAGATTTTATCTCTCTGTAACTAAAACATACCGAAAAAGAGAAAATACATCAGTAACTTATACACATATATTTAGTGTCACACTTAGAGTCTGTCCACACTTAGCCGGGTATCTCTCAAAGCGGGGATATATTTCTACGGTTTGGCCTGTCATCCACACGTAACCGGAGATTTTCAGCACCAAAAATGAATCTAATTAAAAACTCCGGCCAAAGTGGAGATTTGCATTTTCTCCGTTTTCAGTATCTGCGTGTGGATGGCCGAAAATGGAGTTTTAAGAACCGTAACGTCACTATCCGTTACAAGAAAATGCTCAAACATGCGACCTGTGTTTACTCTCAAAAACAGCATTTATGCCCTCAGAGCTGTGTTGGTATCATCCATTGTTAAAGCGCGTTTTGTTTGTTTGCTTTACAAACTGTATGACTGCTGCGTGCTGAAGATTGAGGAAAGTTACCCTGAGCGGATAAGATTTGGGAGAACTACTGCCCCCTACAGCTTTGCCACGTCTAGGAATGTGCTGAAAAACGCATTTAAACGGTCATGTGTCGATGGAGATTGTTTTTTTTTTTTTTAAGGAGTGCAGGAAAATCTTCATTTTTAAAAGACCCAGGGTATGTGTGGACATGGCCTTAAAGTGCAGGTTGCAGGTCAGAGCTCCCCTTAAACCATAATTTAGAGAAATATATTAGGAAGGGTTTCATTATTTTTGCTTTTAGAGTCGTCTTTGTGAGAATGCCACCGTAAGTGACGTGGGGGAGGGCAGTCCTGTAAACTCGATTCATAGAAAACTATGGATTATAATGTCTACTATAACACAGATTAATTTTTAAACATTTACAACTGCACATATGATGGACAACAAACATACAACTATGAGCCTACTGCCTGCCCCAGATAACACAGAGAGACGAGGGGGAGAGCAGGGAAGCTTTAAAGTGTAAGCCAAACCAATGCTAGCCAATGCTAGGGCTTAGCCTTGGTGCTACAAGCTAGCTTTACTGTTTCTTTTAAAACCCACATTGCACATTGATTTTAATGTTTGTTAGGAATCTTTCAACAAAGTTGGTAATTGGTAGATGTTAGACAACAAGACTTACAAAGCAGAGATCCCATCTGCATAGAGCTGAGCTTCTGATCGATCCAGTCCTATCTGCCAGCGGACAGAGGTCCCATGAAGCTGTAAGCACCGGACCGCTGGCTAGTTGGAGTCCTAATTTTGCCTGTCACATCGCTGATATTATAATCCTCTGGTCTGAAGTGAGTGCCATAAATTTCAGGGGTTTTCAGTAGCCAAAGCACAAGTTCATGGCAGTTCAGTTTAGCTGCATAAAATACACCTAGCCAGACATGGATGATGCTGCCTTTTTTGGGGGGATTTCTTTCTTTTGAAACCTGTTGGCTCAATGTCCCGACAGGCTAGTTTTCGTACAGCAAACACAATTTATCATTTTTAAGAAAAACTATCACAATCCAAAGCTAATGAACACACTGACTCTTGATAACACAATCGCAGGATTTGATGACTAGACCCTCCCCCATCTATTTAATCTGAACTAATGAGCCATCTTAATATGCGTATATTGCCGTATATTTGATCAAATAATACTTCTAAGACCCTATGCAAACCGATGCTCGACGTATTAATACCTTCGAATGCGTGGCAAATGTTCTCCGAGGAACAGCCGTTTGAAGAACATTCAGCGTGTTTATGCTCTATTTTATCCGCCTGAACACTTGTACATGAGCTGAGAAAAATATGTCAATAGCCTTTTTCAGAAATCAGTGGCGTCGTGTTACAAAAAAGCAGAGCGGAGGCATCAGGGAGCCTATAAGTCACATGTGTCAAACTTAAGGCCCACGGGCCAGATCCAGGCTAAAGATAGTTGACTGAGGTGAGAGCGCTCACTGGGACATGCTTTTGCGCTTATCGGTTTGTATCGGACATTAAAATATTGACTTTATCGTTATATCAGGTACAGGTAAAAGAAAAATCCAATATCAAACACCCCTAATAATAACCCGTTAGATTGATCAGAGTTTTCAAATTTCCATTGATTTGTAGGTTTATATAATATTTGTTTAAGTTTTTCCAAGTGGAATTTATTGCATTATTTCCTCATCCAACTTTTTCTTCCTGCACTTTTCATTTTCTTGGCTGGTTCCCTCAATGAGGCGGTTCCTAACCGTGATCTTTGTCTTACCTTAACCGCTTCCCTTTAATAACTGAATCTTTGTTCCTGACCCATTTCGACCCGGCCATACAGGAGAAGCTCCGTCTGGCCGGCCAGGTATCAGAGGGCAGCAACATGATCAAGACCATAGTGTTCGGCCGCTTCGAGCTGGACACCTGGTACCACTCACCGTACCCTGAAGAGTATGCCCGCCTGGGGAGGCTCCACATGTGCGAGTTCTGCCTCAAGTATATGAAGAGTCAGACAATTCTGCGCAGGCACATGGTAATGTAACCGCTGTTGAGTATATAAGTTGGACATTTGTGTTCAAACATGTTGGATTCAGTGTTTCTTAGTAGTTGTGTTCTCTGTTCAAGGCCAAGTGTGTGTGGAAGCATCCCCCAGGCGACGAGATCTACAGAAAGGGGAACATCTCCGTCTTTGAGGTGGATGGAAAGAAGAACAAGGTACATCCTTCAATCTTCAATCCCTTTCTCTAATTCTCTCATGGACATCACATGAGAGGAAACGGAAGGGGCTCCAAATCTCACCTCGCAAACATACAGTAAAATGTGTGTTTGTGTGTGTTTCCAGTCAAAATAAACCTGTTTGATCAACCCGTTTTGTTCTTTCCACGGCTAGATTTACTGTCAGAACTTGTGTCTGCTAGCAAAACTCTTCCTGGACCACAAGACGCTGTATTATGACGTTGAACCGTTCCTCTTCTACGTCATGACAGAAGCTGACAACACAGGCTGCCACTTAGTCGGATATTTCTCCAAGGTAACTGCTTCAGAATCCTCCTGCTTTCTCGCTTTTTAGAAACTCCGTTCCACCCAGCATGCCCTGGTGACTACAACTAATACTACTGTTCACTTAATGCACCCTGAGATTTGTATGAGTTCCCACTGTCAAAACGTGTGCTGTGAATCAGTTACTTCTACTTTCACAGGAGAAGAACTCTTTCTTGAACTACAACGTGTCCTGCATCCTCACAATGCCCCAGTACATGAGGCAAGGCTACGGAAAGATGCTCATTGACTTCAGTGAGTACAAACACTCATCAGGCTCATTGGGGTTTCCCCCCCGCTTTCATACGCTGATAAATAAATGTCACCATATTTTGGAAGGGACTATTCAGGAAACTTCCTTCAACAAATGTGTGTTTCACTGTTTGTACTAAGATATGGATAGAGAATCCCGTTAAAAAACAAAACCAACGACATTCTCCTCTGTTTGAAAAAGGCTACCTGTTGTCCAAGGTGGAGGAGAAGGTGGGCTCACCTGAGCGGCCCCTGTCGGACCTGGGTCTCATCAGCTACAGAAGTTACTGGAAAGACGTTCTGCTGCGCTACCTGAACAACTTTCAAGGAAAAGAGATCTCCATCAAAGGTTGGAGTCTGCTTAAAGAAAAAGACTGACTACAGATTTTAAATGAGTGCTATGTATTTTTTCAAACCTGGGCTTAAGTGAAAACCCAAGTATTTAAAGCAAATTGTGTAAAAAAAAATATGGCATATATCAAGGGATATATTAACACATATATTAAGGTAAACCCCGCTTTTACACACCGTGTTGTGAATAGCAATGTGTTACGACGTAAATAAAAATGTGCATAGAAAACGCACATTATATTGTCAAGAGGCTGTCTTATTAGTGCTCAGCCTCTAGAGTTCAGGGCATTTTACCCAATCAATAAGATGCAAAGTCATACACAACTAAAAGATCCCTTATCTTTGGGAAATGTCAGAAAGCACAAGCCACTACCATTGGATTGCTGTCTCAATCACCCCCAGTTTATCAATAAAGTTTGTGACAATCAACTCACTCGGTTTGTTACAATAAAAAAAACAGTCATCTTTAAAGGTGCAATATATAAGAATTTTACTATGAATAAATCAAACAGCAGTCTAATATCCCAATTATGTTACAAGGAAGAGAGCATTGAATTAGCTTTCTATTTCAGCCAGCTGAGTGGTGGAAAGTTTTTGTTATTTTAAAAATGCTGCTACGTTAAGTAGTCATTGTTTACCATATCTGTCCCTCGTCTATACTTCCTGGTTCCAGGGCAAATCACATGTGAGCCCGCAGGTTTCCAAGTCTTCAACACTAAACAGCACACCACTGTTTCTAACATGACACCAACTGGGCTTAAGGCTAACGCTGAGCTAACAATGCTTGCAGTAAAATAGTTGGCTCTTTTTCAGTTACCACCAGGTTGATACTGCAGTGAAATGTGTATATTTACCTATGAACTTACTGTGTATAACTCGTCTTCGCTTGTCATCGTTTATCTTCTGGCTGACAGGGTTCCCGCGGGCCTTAAAAAGCCTTAATAAAAAAATACGAAATAGAAAAAAAATAGAAAATAAAATCAAAACGTTCCTTATTTGCAACCTCTTTATTCATGACCAAAGTCTATATAAAACAAGGATTGAAATCAGGGATTTCAGTACATGTAGTTTAATAAAATCTGTCATTAACAGCCCTTAAAATTTGCCATCCTTAAACTAGATGTCACCATGGCTTTCTCAGACAGTGTTACAGTCATCCTGAACTTCTTTAACTCCTCCCCTTTTTCTTGCAGAGATCAGCCAAGAGACGGCAGTGAATCCGGTGGATATTGTCAGCACACTGCAGTCGCTTCAGATGCTCAAGTACTGGAAAGGAAAGCATTTGGTTCTAAAGAGACAGGTGAAGAAAATTGACCCTTTTTTTGTTGTTGTATCGTTTCTTTAACCGTCTCATCACTAATTAAATGCATTTATTTTTTTGTCCTGAAGGACCTCATTGACGACTGGAAGGCGAAAGAGACCAAACGTGGTAACGGGAAAACCATCGACCCCACAGCCTTAAAATGGACCCCACCGAAAGGGACATAAAGGAGCTTCCTTCTTCCTCCAAACACCCATGTATACACAGATCCTCCACTGTACGCTCACTGAATCCTCACAGCTGTAGCATGGTCCCGTCTGAATACAGTTAACCATTTCTTTGGGTTCAAACAGATTCTAAACTGACTTGTGTCAAAACAAAAAAGGCCACCACCCAGAATCTAAAGGTTTTTAAATGATTTTTTTTCCCTGGGGTTCACATTAAACATACAAAGATGTGGACCCTTTTACAACGGCTCGACTGGACTTCTACCTGACATGAAAAATAGATTTCTTCTTGGACTAGGCCGTAGAATGTATTGGTTTGTCAATGAAGGTTTTTTTTAAATCGAAAATACTTCTATTGAGATATAAGTTGTGATATTTACTGTACATCGGATCAAGAACTCTTCTGGTGTCGCTATATATGAACACATTTAACTAAATGCAAAGACAAACTTGACCTCCAGTTGTTCACACATGCAGCAAACAGTTTAGTTCCGGCACAGATCTCGATGACCCCATGTGTTATCTGAAAAGTGAAAATAATGGAGCGCTGCTCGCCTACCTCCTCCCGGTCACTTGATTAGTAACGGGCACGCCTACTAATCCAATCTGCGGCGGTCCGCATCGAACTGGAGCTGCATCTCGTTCTGTTGTTGAGATGCAACACAGGTTGAGCTATCGCCAACATGTCCTGGCTGATAAAAACCAGCTGGCCTGACAATGAATTAGATGGACGCACCTTTCAAATGTACAGTTCGTGAGTGTAAGAGCCTGGAACAAAAAGGCTTTTAATATGTGGGTCCTAAAACCTGCTCCCGAAGTAAAACATGCTCTATATCTCTTTCAGATATATAAAGAAACCCTTTGGAACATTGCTTATAACTTGAATTGGATGATTTCTCAAAAAATAATGTAAAATATGCTACTTGTTATTAAGTAAAGTGTGTCCAAATTACTTAAACCCTTAATGTATCTGAGGAGCAAGTGAGAGTAAAGCTCCTTCTACCAATCTACATTTAAATGCAACATTTGAATTTGCATTAAATGTAGAAAAAAAAAAGCAGATTCAGAAATTTTTTATTAGAAATTCCCGAGTCACTGTGTTCTAAGTGGTAAGAGCTTAACAATCTTCTGTTAAGATAGAACAAAATACCATGAAATATGTCTGTTTGAACCCAAAACAAAAAACTTTGGCTTTTCTTCCTTGCAGCAAACACGTCTTGTGTCTTACATTTCTTCTATCTCTGCAGTCAGAAGCTATAGCTGCCACTGGCCTTGTTTAGTCTCTACTGGATGTGGCTGCGTGATCACCTCTTGCCTGTTTTTACTCTTTTTGCATCACTTGGGATGTTTGGAGTGTACGAGACTACACACCTTTTTTGTGTCCTTTACCTTTTAAAGTTCTCAGTTTTATACTTTTTCTAGGTTTTACTACTGCTTAACAGTTCAGACAAATATTGTATGTTTTTTTTTTTTTTTTTTTTTTACCATGTCTTGACATGGGAATTTGTAGTTGTTTGCCCAGCTGGTTTTTTCCTCCTACTTTTTAATGGATTAATGTTTTTATTTAGATTTTTCTCATATTGTATTTATATTCTTTAAAAAAGTGTATGTTAACTGTTTAGAACATAAAGGGATGTTAATTTACATGGACTGACTTTCTTGTAAATATATTTATGTAAGACCTATATGTAGATCAGAATGATGAAAGTTATTCTAAAGAGGGGGAATTTCAGGTGATCCAACTCAAAAAAAGAAATCCTTTACATTTCAGTGGCTTATTGCCTCTATATAAGAATTGACAAGACTGACTTACTCAAAATAAATTGCTTTTACACATTGTTACTACTGGATACAGCAAAAAAAAAACCAGAAGGATGATTTTGTAAAGTTAAATAAACATGATTGGCAGCACACACTAACTAAATGAAATTGGGTTTGTGTTAACATTTATCAGTAATTGATTTAAATCTATGTGATCAATCAAGATCTACTAAATAAACAGTTTAATATGTTGGTGAATCTGCTGTAAAATAAATAAGCTGTAAAGCCTGCTACCCTTTTTGTTAGATTAGCACAAAGACTATGAGGAATTAGATAGCCAGGTTGTTGATTTTTGTGCACCTGTACAACAGTTTCAAAATGAACCAAATGTGGTACATATTTATACGACTCCAATGAGGTGATGGGTTCTTCTTAAGAACAAAGTCAAACTATTAGTTTCTTTTTAGTCTTTGACATAAGCTCAACAAACTCAGTTCCACTTAGTCTTGTATTTATATTTACTACCCAACTGCAAGCGTAGCTTTGTTCTTTTTTTTCCTATTTTTTTCTTTATAGCTCCTTACCTAGCTTGTTACTGGGCTAAACAAAACCACTATAGCATAGCTTTGTACTAACCGTCTGCTGTCATAGGTTTGTGTTTAGTTAATCAATTTGAGTGACCAAGCAACTTCAGCTGTAGCTTACCATAGCTTATATACTTGGCTTAGCTAACTGACTGCTGTCTGAGCTTAGTTTTGCATTTACCTTAGCAAACTGAGTGCTTGCTTTGCATAGGTTCTACTTAGCTGAGCTAACGGACTGCTGAATTTGCTTAGCTTGTATTAATCTAAGCAATCATATTGGTTACTGACTTAAAGTTGAATTTAGCAACTTTAAACTGCTAGCTTTATACATGACTGCCCTCCTAGCTTTTAGTTTTCTAAACCACCCAGTTACTTCCATGAAACAAAATTAGTGGTTTGGGAAATTCAAGTGTTTGTATCATTTGGTTACAACTTTTTATTTCTTCTCCGAGTTGCTATTTCATTTTGGATCTTTTAAGATGTAGTTGTGGATCTGTTTTTGCTTTGTCAGACTGTAACTTAGTCATAGATTTGTTCTAGTGTGGTGTAATATATTCTTTTTGTAAAATATGTAAATTTGAAAATATATTGTTTCTTTGGTTTCTCTATTCATGTACCCTAAAGAAACATTGCTGACATGCCAATTTTTACATGTCTATTAAATTCAGTGTAAGAATGTTTTTGTGCCAACCCATAGAGAAAGACCGTTAAAGGTAAAGTGCACTTAATCTGTTTAAGGTTGTGAAAGGACAAGTTTCAAAACATTTCAAATGACTTTCATGCTCGGTGTGACTCTTGCACTTGAGTGTTCTTCCATACATAAGCATGACGTGAACCTATTGTCTATTTCTATAACTTGGAAGATTTTTTAAGAACACTTAAGAAATACATCTTATTTTATATCAGGCAGAACAATATTTCTCTCACTTAGTCATGAAATTGGCTTGAAATATGGCTCTTACTGGACAGAAGGTTTCCAAAAAACAAATTAACTTGACAGACATAAATAGCCTCTGTGTTGACAGTATCAGCCAGCTGTAAGCATGATTAAAATGTCCAAATATGGTGTCTTTTTGTCTGCCTTCATGTCACCATATCTTTTATTGTCTTTTATTTTTATTTCACTCGTGTTTCTTTTCCCCCAAATTTCAATTATTTAGATTTGTTTGTGCCAATGGCAGCTATAGATTGACAGCCTCCGAACAGATTTACAACTAATATATATATATAAACAATATCTCCAAGTCAACCTTCCATCAGTCAGCAGTAACCTGTTGTAGTAGGCTACTCCTAGAACTCTGAAACCACTCACTAAGCAACACATAAAAGTAGCAAAAAGTGGCATTTGTATGTAGCTCAGTTGTGCTTTTGCACTTGCTTCCCCATCTTCCCCCTCACTAATAAATGCAATCAGTAAAACATGATCTGGTGTGTATGTGTCAGATGTCTCACTGCAACAGAATCAAGCTAAAGAAGGTGACAGTAAGAATGTAGATATGCTAGTACAATCAGTGGGAAATCAATTTTCAGTCTGAAATAAGAAAAAACAACATGCAATAGAACTAAAACTGATTCTTGCTGATATATTTCGCTGTACATTGGTGTGTTTTTTTTGTCATTTCAGTTATCTTGAAACAAGCAAAAGAGAATCACTGAATTCATTTTGAAGTTTATTGTTTAGAATGCAAGAAAACTCTAAATACTTTAGTGTATTATATTGGGAATGTTTGAGTTGGACATTACTACATCACCCAGATAAACCAGGTTAGTTAACAGAGGTTAGGTAATCAGTTTACAGCACAACTATTTGTTTAGTCAAAAGATGAGGTCTTTAAAAGTAACAGAACAATGTAAAGTAGAGGATACATCAAATGTGGAAGAAGGTGCACTGGATAGATGAGACCAAAATTAAACTTGTTGGCCTATGTGAAATCACGGTGTGGGGTGAAAACTTAATGGTGGTGCCAGCTTGTTGTTTGGATACTTATGGTGCATTACATTTGCCTCTGACCTCTAAGATGAGTTTGAGAACATACCCAAGTAAACAGCTGGTGCGCTCTATCTACCTCGAAAGTCAGAGCTGTATCTGACGCCCAAGTAAATGACGTTCCAGTAATGTAGAGCAGTAAATCGGGATTTCAATATGGTGAGGCCCTGGTAGCCTCTTATGAACGTTGTTGAAAGCTGTACTGTCCACATGCAAACTATTACAAATGTTTTGTTTAGAGTTTCCCGCTCTACATTTAACATCGTTTTTAGACTGGCTCTTACAAGTGTGTCTTGTAAAATAAATTTGTTTCAACCACAGCTACTTTTGTTGACATGAGGAGCGGCCATATTGAAGTCACACTCGGAGCAAAAGGGAATCTCGCACTTTGTTTTACAAATGAAACTGACCAAGTGTTCCATTTAACGTGGTCGGATAATTTGATTCGTAAATGGTGACACCCTGTTAGCCATTGTTGGTTGTACCTCTTACAATGTTTTAAGCTGTACCTTCCATATCCAAACTCTGCTTTTATTTTGTTATGTGTAGCGTTTCAGGCTCCACATGTAATAGTGATTTTAGTTGCATTCTTACAAGTTTGTCTTGTAAAATGACCACCACAGATAAAATTGCTGATGCGAGGAGCGGCCATTTTGAAACTGGAAGTTGGCTCTAAAAAATATAATCTCTGTCTTTCTAGTGGGATGTCTGAAATGTTATTTGGCAGTGACCCAGTTGATTTTTTTTCCTACATGAGAAGTCTTTTTTTTTTTTTTTTTTTCCAATTACAAATGGAACGCACCATTACCTTTAGCAGGTACAGGTGGAAACATTATTAGAGCTAAATACTGGGCAATCCAGAAAGAAACCTAGTTATTGGTTGCCAAACAGTTGAAGCAAGACCAGAGATTCACATTCTGGCAAGACAATAGCCATGGCTAAAATGGAATCAGTATATATGTTGTAGTATAATCACATATCAGCATGGCCCTGTCAAATTCCAGACTTTAATGCAGTTGAGAATGTAGGGCAAAATGTGGAAATTAATGCTTCTTAATGTCTTACAACAAATCTAAATAAGCTGGGACTATTTTCCTAAATGTTATACTGTGTAGAAAATGGCCTTAAAACTTACAATTGCAACAAAAGTTGGGTAACATAATCCTGACTTGGTGGGTCTCAGTACAGATGGATACCACACTTTTTATATTTTTCTTAGTAAGCCATGAAAAACCCATGAGTTTGCCAAGATGGGCTGGCAACCTGTCAAGGATGAAACCAGCTCCTGGCCCAAAGAGCCTCATCTATGCCATAATAAGCAAGCATTTCCCTTCCGCTTAAGACATATGTTCTATTTTGTGTTGGTCTATTATATGAAATTTAAAAAAAACTTTGTGGTTGAGACAAAATGTGAACAACTTGTAGTGGTATTAATACTTTTGCTAACTGCTGGATCCAGTATTTCTGCAGCTTAAGCCTGGTCATTTTCCACCGTATGTAATCAAAGAAGTATGAACAAGAAACCATGTGGCCAAAGCCAAGTTTTATTAAGTAATCTGCAACCATATGATGTTTTATGTTATGAAACAAATGGGGCTTGTTTTTCTGATAACGAACAATGAAGAAATTTGTGTGAACCAACAAAAATTTGTTGCAGCTGGTGGCAGCTTTTAACATTGTTCATAATGTTGGGAAATTCCAGACAGATGACAGATAATGTTAGATCTTTAAAAGTATTACTAAATCATTTTGTCAACAGGATTTACTTAAATGAAACATTGACAATGACATACAGCAGATGACAGATTTATGCCCATAATCTGATGAATTTGCAAAACCTTGCATTTATTTGGGTTTACTGCTGCAGGTGCTCCTTGGTTGATGTGCGTCACCGTGTCTCGTCGATCTGCAGAGGTACTGAATAGAAAGCGTCTTTAAAGTCAGAATTTTGTAAAATGATTTTTCCTTCTTTCTTTTAGTTATCATCAGAAATTGTCAGATTTCCACTCTTCTTCGTCTGGAAAAAACAACAACAGAGTGATAATGTTAAACACACATTTTACAGGACAGGATTTTTATTCAAGACACAATGACTCCTCATTACCTTCTCCTAAACTTCTGCCCATGAGTCCAACAAACATCTCGCCTTTGTTGTTATTATTTCCTGAGATTAAAACCAGAAAGGGTGAGAGGATAAATTGAGTTTTTCAAAGACATCATGAAACAAAATTAAAACTGACATATTGAGACTCATCTTAAAGGGAACCTCAACCCCACTTGAATTTGAATCAGGCATTGCTACTGGCATTTTTCGGACCTTAAATGTAGGTGGAAGACTCTGGAAGGGGGATGAGTTGCTGTTTACACAAGTAAAAACAGGTTTATGTTCTCTACAAATCAAGTTAAGGAAATTCTTTGTACAAAGTCACTCTAACATACAACGATCTCTCCAGCTCAATTCTTGGCCGTTTTTAGCCTAGTTTATACTTCTGCATCAGCACCAGTCAACTGAGACATTTTCCTTTTATACTTCTCCATTTGTTTGTCAGTGTTGCAAAAAGCGATGCCCCACCAGGACAGCAGGGAACGCTTTACCTTTCTGGTGGGTCTGCCAACCATTGCAGTGTTGTTTCTGGTGAACTACGGTTTATTTTCTTCAGCTTTTAAACTCGTTCCCCCTCAAGGAGCAACAGCCAGCAAAAAGTCAGCTTTGATTGAGCTAGAAATCATTTTACAAGTGGATCTCATTGAATACTGTAAAAAAATAAAACACATGGAAGCAAACACAGCATTCTGTTTTGTTGTTTCTCTACACCTCCTTGAGGTCAAAATCACCGAAAGACCACATTAAATAAACTGTCCGTTCAATATTAAGTATGTAGTATCCAAACACTGTATTAACTACTCTTTACGTTGACTATAGAGCACCATTCTGGTAAACTGATCTCTGGCTGTTGTTGAACTGACCAATCACAGGCATACGCTCTCCGTTGACGGAGATGGATCATTAAAAAAATGGCCTTTACTCCACCCGTCTCTGCGTAGTTGACGGCGAGACTTTGCAACAATGGATAACGACGGAGAAGTATAAACTAGGCTTTAGTTCCTTTCAGAATGAGCTGTTGGGAGGGCTATGTCACTCGTATGCAGTTGCTGACCACACCCACACATCTTGTTACTTGGCTGCAGGTTTGCCACAGATGAGATTGAATTGGAATTGGTGGGTGGAGTTTGACAAGTGAAAGGTGGTCATATCCAAATATTACAATGAAGCACTTTTTCAAAATGCTCGAAGAAACACAAGATTTCTGAGAGCAAAATAAAAACATGATGGATGGATGGATTGTTTTTATAAATGTTTGAAGTGTTCATAGAGGCAGCAGAAACCCATGTGGCAACACAAAAGGATGAAACCCTGGGTCGGTACCTTGGCTGCTGCTCTTGATGTGCTATTCCTCGTGCAGATGGCTCCATTGATGGCGTTTCCTTACCTGACTAATCTGCACTCGGACCAAAGTCTATTTTCATGTTTTCTTCTTTTTTAATGTTGCTCTTAAGTGTGTTTGAACATTTATGTGATCATACTTTAAATCTGGGGGAGGGAAGGGCATGCGGTATATTTGGTAATTTTTAATCTACAAAGCACTCTGAGTTGCAGTCTTTGTATGAAAAGCACTTTATAAAGAAATAAATATTGATTGACTGATTGATCGATTGATTGACATGGACATTTGCCTAATATGTCCCCTTATTATACTCACGTTTTCTGCCCAGTCTTGCTAACACACCTGAAAGGAAATACGTATATTAGAGATTAATATAAAATTAATCCAAGAGATAGATTTGTGATGTGTAGCATATGTTGATTGTTTTACCCGGGCTTCTTCCCATCAAACCATGAAACTGCTGTGCTTTGGACCTCTTGATCAAATCTGCCAATCGGATGGTCAGTCCTCTCTCCACTGGGTTACCCTTGAAACGAGAAAGCCGTAAATCATCTAAACTGGGAAAATATCTTCCTTATTAACTCAAGCAAAATGAGTTTTGCCTCCTGCACTACAAAAAGTATTTGAAAGTTTTAACATTCTAACCATTAAACATATTTATTTGCAACTTAATGTTAACTAGTGTTGTTTTCTAACAATGTGTGCAGCTGTTCTCATTCATCGCCAGAAATATCTTTTATGTGTTGTATCATGAAGGAATTACAGTAAAAGGTAAGAAATGTTGTAAGATTTGTATTTGAGAACATAAAGGAATTGCAACTTTATCTGCCTAAACAACATTAGCACACTAACATGCTGAAGTCAATCATGTTAGCTTGTGAGGAACTAAGATGAGCTTCTTGACCCTGAGACAGTCATAAGGAACGACACATCTTAGCAGGGGAAAGGTTCAACTGCACCTCGGTAAAAACTTTAAGAAAAGGTTTTAATAGTTTGTGTTTTACACTTTAATCACACAGTGATTTGTTTGTTTTGTGCTTTTTTTTCTTTTTAGCAAGGCAGGAGTAAACCAAATAGGTAAAATGATGTCACTAGTTTGCCAGAATTTAGTTGAGAAAGTATATTATGAAATTTGCTGGAATTAATCTGATTTATGTACTTTTTTTCAGTTTAATTCACAAAATTTCCACTCAGAAATACAGAATAAAATCCACCAAAATCAAACCTAGGCATACTGTCCAACTAATTTTAAAGCTAAAATCGAACAATTTGTTTTTGTTAGTGTAGAGAACCAGTGAGACACACACAAACGCACACAAAGCCTTATGCAAACCGTCCACTGTGTCTGTGCAAAAACCTCTCATCTTTATGTCTTCAAAAGCTGAATTTTGACATCTGGAAAATGACCACTATATGTAATTGCATAATCGTTAAACAAGTTTACATAATTGTGGTGTTAACTGTTGTTGTTCAGCTGAACCAAAGTCAGCATTCGGACAAACCCTTCTGGATAAGACAGACTGAAGGAACTCTGTACTGGTGAGTTGGTGTGTCTTTTTTGAGGGAGGTTAATTCAGAATCATGTCCCTGTTTGAGATGTACCTGTTTCAAACAAAATGCTATATACAATATTGATCTTAATGAAAAAACAACAGGCTAACTGGCACTTTTGTAAACACCTTTTCTTTTTCTGTGCCTACCTTCCTTTCTTTCTTTCTATTTTTTTTTTTTTGCAACGAAATTTCTGTAAAAATAAGACAAAATATTTAAAAAGAGAATATGAGCAAAACCCTATCCTGGACTTGACTGTCCTATATCAGTAAGCAAATAACGTGCTGCACTGTTAAACATTTTATATTTGTATTATATATTTATTTTCATTTAGCCTACTTTCTTCTTTTTTTCTCTCCAGTAAAGTATCTGCTGTGTTCTTGTTCATTATTAACTTTACCCACAGTCATGGAGCTCTCCACCGTGCTGAAATTTAAGGCGCTTTCAGGGATATTTTAGGATGAATGTAAAATTAAACCCTACAATCTAAATGAATAGTCATGAGAATGCATTTTATTATTATTATTATTATTATTATTATTATTATTATTATTATTATTATAAAAGTCCTTCATTGTTTGCCTGGCTTTATTTCTTATCTTATCTTACCTGCCACTTGCCCACCGTCCACATCTGTCCCTCGTCGTCCTCGTCCTCCCCGGACAGAGGAGCCCCCAGCGCGGTGACAGCCTGCACCAAGGCGACCAGCAGCAGCACCGCTGCAAACTTCACGCTCTCCATGATCAGCGCAGCAGCGACAGGTGACAAAAAACTCCGCTGCTTCGGACGTATACAGCGGCAAACTGATCTCAGCTGCGCAAAACAATTCACCTATTGTTAATATTTATTGTTATTTTATTATTTCCCCCTTTTTTTTTTTTCCCTCTCTCTGAAGTTTTTCAGTGGATCCGGATTGAGGGTCTCTTCTTGTTCTTATAAACTCCTTTCGCTTGCTCCTCCCCCGTCTGAGTCATGAAGAGTTGACACAACCAGGGATGCATGTGATGATGATGATGATGATGTCTCTATGTACCTGGTCAATGGCACACGCATTGACTCAACAGATGAATGAAATACACTGAGGCACAAATTCAATATGCCAAAAACAACAACGACAAAAGCCCCTAACTATTCAAAGTGACGAGGTTATTTCTCACTTTCAGCTCTGCCTTCATCTACAATAATCACAGTGTGGGATGCTGAGTGTTTATCTCCCATAAATCTTCAATCTGGTCTTCAGGCTGAGTTGTAGATTTTCCATTCATCAGATGGTTGACACAGTAACCTGATTTATTGCTCTTTAAATCATCCACTGCCACAACCAATGCTGATGACAATTTGTATTCAATCTGTTTTCCCCCATTTTGCCACGTTAAACCAAAAACAACAAAGAAAAAAAAAAAACGTTATGTATTTCAGGGGGATTTTAGGTAATAGACCAACACAAATCATATGATTCGGGAAGAGGAAAAAAAAGATCAATGAAATGATTTAACAGTCATCACATTGTGAAGCCACATTCCACTGGAAAAAACAGCAACAAGTCATTCAGGGTATTTATCTACCATCTTTGTTTGTCTCCATACTGATATTTCTGCCCATTCTTCATTGCCAATTGGCTCAAGCTCAATCAGAATGGATGGAGTGCATGGTTTGTTAAGTCTTGCCACAGATTCTCAATTGGATTAAGGTGTAAACTTTGACTAGGCCATTCTAACACACAAATATGCCATCAACTAGAGTAAGCTTTTCGGTAGAAGTTCTGGCCGTACGTTTAGTGCCGTTGTCACTCAGGAAGGTGAACTTCCCCCTGGTTTTAAGTCTGTACAATAGTGACATTTTGAGCACACAAACATAAGGTGGATAGTGAGTACCTGATGTAATTCTGCATAGGTCAGGGTGTCCAAGCTATTTGTCACATCATTTGTCATACTATTTGTCATACTCTTGGCCTAAAAAAACTAATTTAAAAAGGAAAACTTCTCATTTATATTGTGATTTTTTACCATGCTCAACAATAAAGCAAACGTCCAATATTTTAAATAAAAAAATAAACTATTAGATGTTTTATATATAGGTAAGAGATGTATCCGTATACATCATTGTACATCCCCAAAACTTAAAAAGACAAATATTCAGCTTTCACATTGTTCTGATAAAAAAACCCAATAACTTTTAGTCAGTTCTAAGCTATAAGAACATGATTTGTGTCCCTCTTTGTTTGAAAAAGCTTGCTGTATTAAAAAAAGGATTTAATTAATAAGCTGATTTTGGAGCAACAGAATATGCTTCAGAGTAAAAGTCACTGCATAGTTAGGGTCCTCTTTACTATGGCCTCAATAAAGAAACTATAAAATATTGTATATACAGTCTCTTGACAGGAAATGGGGGGAGAGAAAAGGGAGAAGGTGTCTTTGGCTCAGAAGTCGAACCTAGGACGTCAGCTACAACACGCGACACCCCAAATCGAAAAAAAAGAAAAAAGCTAAAAAACTGAAATGTATTTCAGTTGGTTAACAAGCACGTACATGAATCTTTTTATTTCCAACAATTTTTAGAATATATTCCTTCAACTAAAATAAATAAATTCTGGCAAATTGTTGAGATCATTTTAGTAATCTGGTTTGTTTTTCCGTTTAAAAAGGAAGAAAAATATGCAAAACACACTGTGCATCAAAGAAAAATAAACTATTCAAAAAAATGTTTGTCTGTTTATACCAGGGCAGAAAGTGAACCTTTCACCTTTGTACAACCCTTGCTTCGGGCTTCTATAGCACTGTACTGGGTCTTGGCTCTGCTAAAGTAAAGATCCCCACAGCCTTATGCTGCCACTACTGTGTTTTGTCATGGTAAGGGTGTTCCTGGTGTTGTGTATATATGTAGTGTTTCGCACCAAGCCACTCTTCCATAACAACCAGATTTTTCCGGTGAGCGAACACCGATCCTGTTATCACATTCTCCAACCTGGAGGTGTTTCATACGTTCTTTTTTCCGATAATAAACTGAACCGATGTTTAGAGCTTTGAACCTAATCCTATTTTCAACTCCTTCAAAACATTCTCCCTGACTCGTCTGCCATGTTCCTCCACTTTCTGAAGGTAGTTGATAGGTTCAGGATGTCAGAGTCAAGAGGACTGAATTCAAAAACACAATTCACAGATTGTGAACAATTTGATTTCAATTTTAGATTAATGCTCCACTCATTATTGATCATAAATTCTTGTAACTTTATTAAAAGTGAAAATATTAAAGGGGTATTAACGCTGTTGTATGTGTTGCAACACTTGTAGCTTGCCGCCACCTCCTCAGCCCAACAGCAGAGAGCCGAGCAAAACCCCTGGATAAATTTAATGGAACTAGGTGTAAACTCAGAGTGAGTTTGGAATGCCTTGCCGTGTCATCTGAAGGACAGAATTTGTGGCATGTAATAGCCAGATTTCTTTCTCTCTGACCTTACATGATTGGATGGCTGTGAAGGTTGTTTGTGCCCACCCACATCACGATTTTTCTGACGATTCAACCTGCAGCTCCTCACCAGAAAAGGAACGACATGCTGACGTAAAACTATTTTAGAGGACGTTTCTTTTTTCAGAAATAAAAACCAAGGACGCTGCATCTCTACAATACAAATATTCCCTGTTCTTCCTCATCCAGCTGCTGTCAGTTCTCCTGTCTGCTAACCAGCATGCAACAGAAAGTTTACACTTATGGGTTACTCTATTACCTTTAAAAATCTTCCAAATTTGTTTGCTTGTTTTTATTTAAAGCTCCTTGCAAAATATTCATACTGCGTGGACATATTCAACTTTAAATGTCATTGAGTTTTACTTTATTTTCATAGAAAAGTTTCTAGTTAGCACCAAAAAGTCTAAACAATATGATTAATACAGCTTCACTTCTTTTTGGGGTATGTCCAGCCTCATATTCTCGATGGAATTTAAATGTGGAATTTGACTAGTTTACCTCATGATGAATATACTTTAATCTATACTATTCATTATGCTTTTTGTTTACCAATGTTCTCTGCTTTATTTGATTAGATGTCAGATAAATTAACTAACAAGCAAAAAACAAACAAACCAAAAAACCATTACATTTTAAGTAACAGAAAGCAACGATAAGTGGGAAAACAGACTATTGTTTATGATGTTCCTGTTGTTATTAATCGAAGTGAATTGTTTTTAGCCTTTATATAAAGGAACTTTATTTATTATTGCTTACAGGTAAGCAATAATATTATTATTATTATTTTCAGAGGTTTTGTAGCTTCCTGGACACTTGGTCCAAATCAAGGAGCATACAAGCTTAATGCACTTCTCCATATCTAGCTGTAAATCTCTGATACAGAATAGACTAGAACCACAAGACTGAATGGTCTGGACGGCTGATTGAACAACTACTACAGATGTTCATTATATATTTTGGTACTATGCAACGTAGTCATTTTTAAACTAACAGTGTGCTCCCTCTAGGCCTATTGGAAATGTGATATAATTCCTTTTACTCTTTGCTTCTTACATTTGTCTTCTTTATTTTTCAGGTATACTTTATTGTCATTATTTTTTGATTATAATATTAAAAACATATCTGTGAATTTAAAACAAAATCTACTACTATTACTACTTTTACATTTTCTATCCCAACCTTTTCTCACGGTACTACAGTTGAAAAAAATATTTAATATTTTTCCTCCATCAAAGCTTCCAGGTTGATGTATCTTTTTTGTCTTTCAGTCTTGTGTGATGAGTAAACTTGAACTTTTCTTGACTTAATAATTCTGAACCAGCCCCTCTAAATCTCCCTTAATAATGCAGAGCAGTTTTCTGAGCCTCTCTAATGGGCTCTGTTCCTCCCATAGGACTGGTTCACGGAGTGGGATGAATCAAATCCTGTCTTGTTAAGCTTTGGAAGAAAACAGATACACCAGATAGCTTGAGAGGATAATTCACACAGGTGGATAAATCAGACATCTTTGCTCACTCTAAAAATTAAGAGCCCTTGCATGCATATGTCAGGCAGATAATGATGAATTCAATGGACTCCTCTTCCTCATTTGATGAGAATAATCCTTATGAAAAGAAAAACGATTTATAGGCATATGTCTAGTTGAGGTTTCTTTGTACACATGAAATGTAATATTTGAAGATGAAGACACCAATATTTATATTCAATTCATTCTAGAATATATAGGTTGTAAAGCTTAATCCAAGCTGTTTGGATTTTTGTTTTGTTTTATTTGTTATGAAAAAGACAAGGTTTTCTGAGCTACTCAGAAGCTAGTAACAAGACACTCAAGCCAAAAGTAATTTCCTGCGAATAAAAAGACTTTGCTGAATTATCACATGAAGAAAAGTTTATTTTTGTTGTATTATTCATACAAAAATTGTAATATCTATTACTAGTATCTCAGGTTTTTTTCTTTAAAAGGCAGCAAATACTATATAATAATAGAGTTTCCCTACCTGTATTATTGTTTCTGGGTAATTATAATTAATGCAGTGTACATGTTCAAAAACACCACAAAGTCTTTTAAACTAAACATTTAACTTGTTCGATTCAATTCAGTTTATTTATATAGCACCATTTCACAATAGATGCCATCTCAAGTACTTTACAAAAAAGTCATTTTAATACAGTTATGCAAACATTCCAATCGGGTAAAAAGTTTTCTATGTAAGGAATCCCAGCAAATTGCGTTTGTTTATTGACGTGAGGTTGTGCCTGGAACATCCGGACTCCAACAACAGCAATCACTCATAGTGAGCAAGCAAATAGCGACAATGGAGAGGAAAAACTCTCCTTTAACAGGAAGAAACCTTCAGCAGAACCTGGCCCTCTACAAGCAGTTATCTGCCACGACTGTCTGGGGGTCTGAGAAGACAGAGAAGAGGCACAAAAAGAACAAAACCACTGACATAAGAGTACTTTAAATATATTATTATTATATTATTATTTAAAAAAGTAAAAAGTTGACAACAGGACATGGAGAATGCTCGGTTACCAGGAGCATAATCCAAATCGATGCTCCACATCTATTGTGGCATGCATTGTGGCTAAATTGTAGCTTCTAGGTAGAGAAAAACACACAGAGAGAAAACAAGGTTAACAATCGAAATAACAGCAGAAAACACATCTGACGAGTAGTAGAAGAGAAAAGTAGAAAAGTGGAGTCTGAGTGCTCTGTAAACCCTACTTTATGCTTCTCCGTTTTAACAGAGAGGGATTGACGTAGCGCCATTATTTGTTAACACAAGGGCTCTCCATCACCTATGCAAGGACGCACCGAGTAAAGGTCTAATTTTTAACTGTCCGTCTTTGTCCTGAGAGCGTATGCATCTGATTGGTCAGTTTCAGCAGACCAGAACGGGGCTCTATAGTCACTGTAATCAGTAGTTAATGCAGAGTTTGGCCACTACATGGTTTATATTGAAAGGATAATTTATCTAACCGGTTCTTTTGGTGATTTGTAATACAAGGAAGTGTAGAAAAACAACAAAAAAAGCTGCTGTGTTTTGTTTCCATGTGTTTCTAGAGTATTCAATGAGCTGTACCTCTTGTAAAAAGCTTTAAAGCTAAATCAAAACTTACTTTCTGAAAAGTTGTGACTCTATGTTTTAGAAACTAATCCTACTTTGGTAAGTAGCTTTGACGTAAACTAAGCAACACTTTGAAATAAAAGATCTTTCAAAGAAGTGAGGCATAGGAGTGTTTTCTGACCTGTGTCATCTTGTGTCATGCTGCAGCAGGAGGAACTACATGAGGTGCACTGTAAGCTTTAGTCTTTAACAAGGGGAAAAACATGGTCATGGGTTGAGAAGTTGGCTCCGCTCAGCGTCCAGCTCCGGGGCTCTGCATGCTGCAACTTTCCTTACCCCTGATTCACACCTGGTGCAGAATGGATCTGGCCCGGTGTCTATACAACAGCCATATGCACACTGGGCCACTCCTCGTCACTCCTAATGAGAACCTCAACATCTTGACTTCTGCAACCTCCAGTTCTGCTTCCTGTCTTTTCCTCATTGGTACTGTCTCTTGACTGCACAACATTGCTGGTCTCACTACTGTCATGTACACTTTTCCCTTCATTTTTGCTGAAATCCTTTTATCACACATCACTCCTGACATTTTTCATCAACCATTCCAGCCAGCTTGCACGTGCTTCTTCACCTCTTTTCCACACTCTTTTTCAAGCATCTTCTCAGTCTTCAAGGTGTTGCTGAAGAACCTAGTCAAAAAGTCTACAGCCACCTCTCCTAGGCTCTTCCATACCTCCACATGTATGTTATCAGTACCAACAGTCTTTCCCGTCTTCATCCTCTTCAAAGCTTTCCTCACTTTATCCTCACTAATCTCAGCTACGTCCTGATCCACAACAATCTTCTCTTCTTCTCTACATTCTCTTTCATTTTCCTCATTCATCAGCTCTTCATAGTCCTCTTTCCATCTACTCATCACACTATTGGCACATGTAAATCTATTTCCATCGTATCCTTTCCATCTCTGTCTCTCTGCCTCTTCAACCTATACAAATCATTCTCTCCCTCCTTACCATCCAACCTAGCAAACAGGTCATCATATACCCTTTGTTTGGCCTTTGCCACCTCTACCTACTCCATGCGCTGCATCTCCCTATACCCCAGCCTGCTCTCCTCAGCTCTCTCAGTGTCCCACTTCTTCTTAGCTAACTTCTTTCTCTGTGTATGTTCCTGGACCTCATTGCTCCACCACCAAGTCTCCTTATCTACCTTCCTCCTTCCAGTTGACACACCAAGTACCTTCCTACGTGTCTCCCTAATCACATTAGCTGTAGCTGTCCAGTCATTAGGGAGCGACTCTTGACCACCAAGAGCCTGTCTCAACTCCTCTCTGAAAACTTCACAGTACTCTGTGGTGGAAACATTTTTCAGTTTCCACCACTTGGTCCACTGCTCTGTCTTTGTGATCTTCACTTTTCTCACCGTCAGTTTCATCCTGCCGACCACCATCCTATGCTGTCTAGCCACACTCTCACCCACCACTACTTTGCAATCACTAATCTCCTTCAGATCACATCGTCTACATAAAATGTAATCCACCTGAGTGCTCCTACCTCCACTCCTATAAGTCACCCTATGTTCCTGCCTCTCCTGGAAGAAAGTGTCTACAACAGCCATCCTTTTTGCAAAGTCTACCACCATCTGTCCTTTTTCATTCCTATCCTGGATACCTAACCTGCCCATCACTTCCTCGTTACCTCTGTTGCCTTCACCAACATGTCTGTTATAGTCTGCACCAACCACCACCCTCTCAACTCTCGGGATACACTGCATCAAATCATCTAGTTCGCTGCAAAATTTCTGCTTCTCTTCCAACTCACATCCTATAGCATAACCACTAAAACATTGATTATTATTCCTTCCATTTCAAGATTCAAACTCATCAGCCTGTCTGACAGCCTTTTCACTTCCAGAACCTTCCTAGCAAATTCCTCCTTCAAGATAACTCCTACTCCAATTCTCTTTCCATCTACCCCTTCTAGCCTTGCTACCTTTCCACCTGGTCTCCTGAACACATAGAATATCCACTTTCCTTCTTTGCATCTTGTTCACCAGGGGTCTCATTTATAAAGCTTGCTTACGCACAAAACGGGGTCTAAAAACTATGTAAGCAACTTTATACTCAAAGATTGGGATTTATAAAAAAAAACGTGGCGGAAAAATGTGCGCAACTTTAAACACACTTTTGGACACTTATGGCACTGACAGAGCAGCTGGACAGATACAAAAAATGTGAATTTAAGCCACATTTTCAGACTTGTAGAGCATTGCACATATAAACGAACACAACCAACACACAAACTTCTCCCCCGTCCCGTCTATAGGAACTGAGAATAAAAATGAGAATTTGATTAAATATACTTTGTATTTAAGAATTATGTTCATATCTATGTCTTCAGATTGTATAGCAATTGCATGTATTGGTGCATGTGTGAAGAACAAATATACTTCTGCACAATGGATGCGCTGGAACTCATTGAAGATAATTTTTTTATGTCAGGCACGTTGCTGCATCAATGCTGTATCACCTGCAGCTCTTCCGTTTATTTTTATGACCCCAAATCAATATTTAGCATGGAGTATACTTTTTAAAAGTAGTTTTGAAGCGCACTTTTTTGCCAGGCTTTAAATATCTCAGAGTGCTCAAATTGAGTTTGTAATGTTTACTTTTGTCTTCTAATAGATTTTTTTGTAACTATATTTTTGTTAATTTATGTCAAGCTTTTGGCTCAGTACAGCTCTTTATAGATCAACATTGATTGAAATAAAACAGATTTCTCTGCCTCCGCATGCCTGTAACGTGTCTTTCTCTGCCTCTAGGTTGCCATGGTTACCCGTGAAACTCCCCATATTAGCCATCTTAAATGGATGCAGAATTTGCACTAGAATCTTTGCATTGACCGTTTATGGTAGAAAATGGGTGTGTAGGAGGTGGGATATAATCCAAACACAGCTGAGCACATTTCTACGAAGAGTCTGATTTATAAAGAGGAAATTGTGTCCAGATGTGTGTACCCCAAGTTTGATAGATCAGAAACCTACTAGGCGTAAGTAAAAACAAGTTGCTGAGCTTAAATACGGTTTTAGTGAGCGGTTTTCCATTGGCACTCTGTGGGTCAACAGCACCGGTGGCGGTTGTGTTAACCCGGGCCACTTTACAACAATTAATTTCAATACAATTATACATAACATAACATTCCAATCAGTTAAAAGTTTTCTATGTAAGAATCCCAGCAGGTTGCGATAAGTCATCGACGTGAGGTTGTGCCCGGATCATGCAGACTTCAACCATAGCAATTCCTCAGCAATCCTTCATGTTGTGCAAGCTTGTAGCGACAATGGAGAAGAAAATCTGCCCTTTAACAGGAAGAAACCTGCGGGAGAACCTGGCTCAGTAAAAGCGGTCATCTGCCACGACCGTCTGGGGGTCTGAGAAGACAGAGAAGAGACAACTTGAAGGATGTTCGGTCACTTTGAGCATCAAATGCAACCATAAGGGGTCACAATCCCTAGCTTGTGATCAATTATGGTTGCATTATCACCAATCTATCACAATAAGCTGTGCAAAATGATAAAAAATGATAAAAATAAATTAAAAAATAACAAATAATGTACATTACAAAATATTTGAGAGGTTATTAAAATTGTCCAGGAGTCTCACCTAATATAAAAAGCTAACATTCACATTTGCTACTTGCTAATTAGGACAATAGCACTTTCAAACCAGAACTTGAATAATTTATCCCTGCCGGAAAAAAGCATCCACGGCCTTCATTTCTATCTTCATGGATTCTATATTTTCTGTTTCTGCACGTTTTGCCAGTAATTAATTAGAAAAGAATATTTTTTTGTTTGTGTTAATTTTATCCATTATACCACTACCTTTTTTTCTTCAACAACTGTATGCTTTGACTTACTATTCTGGAAGCTTGCTTCACTTGTATTTCTTCTGATGGGATATTTTAAATTCTTTAATTAAATTTCAAGGAAGCCTGTTATTTTGGAGAGCACAACTCTAATGTTCGAACACGAAAACGCTGACCCTCACAAAACCCACAAGGACACGGAATTCTTCAGCCACAGAAAAATATGTTCTTTCTACAACACAAACTGTTGCATTTTCATCACTGGCAAATCTCCAAATAAAATATGTGACATCATTACATAAATATTTAAATTTCAGATGGATTTAAACAATTTGTCATTTTTTTGTGTTGTAAATTATTTCTAACTTTATTTCAGTGAATGCAAAAACCTTATATGAAAATAGGGCAAAAATATTTTTTTCAAAATCTGTGGTTCACTCGTCCTCACTTCCACTTGGGATCAGAAGCTGACCCTTAATCAGTCTTCATACTATTTAACGGCAGACCATTCAAACAGTAATTAATGTATAATGTGATTTCTTCTGATGACTATGGTTTAACTCTCTAAATCATACTGTCTTGATTATGGCTCCAGCAGTATGACACACACAATTAGTCTCTTTTCAATCAGGTCCAATTGAGAATCAGACGGAGCAGTTTTTTAGGTGGCCCTGCAGAGAAATGAAATGAGATTACGGAAATTGGACTTCCAGTGGGACTTAAGTCGAACCGAACTGAGGTTTGAGAAATCGCTACCAGATAATTTAATTGAAAAATGAAATTTAAATTCAGACAAAGCTGTGCTTTTGGAAGCCTGGGAAGTCCCCTTTTAGTAAGTACTGAGTCCACGGAAGCTGGAACAACAACAACAGAGTGTAACGCATTCAAACACTGCAGTACTAACAAAATGTTCTGTGCTGTAGCACTGTTGTCATCCATTTCTTTGCTCATTGTGCATATTCTACTTTTACTCTGTCTGCTTGATTGACTTTGGCATTTGTTTACTATCTATGTGATCCTGGTCCAAGAATGTCAGCAAGAGAGGGCGAATGTCTCCACCTAGCGTGAGGTAGTCGAATGCACTTCATTCAATAATTGGATTTTGAGAGTGAGATGTAAACTGGGACATGACTCAACTTTGACTAAGCCATTAGTCCGATTACTGCCAAAAACTTCATGTAGAAGGTTCTGCCGGTCACTTTCCACACCACCATTATTCACTCTGTCCACTTGGACCCAGCAGAGAGTAGAGGAACAGAGGAGCCAAAAAATGATGACTCTATTTCAATGGTGCACTATGCAGGCAGCCAAAAATTCCTCCCCCTTGTTGTAGTTGAAGTAACAGCAACAGCTCTATAGTCTGCTCTAGTGGGTTCTGTTCCACAGTCTCTATCAGGTGCTGAGTCTCTAGAGAGTGTTCCTAAACCTTGATCTCCAGAGAGTGTTCCTGCTCCCGAATCTCCCGAGTTCCAAGTCTGAGTTGTTCTAGTCTCGGAGTCTCTTGGTTCTGAGTCTCCTGGTTCAGACTGTGCTGGTTCTGAGTCCAAGTCTTCTGTATTTCCTGGTTCCAAATCTACTGGTTCCGGGTCTCTTGGTTCCAAGTCTTTTCAGTCTCCTGGTTCCGAGTTTAAGGGTACTTTTACACCTGCAGAATTTGGTTTGATTAAAATGAACTCAAGTACGGTCAGGTTGCTAGTACGGTTCGCTTGAACAGGTGTGAATACAGACCAGTGAATTTGGTCTGGACTAACGAACTGGACAGAGAAAAACTTTTTGAGGTGGTCCCGGTCCGCTGGTTAGGTTAACTTCCGGTGTGAGTATGAACCAGCTTCAGTTCGGTCCAACTTCCTGGCAAAAGCCCTTTTTGTTCTGACATCATGCATCCGTTTCCTGTTTGTATTTTCTTTGACTTTCTTTCGGCAATTCTTGCTACAGTGCCACCACCCTCAAGGAGGATATACTACATTTAAAAGGTTTTGTTCTTTTGTCAAAACTGCCATGTAAACAACGAACTACAAAGTACTAACAGGTGTGAAAGCCCCCTAATTCCTCTGGTTCCAAGTTGTCCAAGTAACTATGTCTCCACAAATCCTGCCTGTCTCTCGGCCAGCCGCCCGAACTCTCTGTCTGCTTGTCTCTGACTGCTGGGCCCCCCAATCTTATGGTTTTCTTTGACCTAGAAGTTTTTTTTCTTTCTCTGACATTTATTAAACTCTGTGTTTTGAACATTTTTCTTTGCCTCATAGTTTTTTCTGGTTCTTCTGACCATCCAGGGCCCATCCTCCTGCCCTGGTGATTGTTCTGTACAATACTATGTGTCTGTCTTGTCTTTGTCCTTCCCTGTGTTCTTACTGTCTACAGCCATTCCTTGTCTCTCTGATTGTCTCTCTAATTACCCTCCCAGTGTATATATACTTCCCTGTGTCTTCATGTCCCCATCGGATTGTTTTACATCAAATGTCAAAAGTCTGTCGTGTCAACATCCTGTCAAACTTTGTGCTTCCCCTAGTGCTGGACATATCTAATTAAAAATGCATTTAAACTACTGTAAACACCTGGGTCCTTTCCTCAACTCATGACACTGACATTTATTTTGATTTGTTTTTAATAGCAAAATGTTTTTTTAAATTCTTTATATATGAGGGAAAAAAGGTCATATACGTTTTTGAAAGTTTTTATTGGAGATAAGGATGGCCTTCGATGATGTATGGTGAAATATGGGTCTGCATTGCCAACTGGTAAAGGGGTGGCCACAAAATGTGGGGAATGCATCACGCTTGATGAGAAAGGATGGGCATTTTGATCACAACTTATAAACGATCTTCAACGACTGGCTCCTAGCATCTTTTAATCCAGATGTCAAAGAAGTGGATCTGCTGTACAATGTCCTGATGCAGTGGATAACATCTGAGTGAATTTCTTACTGCGTTAATTCATTTGCAATTATATGAAGACAAAGCACATGTAGATATTAGTTAATTTGCAAAATTTGTTAAAATCTGGCAGAACACTACAGCAAATCTTTTCTAATACAATTCATCATATGTGTGAAAAATGTACCAGTCAGCAGCACTGATGTGAGGGGTATGCTACCAGGGCAACATTAAGAGCAGAAGCAGTTTAGAGCAATATTGTGGCAATCACTAGCTAAGACTGAATGTAGACTGGTGGTGAGGCATTAATGCTGATCAAGTACCTTTACTGACTCCTTCAACCACTTCTCCTGCTGCATGAACATGAAGACACGTTCTGTTTCTTTCCTAAGTGCCATTTGCTGTCCTAAAATCGGAAGAAAGATTACCTCCTTTGTTCTTTTATGTACAACAAGAAAACACATTAGTGAGGTTAAATTGGTAGATTACTGAATAAATGTTCCATTTTGAAACTCCATACCAAAAGATGTTAAATTTTCAGAGAAAGCTGTTCAACTTTGCAGGCACCTCGGGATGCAGGATGAAATCGTTTCCCAAGACTCTGATCCTTTGGGTCACAGAATGCCCACAAAAGGTTTTTGTCCTCAGACGAAAGTTTCCCTGGTGAGACTGCTTAGCAAAAAGTCACCGTGAATCCTGTTTTTCTAAAAATCAGTACCGGGAAATCTGCCCTCCATTCTTATACTGAGCCCAACCTTCTTTCAGCTGCTGCTTTGCTATAGCAGTCGAAAGAGCAGAGGCTTTTTTCACAGGTAGTGTTCAGACTTTTATCACAATAAATGCACAATAATCCAAACCCTGCAGTGACACTCAACCAAGACATATTGCTTTATGCATTATTTAGGATGACATTAAACAAGAAAAATAGACCAAAGAGATGAAGAATAAAAGGATGAAGATCCAACAGTGATCATTCATTACCCTTAAAGTGTTGGCATCTGGATTACTGGCTGTTTCTAGGACCTTTTGAGCAAACTAGATGGTGAATAAAACATGAAGACTCCAATCCAAACGGAACTGTTAAGTTTGGGGAATCAAAATAGCGACTAAAGTTACAGTCAGAAGTTTAAACACATTTTTATGTTAATTTCAGGAAATGACACCATGACCTCAAAACTGTATATTCATGAACACTAGTTGGATCCCGACCCCAACATTGGGAACCATTACCCTACACTGAAATAACATAAGTCAGTTGGTAGTTAGAAGCTGGGGTGAGGCACTTTGGTAGAGTAAAGCAGATGAGACATGAGTGAGGGAATAATACAGTTGAAGCAAAGGCATGTGAGATGTGGATGTCTGCCAAGGAGAACCGAGTGGATTATGGAGAGTTGATCCATGCAATGGTTCGGAGATCGAAAAGATGCTTGAAGTCAATTGCTTCATCTAGATGGCATTAAATTGGCCTCTGGTAATACTGTAAAGAACCTCTGTGTAATTTTTGACGAGACATGACATCTAAATCCTATCCAAATCCCATATTAAACAGGCTTCCATTCCATGACCTGTGGTGTCCCCCAGGGGTCAATCTTGGGACCACTTTTATTCAACTTGTACATGCTTCCATTGGGTCAGCTAATTAACTGCAATAATGTGTCTTACCATAACTATGCAGATGACACTCAGATCTACGTGTCACTGACGGCAGGTGAACATGGGCCAATAGATACACTCTGTCACTGTATTGAACAGACCAGTGTTTGGATGCAAAACAACTTTCTCCAGACAAAACTGAGATCATTGTTTTTAGCCCACAGACACAAAGATAAAGTGTTATCAGTCATCTTGAGTCTCTGTCTTCAACCAAAAAATCAGGTTAGAAATCTAGGTTAGTAATTGTGGACTTGGACCTGAACTTAAACAGCCACATCAAAGCAATAACATCAACAGCTTTTTACCATTTGAAAAAATAGCTAAGATCAGAAGAATAGTGTCGAAATCGGACTTAGAGAGACTTATCCATGCATTTGTCTCCAGCAGGTTAGACTATTGCAACGGCCTGCTCACTGGCCTCTCTAAACAAGCTGTTAAACAGCTGCAGTACATCTAGAATGCTGCTGCTCGAGTCCTGACAAGAACCAGGAAATACGGCCATATTAGTCCAGTCCGCTCGTCTCTGCATTGGCTTCCTGTCGCTCAGAGAATAGAATCTAAAACAGCTGTTCTTGTGTACAAGTCTTTTCAGGGTTTGGCACCCAAGTACATCTCTGACATGTTAGAGACTTATGAACCATCGTGGGCCCTGAGAACTTCACGGAGGGGTCTCCTGGTGGTTCCCAGAGTCAACAATAAACATGGTAAGGCTGCATTTCAGTTTCAGGCAGCTAAAATCTGGAACAGTCTTCATGATGATGTGAGACAAGCCTCAACTCTAACAATGTTTAAATCCAGGCTGAAAACAGTTATTTTTACCCATGCATATGACAATTGAAAGTATATTATCTGCACTCTTGCTTTTTATTGTGATTAATAATTTTTTAAGTTGATGTTTGTTTTCTGTTTATCTGTTTTCTTAATTTATGCAACTGTGAAGCACTTTGAATTGCCTTGTGTATGAATTGTGCTCTACAAATAAACTTGCCTTGCCATTTCTTACTTTCATCTCCAGAATATTGCTAAAATTAGAAAACATCCAGTCAAGGAGTGATACAGAGAAAGTATTCCATGCATTTGTTACTTCAGTGGTGGACTACTGTAATTCTTTATTATCAGGAAGTCCAAAAAATGCTATTAAAAGCCTTCAGTTTATCCAAAATGCAGCAGCAAGAGTTCTGATGAATATTAAAAAGAGAGATCATGTTTCTCCTGTTTTAGCTTCTTTTCCAAACTCACAAGGTAATATTGATAACTGTTCATAACAAAAGATGATTAAATGAAGAAGTTTTGGGGCAGATAACGCCTTATTACAGGAGGCAAATCTCCTGCCCCCATTGACTCCGATTATATGGACTAGATATAAACTTACTTATGTGGCTCCAAACTTGTTTGGGTGAGTAAATTAACATAACACATGCTATAAATAAGGCCCAGGTTGAAAAAGCTGAACTTTTACTCTAACACCCAAGCCAAGAATAACTGGCAGATTGAGAGGTCACCTGTGCTCTCTTGAAATTCAAGAATTGGAGTGGAAAAAAACCACCACACAGATAGAACAACCCAGAATCCTGACATTAGCTTGACTTTCCCAAGCATAGTTTTTGTTAGTGAGGCCAAAAAGCTTGATCTGTTTTCCCTCAGACCAAAGATTTTCTCCATGTGACATTTGTTTTAATTACATGGTCAGCTACAAGTTTCATCAATCCATCCATTCCACTTATCCATGAAGGGTTGCGGGGGAGTTGGTGCCCATCTCCACTGGTCAAGGATCAAGAGGCAGTGTCCACCCTGGATAGGTCCCCAGTCCATCGCAGGGCAACATAGAGACAGACAGGACAAACAACCATGCAAGCACACACTCAAAGAGAGACCATTTACCCTAACAGGCATGTTGTTGGAGTTTGGTAAAGGAAGCCTGTGTACCCAGAGGGAACCAATGCATGCATAGGGAGAACATGCAAACTCCATGAAGAAAGACCCCAGGCCAGTATTTGAACACAGGACCTTCTTGCTGCAAAGCAACAGTGTTACCAACCGCGCCACTAGCAGCCCACTTAAATTTTAGTTCAACATTAAGATGATTATTAAAAAAGCAATTGATCTTTGTGATCAGCATCGCAGTCCGTGTTATTCTTACCTTGAAGCTTTTCCTCAACAGACTAAGTTTTTATTTCTCAGTTTAGGCCAGTTTAGAACCTGGACAAAACTGGAAAATAAACACATTAGGCACTGCTTTACAAGGCTTACAGTAGGCTTTATTTATTTCCTTATTATAGTCCGTAAACATAAAACCAAAACAAAGGCTACATAACTGCAAAAAAAAGGAAAAAAAATCAACTGAAATCACATATAAGGCAAAATGACAACTGTTAGGGAAAAATAATAATGTTGTATTATTGTTTTCTTAGGATGTCTTTCCTTTATCACATAGTTCAAAATGTACTTTTTAAATGTCATTTGGTTTCAAACATATGTTCCTTTGTATGACACCCTGTTCTTTTAGGATGCTAATGAAGTTTGACTGAATAAAAGAAGACTGCAGGTGGATGAGCCTTGAGACCAGGAGACAGAGCTGTGTGATCAGGAGACAGAGCTGTGAGACTAAGGCTATGTCCACACTAAGCCCGATAAGGTTATACGGGGAGTTAGACGCCTAATGTTATCCACTCAACACGAGCATTTACGCACCGTTTACGGTCCGTTTAAGGTCCCATGATTGCGCAATCCAATGGCTACCTATGCATGTACTGGGCATGCGCGGGGAAAAAAAAAAAGAACACAGATTGACGCGTATAATCTATCTCTCTGTCGGCGCCTCCTGGATCGCCTCCTGTGTTGCCTTCTCATCCGCAAGTAGGTTAGGGTTAACTTTGCAAACGTCTGAATTTGCAAAAGAAGAAGTAGCATAGCGAGACTTGTCTCCATCTTTGCTGTTGTCATTATATGCTGTCGCGTTGTTGTCGTCATCAATTTAGGACGCAGCATTTGATTGACGTTGCTGCTCTGATTTAGCCGGGGACCGGATAAGTTGCGTCCATACGTGCTCATTTAGCCATTGAGATAACAGTTAGACGGCTCTCTCACCGGGCTAATACTTATCCGGCCACAGACCACAAACAAAGCCGCCTTAGTGTGGACGATAGGGGTGTAGACTAAATACTGATACGTTTAAGGCATTATCCGGCTTAGTGTGGACGTGGCCTAAGGCCGTCTTCACATGTGTGGCCGTGCCAGAATACGGCCAGAGAAAATGCAAATTTCTTCTGTTCAGATGGCATGTATTTGACACGTACTGGAATCCAGTGTTTTACTACACCTAAACAGCAGGTGGCGGTATACAAATAAGTCAGTAGTTCTCCAACAAACAAGGGAGTGAGAAGTACCGACGTCATAAAACGAGCGACAGCCTAGAATGTAAACAAACTGGTCTACTGGTCAACTGCTACCTGAAGCCATCTACAGAGTAAGTGTTGTCGTAAACCCACCGTTTTGTAATCTGTTGTGTTGCTGTGTGATGCATGAATTGCGTTGTTTTGGTATTTGTATGGTCGCGAGGTGATTCTGTAATTTCGGCCGGCGGTGTCGTCATTTCTGCGTGGAGCGCGTCTATTGTCTTGAGTACGGCCAGAGTACGGGTTGTGTTCACATGATCCGTGGCCGCTCGTACCTGGACTCAGATACTACCTCCAGGTCTTTCTGGCCGTATCCTGGCACGGTCCAGTCTGTGTTCACATGGTACGAAATAAGTGGTTTGTGACCAAATACGGTATCCGAGTACGGACTACCGTACCATGTGAAAACGCCCTGAGAAGCTGAGAGGAGAACAGACACACGGTCAACCACAGTTATTCTATTGGTCTCCCACTGCAAAACTTAATTTGATTTCCCTCTACAGAGCTCATTTAACTTCAGTTTCTCTCCGACCCCTGTGTGTTAACCAATATTTTTTACCCTAACATCAACGAAAGACACAACAGAACAATCAGCCGGCTGCTAAGTTAGTTCAGTCTCCTTGTTGTGGCTCATACATGTACTACTGTAATCCTTTATTTGTTAACACAACAGTTTTAGCCTCTCAACCTTACTCTCTAATCCTTGCAGTTTTCTGACTATGCCACTTATCCTTGCAACATTTATGGCAGAATAAACATGTTTAGACCTGCATTGCCTTCCACTCATTGCTGACCCCCTCTGGTGATTGTTCAACTTTTTCTGTATCCTTGTCATGCTCTTTCTTTTTCATAGACAGTACATTAACGAGTGTCAACATCCTATCCTAAAGCCAGTACAGTTCTGCCGCCTTTGATGTTAGACGACAGGGATATGGAAGAGTTTCAGCAACTTGAGCAGGTCTTATTTGCTCAACTTTTAGATTTTTTAAGAGAAGAAACTATTTTCTCTCATTGTCTTGGCTTTGTAAATCGATTACGAGCAGATGCAGCTGAAGCTTAATCCTGTAAACATTCAACTGAGCAGTTTTTACCACAGTAAAACCAAAGTCGTCCCTGGCTGCCTCCATTTTCTCCTTGGACAAGCGCCAACAGTAGCAGGTTAAAATTGTTTTTTTAACTTATTTATTTTTTGTTTGCTTTGTTAATTGCGGACTAAAAAAACCCAAAAATGAATGCATATTAGTGCATACAGATATAATCATGTGTGATAAAGTCTAACATATGTTACTCCTTGCACACCTTACTGTCTTTCAAAAGTATTTGCATCTCTTGCATAATTTTTCACATTACATCTATCTTTGTTGATTAACATTTCTGTGAGATGATATGAATGACAAGCAAACAGTAGTGTATAGTTGTACAGTAAGAGAAAGACAATATGTAGTTTACAACATTTCTTAAAATGTGCATGGCATACATTTCTATCCAGGCCACTTGAATCTAGTGACAGATCTAGAATTTTGGGGCCATCAGGGGCTATAATATTTATAAAGGGGCCAGGTATTAATCCCACATCTTTACACACAATCCCCAGTTTTGGTAGGGCTGATAAATTCTTCCACCCACACCATGTTGAAAGAATTTCATGCAATTTTCCATGCAATTTTAGCGTACATAGACAAAATACAAACACAAAAAACATTTAAAGAAATTTGAGCATTGTATTAATACTCTTAAAGCCACAAATAGTATAAATCCTATTTTTGGGTGAAAGTAACACCAGAACATTTTTGGGGTTGGTCAAAGAAAGACATCTAAGACACTAAGAAATATATATATATATATATATATATATATATATATATATATATATATATATATATATATATATATATATATATATATATATATATATATATAATATATATATATGTTCCATATCATTGTTAAACATTCAATTAATATATCTACAAAAAAAACATAAATCAGACATTTCATACATATTAGTGAAATTTTATTTGGCTCATTTGCACAACTAGTGTTTTGAAGTGGAATTGCACCCACTTATAACCTGGTCATTGTGCAGAGGACAGATGAGTGAAAGGACAGGACATTTCAGGGGTCCAATTAGATGTCAGCCGGGACCAGTGCCACTGTGGTCCCGGCCCTAGAACCGCCACTGCTTCAGTCAGGTAATTGTGGAACAACATTTCGTGCCTTTAACAGCTTTAACTCTGGAGTATTTCTCCCGCTGCTTTGTACATCTAGAGATAGAGTCCCTTGATAAGATTCTTGATGCATAAACATGCATAAACTCTGATCTAAACCATTCTACTGTAGTTGAATGATTGCACTGAATTATACTCTATTGCACTACCTATCAGATGTGACCACTGCAAAGCACTGTGCATGATGCAGCCATCATGTTTGCACCATCAACAATGCCAACATAGCTTGAGGGCATAGATGCTGTTTCTGAGTGTAAACATGCATAAACTCACAAGTGATGTTGGAGCTTTTTTTGTCGTGTACAGTGACATTGAGACACCTAAAATGCTGGTTACATCTCTTCACATGCAGACACTGACAACGGAGAAAACGCAAATATTCACTGTAGTTTTTAGAAATAAATGTTTTTGTAGCAGGCAGCAGACAGGCAGATACGCTATGTTGGTGTGGCGAACCATTTGTTCTGTACCACTGAAATAAATATGTTAAAACTCAATCAGTTTGTAAGAAATTTGTAAGAAAAGGGGTCAAACGTGACTAAGTCTTTATCAGGTTTGCACACTGTTAGGGTAAAAAATAGTGGTTTAACCTAGAAAGAATCACACACAGGGGTCGGAGAGAAATTGAAGTTAAATGAGCTCTGCAGTGGTAGACCAGGAAGAATTTCTGGTTGACCATGTGTCTGTTCTCCTCTCAGTTTGTCTCCTGATCACACAGCTCTGTCTCCTGATCTCAAAAGACCCTCCCAATGCAGTCTCTCTTTATTTGGTCAAACTTCATTGACCAGTTCCTCCCATGTAGTTCTTTGCAGTTTCCTCACTGTTCTCAAACTCATGTGTACTCCATGAGGTGAGAGCTTGCATGTAGCCCCAGGTAGAAGGAGAGTGTCAGTGATCTTGTATTTATATAATTTTCTAATAACTGCTCTAACAGTTGATCTCTTCTCACCAAGCTGCTTGCCTACTATAGATTTGCTCATCTCAGTGGAGGTATGTCACTGTGCGCATCCTTATAGTACTCCCACAGTATGTGAGCTGTGTCTCTGATACACTGGTGTCTTCACCCTCTACACTGCAGACTTCCCCATCAACTCCCCATGCTGTCACCTACAGAAGTTCTCTGATAACTCTGCCATAGTTGGCCTCATCACAGGTGAGGACAAATCTCAGAGTACAGATAGTGGACTCTGGACTTTGTAGACTGGTACCAGCAGAACCACCTGCTGATCAACGCTAGGAAAACCAAGTGTTGGTGGTAAACTTCGGGAGACGCAGACTCACCACACTAACACAGGTGAAATTCCAGGGAGTGGACATTGAGATAATGGACTCTTATAGGTACCTAGGTGTTCACCTGAATAATAAACTGGACTGGAGCCACAACACTAATGCTTTTTACAGGAAGGCTCAGAGCAGACCCTACCTGCTGAGGTCATTTGGAGTCCAGGTAGCGCTTTTAAAGATCTTCTATAACTGTGGTGGCTTCCATCATTTTTTACAGTGTTGTGTGTTGGAGCAGCAGTTTATTGACAGTGAAGAGGAAGAGGTTGGATAAACTCATCAGGAAGGCCAGCTCTGTTCTAGGATGCACCCTGGATCCAGTGCAGGTGGTGGGAGACAGAAGGACTCTGGCCAAAATAACATCTCTGATGGACAGAGTCTCCCACCTCATGTTTGTAAATGTTGCAGAACTGCAGAGCTCCTTCAGTGACAGACTGCATGACGGAGTGATTCCGCAGCGATTCCGCAGCGATTCCGCAGCGATTCCGCAGCGATTCCGCAGCGATTCCGCAGCGATTCCGCAGCGATTCCGCAGCGATTCCGCACTGCTCCCACCAAACATAGATGTTTACATCAGCGCTGTAAATTGCACTAATCAACCGAACAACACCGCTACTGCTATAACTTGCACATTTTTTTCCCCAGACTATATATAATAACTTATTGGAAGTTGCATGTTTACTTTTTAACAGTACAGTGCACAATCTTTACTTTTCTAAGTATTCTATTTATTTTTAACATCCTTCAGTGCTCTGTTGCACAATACAACCTGGGTTTACCACTTTATCTGTACTTAACCTTAATGACTGTACAGTACTCTGTTTTTGTAACCATTGTACATTATGTAAATCTTTTTTCTTCTGTGAAAATTGTTGTTCTGTTTGTATATGTGTTTTTTGCTGCTGTTCCGACCTCATTTCTCCTTGTGGGACAATTAAAGAATTATTCTATTCTTTTCTATTCTATTTTAAATAGGAACCATTAATATAGGTACGCCTGGATAGGAAAGCTAGAGATAACAAGTCTGTGAGAGCCAGAACTGTTGGTTGTTTATAAGGGCTAAATACTTATTTTCTGCACTATTATACAAATTAAAATCATATAATGTGATTTCCTGGATTTTGTTTTACATTATGTCTCTCACAGTTTAAGTGTACTTTTGATGAAAAATATAGACTCATTTCATCTTTTTACGTGGAACAACTTTGACAATTGGGAGCTGTTAAATACTTCTTTAGCCCCATTGTTGGCCCTCTAAAGGTGTCTGCTTTTTCTCCATTCTGTTTTGGGGTTTGAGAGTACAATGGGCTGATTACAAAAGTGTAAAAATTGGACGATGCCATGACTCATTTGCCTACCGTGTCAGAGTCGTGTACTATGCTGTATGTGCTTAAATACTCCAATAAATGACATTGCAATTTGAGGTTGAAAACCCCCAGTACAGCAAAATGTAAAAAAACAAATATGAAGATTTTGCAAGACACTGTAGGTGGTTGTGTACCTTTTCATAATGCCCATATGTTTACGGATCCCAAGCCATGCTTCAGATAACGGAGTTATCCTGATTTGACAGAAGACGCACAATGTCTTGTAGTGCACTGTGGGGTAATGAAATGAGTGCAGAGGTCCAAAATAGTGTCAAGCAGCAGCCTTACATCGTGATGCCAGCTGCAGATTCAATCAGCTTGTATTTGTTAGTAAGACTCACCTCACCTCTCTTTTCTTTTCACTTGACCTCATCCAAGTTTTTTACCCTGTTTTGTAATTGTAAACAGCAGCAGGCATAGATGAAAATTCAAATAAGCACCGAGCAGGGAATCAGCAGCAACATTTGAAGATGAAAGATAGTTTTTTTCATTGTTTTTTCATGCATTTAGGACACAAGCAGTGCATGCTGCGGATTTGTATTATAAGAACCGATCTGATTCTAACTCTTTCAGAGATTGTGAACATTCACATCTATCTATCTATCTATCTATCTATCTATCTATCTCCTAATATTTTTGTTCAGCAGCTACACAAATATTACTATCAACTAAAAGTAAAAAGTAGGACATAGTACAACTACTCCTGAGAGTTTTTTTAATTACTGAAGTGAATAGAATTTAATGTACGTAGTTACTACCAATCTCTTCTCATATTTAAGTTGTAACAATAAACTGTATACTAATGTAGTTATAGTCAGAGTAAAGATGCTTTAATTTATGTGTTTTATCTTTTTTTGATGGATTGCAAACAGATTCTCCTGATAAAGTTTGGAATTAGAACTAAGTCCTATAGATTTTCCTCAAGAGAACATAAGTGCTTTTATCATGTTGTGGTTGAAGGCCTCAGGCGCAGAGAGGGGTTTAGAGTGAGAAGAACTCATATTTTAATGATAATTGTCCAAAACTCAAGCAGCACAGATATGGACAGGAAAATGAATTGGACACGATGGCGATGATGAAGGATGACGTGGATAATGGACGTATGACAATCTGACAAAGGACAGGGAACACACAGGGGTTTAAATACACAAGAAAGTTAATCAGAGAGACAATCAAGGAAACACAGGACAACTGGGGACAATCAAGAATGCAAAAACTGTCAAAGACAGGGAAAGACGTAACACAGTGATAGGTTTCCTCTTTCTAGCTGTGTTCGGCCCTCCAAGGCTTAAAGATGTACACTACCATTCAAAAGTTTGGGGTCACCCAAACAATTTTGTGTTTTCCATGAAAAGTCACACTTATTCACCACCATACGTTGTGAAATGAATAAAAAATAGAGTCAAGACATTGACAAGGTTAGAAATAATGATTTTTATTTGAAATAAGATTGTTTTTACATCAAACTTTGTTTTCATCAAAGAATCCTCCATTTGCAGCAATTACAGCATTGCAGACCTTTGGCATTCTAGCTGTTAATTTGTTGAGGTAATCTGGAGAAATTGCACCCCACGCTTCTAGAAGCAGCTCCCACAACTTGGATTGGTTGGATGGGCACTTCTTGCGTACCATACGGTCAAGCTGCTCCCACAACAGCTCAACGGGGTTCAAATCTGGTGACTGCGCTGGCCACTCCATTACCGATAGAATACCAGCTGCCTGCTTCTTCTCTAAATAGTTCTTGCACAATTTCGAGGTGTGTTTTGGGTCATTGTCCTGTTGTAGGATGAAATTGGCTCCAATCAAGCGCTGTCCACTGGGTATGGCATGGCGTTGCAAAATGGAGTGATAGCCTTCCTTATTCAGAATCCCTTTTACCCTGTACAAATCTCCCACCTTACCAGCACCAAAGCAACCCCAGACCATCACATTACCTCCACCATGCTTAACAGATGGCGTCAGGCATTCTTCCAGCATCTTTTCAGTTGTTCTGTGTCTCACAAACGTTCTTCTTTGTGATCCAAACACCTCAAACTTGGATTCATCAAGAGCCTGTTTGTGCTGTCCTCTGAAGGGAGTAGTACACACCGTTGTAGGAAATCTTCAATTTCTTAGCAATTTTTCGCATGGAATAGCCTTCATTTCTAAGAACAAGAATAGACTGTCGAGTTTCAGATGAAAGTTCTCTTTTTCTGGCCATTTTGAGCGTTTAATTGACCCCACAAATGTGATGCTCCAGAAACTCAATCTGCTCAAAGGAAGGTCAGTTTTGTAGCTTCTGTACCGAGCTAAACTGTTTTCAGATGTGTGAACATGATTGCACAAGGGTTTTCTAATCATCAATTAGCCTTCTGAGCCAATGAGCAAACACATTGTACCATTAGAACACTGGAGTGATAGTTGCTGGAAATGGGCCTCTATACACCTATGTAGATATTGCACCAAAAACCAGACATTTGCAGCTAGAATAGTCATTTACCACATTAGCAATGTATAGCGTGTGTTTCTTTAAAGTTAAGACTAGTTTAAAGTTATCTTCATTGAAAAGTACAGTGCTTTTCCTTCAAAAATAAGGACATTTCAATGTGACCCCAAACTTTTGAACGGTAGTGTAAATACATGTATTGTAATGTAAATAGGCTACTTTAAAAAGATTCTTCTTGTGTTGCAGCTACACGATTTTACAGCAAAATCCAGCTTTCCATGCATTAAATCAGTTGGGATAAAAATCGCAAATCAAGAAATACGCTTTTTTCATAAATTGGTGAATGTTTTGGCAACCCTGCTGTCAGTACTTTGAACAGCCCTCATTTTAGCCAAAATGGCTTGCTTTTCTTCTCTTCTAACTTTTCGCAAGGGTGGAGCACACTGAGGTCTCTCTAGACAGTTCATAGTCCTCTCTCTCCACGGTCATGCTCATATAAAGGGAAAATTATTTGTTCCTGCGACAAAACTGTCAGGAAAGGTATTGTTGCTTCTAATTTCATCCAGTCCTGCACTAACTAATTTGTTTATGTGTGCATTGTTAACCCAGTCTTATGTGCTTTCTTCAGTGATCATTTGCACTGATTGGCATCAGACTAGTTTTTCCAAATATAAATTGATTCAGGGGCAAACATTAGTATGTACTTCATAATGTGATCAGACATTTTAGGAGAATAATAAGTAGTCCAATGCCAGTGCTGTTTTCACCTAAGGCAGTTTGCTAGTTTATTTTAAGAGAACACAATGAGAAAGAAATCCTCTGTTTCCCTTAGGAAGTTCTGTTCACTTCTGCTAAGAAGGGGACTTTTATTTAGAAGTGAATCTAGAGGAACAGTAGTCTCTGGAGTCAAAGAAATTCCACACATAACATAAAATACGGCAGACTTTCTCTGAGAGGAGCGATAAAACATTCAACTATTTATTAGCATCTAAAGAGCAGAGCTTTGCTTTCAGGGAGAGAATAAGTAGCAGACATTAATATTCAACTCAACCTTTCAGACAGAAGGGTCTTAAACAGAAAAACACTCAACTCAGTGTAGCAGTACACTCCTCATTACACCAAACAATCCTACAAAAAATTAGAAAGGTGGATAATACAGTGAAGCAAACCAATGAGAGGAGATAATGGGGTTAAAAATGACACTTTACCGGGTCACAGAGCAAAATAAATAAATACAGTAGTTTTATATAATAAAGCAACACGATGTAATGTGAATTGGAAGGTCTTTTTAAATGGTTTTGGAAGTAATAATCTCAACTATTATCACAAAAGTTTAAGATTGTTAAAGGACAATTGTTACAGTCACTGACCTTCAACTTTTTTTGAACATATTGGACAAGTCAGAAGTGCTTGTGGGCCTCAAACTTGATTTATGTATTAAAATGCAAAAAGAAAATTTAAATCTTTTTTTTTTGTTGTTGAAAAAGAAAACTTAATATGTAATATTGTATCAGGAGCAATAAAGTTGTATTATTTTGTGGAAATAGGATATTTAGATAATGGTAAATTGCCTTGCAGCAAGAAGGTCATGGGTTCGTATCCCGGCCCAGGGTCTTTCTGCATGGAGTTTGCATGTTCTCCCCGTGTATGCGTGGGTTCTCTCCGGGTACTCCGGCTTCCTCCCACAGTCCAAAAACATGCATGATAGGTGAATTGATCACTCTAAATTGTCCTAGGAATGAATGTGAGTGTGAATGGTTGTCGTCTCTCTGTGTTGGCCCTGCAACAGACTGGCGTCCTGTTCAGGGTGTACCCTGCCTAACGCCTGATAATTGCTGGGATAGGCTCCAGCTGCCCCGTGACCCTGAATTGGATAAGCGGTTAAGAAGATGGATGGATGGATGGATAATGGTAAACAATACATTACAAGGTTTGCTTGGCTTTGTGTGGTTGCAAATCTGTAGGGGGTTGTCAAAGGATTTTCATTTCATTGACCTTGAAAATGATACTCCTTGGCAATAAGAGGATTTGGGTCAGTTTTTCTTTGAAAACACTTGATGTATTTGGCTAAGTTTGATAAGTAAACCAAAAACATATTTGGGTCTACCAACCTCGGCTTCAGAGTATAAGGCTGGTGGATATTTGTGGTACTATTTACTATAAAATTATAGTGAATGCAAGAAGCATGATTATTGAAAGATGAACATTTTCTGTTGTGTACAACCTTTTCCTTTATGATAAAATTCCTGAATTCTGATATGAAAAAAATCCTCTCCCCAGCTTGGCTGCTGCTGTTTAAGCTTAAAAAAAATCCAATAAAAACTTCACAAATAGAATATGATGAAACACCTGAATTAGTACGGATCAGATGGCTGCACAAAATTAGTCCCGGGTCAGCAAATGGCCCTTCCCCTTGTCCTTGATCACCAAAGATCTTCTCTACTGTTCTCTACGTGTTCAACTTGTTCTGGTTGTGAGTAAATGTATACTTTTACAGGGGGAAGTGAATTGGCACACATAGAAGCTGGGAGAGCTTCTTTGACACTTTTGCTCGGGTCTCCTTTTCTCCTTTTTTTGTGGTTAGACACAGAGCACAGACCTTGAACCTTTTGGTATTCTAGTAGATACAGCTGTCGTTTTATTTTTTGTGTGTTTTGTTTTTGTTGCTTTGGCCTTAGAGAACCAGAAGTTTAAAGCTTCCCTGTGAATATTTGTTTCATCTTGTGGTAGGTTTACCTCCCTTAAAGACCCACTCTGTAACTTTTACACCATATAAAACACATGTTTTTGAAATGTTTTTGTGAGAAAACAGCATTTTTGATGTTCATTTCTGAATCTGTCACTACATAGGAGCGTCATCCTGCTTAATACAGCATTATATAACTTTTCACCAAAGGACCACATCCTGGATGTACTGACTGAGTTTCCCTTTATGGCAGTAGGCTACATGATACCCAATTATATAATAAAACCGGCCTTTTTTAGACTTGAGCCATGGCAGATCCACTAAAGAAACAAAATAAGAAGTGAGAAAAAGGAATTGGGCTGCAAGACCTGAAAGCTGCCATAGCTTCACTGCTGCAGAAGGCTCGTTAACCTCTGGTTCATAGTGGGGCAAACTCACTCTGTGCCCCAGTGTGAATAATTTATTACAGTAAAATAGTCCACAACAAGCTTTGTTTCCACATTCCTCTATAATGTGCAGCTGAAAACCTCTGAAAACTCTTTCAGTGCTTCCATTTCTCAAACTTTTCATAACTCCCATATAATAAAGAAAAATATATAGACTGGGTTAAAATAGTCTAATAATTACCTACATCACTACGGTTGCTAAAAGTAGCCTATGATTTCTCATGTTTTTTGTTATATGTTTCAGATGTCCTCAGCATCCAGGCACAGCCATGAATGACTTTGCCTTATTTGGTTAGCAAGACAAAATTGGCACCATTATGCACCAGCCAAGGCAGGAGGAGTTGGACATGGTAAAATCGTGAATAAAATATAAATGAAATGAAATAACTTGTTGTGTGTTTCTTTCTATGCTTCTTAAGCATGTTTACTAGTTTTACTAAATAAAAAATGACTTCATGTTATCCAGGAAATCCTGCTGTAGATAAAGCAGGATTGTTTAATTACTCTGGTATTATTGAAGTATAAGTGAAAACACATTGATCTATAGATATGTTACAATTTCAATGTTGTTTCCATATTCAAGTTAATTGAAATACAACTGTAAATCCATTGGTCTGTAGTTAAAAAATCAGCATTGTTTCAATATTAATTTTGGGTGTAAACTTATGTTGAATCAACACTGAACTCGAACATTGATTCAAAGATTTAGCATTGACAATTCAATGTGGATTCAACATAGTTTTAATGCCCCTCTGCTATCTGGGATAAAATACACAGGTCACAGAACATTTCCTTCCCTTCACTGTTGTGACAGATGTTTTCTGTCAAACACACAGGATTAACTAATAAAAGTATTTAACTATACACTTATTTTCAAATAACTACTTTCTCCAATATTATGGTAGTTTAGAGGTTAAAAGTTAGAGAAATCTGTTTTAGTATGGCCACACACTGAATAATGTTACGAGGTGGTGTAAGCATTTTTACCTACCTACAGACTGCTTCCACTTTTTGTCACAATTGTTTCAGATCATCGCATATTAACACCAGAGAAAGATGGCGTGAAAATAAAATTCTATTTTCAAAAATTTATTTGATTGATTATGAAAATATTTAGAAAAGATTTAGAAAAAAAAAAGATTAAGAAAATATTTATTATGAAGAAGTGATGGCCTCAATTTTAAAGTGGTTGTGCCATCCTTGAAGCCAACAAACACTATTACACATATATGATAATTACTGTTAAAAAGTATTTTACATCACTGCAGATATTTTGATCCACAAACAGTGTTGTTTTGATTCAGTCACATTAGATGGTCTTTGAGCATAAAAGACAATTCTAAGGTTGTGATAAAACACAAAGTCCAGACTTTCACTAACCCTTTTTAAAACCTACATTTGGCTGTTATTTTTAATTTATTTATTCAGAGGTGGTTTGCAACAGATCGTTCTGCTGCTGCAGTCATAAGCATGCTTAAGAACACAAACTGAGGAGCAGACATTTTCTGAAGAGCATAATTTGTTGCTCCATTGGTTGCGGCAAGATATCCAGATCATCACACTACCAGCACCATGTTGATATAATGTTCTTTTTTTTATGACCTGTTACTCAAGATATAGCAAGACACAAACCTTCCAAAAAGTCCCCCTTTTGTCTCATTGGTCCACAGAATACTTTCCCAAAAAGCATTAGAGATCATTCAGATGTAGTTTTGGGGAAAAGCGAGACAAATCTATATGTTTTGTTGTTATTGGTTGTTCTCGGTGTGCTAGGGTCTCGCTAGTTCGTTAGCTCAGCTTCGTAGCAGCTATGGCTTCCATCACTCATTCCCCCTCTGCGGTTCCTCTCTCCTGTTCTCTGTGTCAGATGTTTAGTTACTCTCCCGCCTCCTTTAGTGATAATGGTAAGTGTAATTAATGTAGCATTTTCGTAGCTTTGGAGGCAAGGGTTTCAGAGTTAGAGGCCCGGCTCAGCGCTGTTGAGAATCAGTGAATAGCCGAGGCCCATTAGCCAGCGCGGAACCAACAGAATCCACGCAGCTGGGATCTCAGGCCGGCTGGGTGACGGTACGTAGAAAGCATAGTTCTCTGCCCAAAGGGAACCACCAACCTGTCCGCGTTTCAGATTTTCCCCACTCAGTGACGCACCCACTGAGGAACAGACTCTGGTAATTGGCAGTTCCATAGTCTGAAACGTGGCATTAGTGACACCATCGACCATAGTCAAATGTTTTCCAGGGGCCAGAACAGGCGACATAAAATCCCACCTGAAACTGCTGGCTAAGAATAAGCGTAAATACAGTAAGATTGTTATTCATGCTGGCGGAAATGACACCCGGTGACGCCAATCGGAGGTCACTAAAATTAGTGTTGCTTCGGTGTGTAAGTTTGCTAAAAAATGTCGGACTGTGTAATCTTTTCTGGACCCCTGCCCGATCGGACCAGTGATGACATGCTTAGCTGCATGCTGTCATTTCATCGATGGTTGTCTGAGTGGTGTCCAGCAAACAACGTGGGCTACATTGATAATTGGAAAACTTTTTGAGGAAAACCTGGTCTGATCCGGAGAGATCCATCTCAATTTTAATGGAGCAGCTCTTCTTTCTAGGAATCTGGACAGATTTATTAGTCCTTCAAAACACTGACAAACCAGGGTCCAGACCAGGACGCAGAGTCGTAGTTTAACCCACCTCTCTGCAGCTTCTGTACTGTTACCCTCTCAATACCAATTGAGACAGTGTCTTGCCCACGGCCAAAATCAGACAGACTAAAAGTTAACCTGACAAAAGCAAACTCTGAAAATCTCATTAAAATAAATACGACTCGGACTAAACAAGAAAATAGAGTAATTAGATGTGGTTTACTAAACATAAGATCCCTCTCCTCAAAGACTTTATTAGCAAATGACTTGATATGTGATAATAAAATGTATCTATTTTGCCTATCAGAAACCTGGCTGCAGCAGGAGGATTTTGTAATTATAAATGAGTCAACTCCTACCAATTATCAAAATTTTCACATTCCTAGAAGTACTGGGCGAGGAGGTAGAGTTGCAACCATCTTTCATTCAGATTTGCAAATTTGCCCTAGACCAATTAATAGCTACAGCTCTTTTGAACATCTAATCCTTAGTTTTCCTCATCCAAACTGCAAAACATTAAAACCACTTTTGTTTGTTGTTTTGTATCGTCCACCAGGCCCTTACTCTCAATTCTTGGACCAGATCTCAGATTTTTTATCTGATTTAGTTTTAAACACTGATCAAGTAATTATAGTAGGGGATTTTAATATTCACGTGGGCAATGAGAGTGATATCTTAACTGCAGCCTTTAATATTATCTTAGACTCAATTGGCTTTACTCAGAAAGTGAAGGGACCCACACACTATCTGGTCGGCACACTTTAGACATTGTACTGACATACGGCATTGAGTGTGATGAACTAATAGTCCTCCCACATAACCCAGTCCTATCTGACCACTTTTTGATGACCTTTGAATTTACTTTCCTCAATGTTCCCAAACCTGAAAGAACATTTCATTACAGTAGAACTTTATCAGACAATGCTGTGACAAGTTTGAAAGAATCTGTTCAATTCTTGTTTCCATATGTGTCTCAGAATACCACAGTGGATGTTAGTAATTCCAACACTAACCCTTCAGAAATTGATGATCTGGTTCAAAGTATTACTTCCTCACTGCGTTTGGCACTAGACAGTATAGCCCCCTTAAAAATAAGGTAATCAGCCATAGGAGATTGGCTCCCTGGTTTATCGCAGATTTGCGTACTTTAAAGCAGAATACTAGGAAACTGGAGAGAAAATGGCGCTCTACACACTTAAATGATTTCTTTCTAACTTGGAAAAATAGCCTACTACTTTATAAAAACGCCCTTCGAAAAGCTAGAACAGCATATTTCTCATCATTAATAGAACGATTAACAACAATCCTAGGTTTCTTTTTAGTACAGTTGCCAAACTTACAGAGTCATAGCTCTGTTGAGCCAACTGTTCCCCCTTCTCTCAGTAGTGATGATTTTATGGGCTTCTTCATAAGTAAAATAAATTCTATAAAGAATAAAAATCATTGGCATTCTCCCAAACATGACTACCTCTCTCTCAGTAACTGAGGCAGTATCAGAGAGAACAGTAGAACCATGTCTATGTCGGTACCATTTTGATTCTGTTGAACTTTCGGAATTATCACAAATATTAGTTTCATCTAAATCCTTAACTTGTATGTTAGACCCAATACCAACCAAATTATTTAAGGAAGTGTTCCCTCTGGTTACTGGCCCTATCCTAGACATGATGAATCTATGTTTAATAAATGGATATGTGCCACAGGAATTTAAGGTTGTTGTAATTAGGCCTTTACTTAAGAAACCCTCCCTGGATCAAGATGATTTAGCTAACTTCTAACCTATATCTAACATTCCTTTCTTATCCAACATTCTTGAGAAAATTGTTGCTAATCAAGTATGTGAGCATCTAAACAGCAAAAAACTGTTTGAGGAATTTCAGTCAGGTTTTAGAGCTCATCATAGCACTGAAACAGCACTGGTAAAAGTTACTAATGATATTCTAATGGCCTCAGATAATGGATTTGTGACTGTTCTGGTCCTGTTAGATCTCAGCGCTGCTTTTGATACAGTCGATCATAATATTCTCTTAGAAAGGCTCGAACATGTAGGTATAAAGGGAACAGCACTAGGTTGGTTTAAATCATATCTGTCCAACAGATTCTAGTTTGTTCATGTCAATAATGAATCTTCTTCACACTCAAGGGTTACTTGTGGAGTACCACAGGGTTCTGTGCTTGGACCGATTCTCCTTACTGTATATGCTTCCAATTGGTAAACACTAGAACTCCCAGAGAGCAGCCATTTGGCTTTTCTACCTATAAAACCCACAGGTCAGCCGATCGGCTGGAAGGCCACCAGTGAACCCTCCTTTTGTTATGTGAATGAGGCAATCACTGGGGCACCACAGGACATGACATGAGCCACTTCACTCAAAACACCTTGACATAAAATGGGGGAGGGGGAGAATCAGATTACAGCAGGATTGCTCTGTCAGAGCTGTTAACTGACTGGGCATAACAAATCAACTGAATCAAAATGTAATATATGTATTAGGACATAGGAAAAGTAAAAGAACAGAACCATATCAACAAAATCACTCAAAATCTGTGGTTATCCCAACTGGGTCTTCATGATATTTACAAATAATATTAACAAAAATTGTATTATCAGGATACAGTGTTAGAGAGTGGAAGTGAGTGAGACTTTAGACTTAAAACTTTATTGATCCCTTTGGGGTCACTCCCTCAGGGAAATTTGAGTTTTCAAGCACACAGAGAAAACTAAACAGTAAGTAACAGTGATTGAGGTGAGTACATTTCAATTATCACTCACAATCCTGGCACTGCCAAGCCGTCTCCTTTCTGCGTTTGCCACATGTGTATTTGTAGCAGTCGATACATCGCACAGTGGCATGATTGCTTGTACACTGAATTTTAACCTGAAACCTGGCTCTTTTCCCAGGGCTAGGTGTTGAAGGTTGTTGCCGAAACAATTGTTCGTTTTGTGTCTGCTTTGCACCCACATGAGAGTGAGTCAACTCTCTTGCAAGCTCCACCAGGAAGTCCACCCGTCTCTCCTGCCTCCCGGTGCATGCTTGATAGAGCACATAACCATTCAGTGCTGCCCTATCAATCATGTTAAAGAACACAGCGACTGGCCAGCGCCGTGTTCATGTGCGGACAGTGTACTCCCGCACAATCTGGTCCATCACATCAACGCCACACTTTGTGGTGTTGTAAAGGGTGACAGTGTTTGGCTTCCTTTTGGTGGTATTTTCACTCTGAACCACACTGTGCATGCTGCTGAGAATGTAGACTGTCTTCTTCCGTTTGGGCGCATACACCGTCAGCGTGGCACCAGTGGTTGAAAATACCTGAGTGGTGAATTCATCGTGGTCCCTGTCTTGTTGATTGTGGAATTTCTTGCCGAATCCTGTTGACTGTGCCAAGGATGGTGGTTTTCCGGCTAAGCAGTCATTGTGCAAGTGACAGCGATGTAAAGAAATTGTCCATGGTAACATTTCTGCCATTGTCCAGGAATGGTTTCATCATCCTCATAACTACATTCTCAGATAGCCTCTCCCCACTGGGACGCCTGGGGTCCTTGCCAAGATATGGGAGGACATTGCAGATGTATTTGGATTTCAAGTCACAAGCCACCCAAAACTTGATCCCAAACTTGTCAGGTTTCGTTGCAATGTATTGCAGTGAAAATCAGCGAGTCTTTGACGGGAAAAACTGTTCATCAATGGTGATGTGTCGACCAGGGTTGTAGGATGTGATGCAGTTGGTGACAAACAATCCCCATACACCGGAAATTGCAGCATAAAGGTATAAAGGCGACTCGAGAAAAGAGAAAATAGAGGGACAGAGCAAAACAGACAAAAACAATATACAAATTCTTAAATAAAACACATCAAATACATTTCTGTTGTATCTCAGTAAGAAAAAAATGTTACATAAATTAAATCATTATCTTGTACAGATATCAACTTGATGAGCAATTCTGTAAATGACTGGTGGGGCTACCACAGATTTTGAGTGCTTTTTTTTGATGTGGTTCTATTCTTTTACTTTTTCTATGTGTCTGGTGGGGATGTTGGAAGCCCAGTGTTGTAGGGTCCTGATAACTTCTACATCCTTCTACATATATTACATATATTACATTTTGATTCAGTTCATATGTTCTGCCCAGTCAGTTAGCAGCTCTGACAGAGCAATCCTGCTGTAATCTGAATCTTCCCCCTCCTCCATTTTATGTCAAGGTGTTTTGAGTGAAGTGGCTCACGTCACGTCCTGTGGCGCCCCAGTGATTGCCTCGTTCACATAACAAAAGGAGGGTTCACAGGTGGCCTTGCAGCCGATCGGCTGCCCTCTGGGTTTTATAGGTATAGCAAAAAATCCTGGGT